>OY776278.1:70050114-70622614 GCA_963675445.1 Linnaemya vulpina | reverse complement strand
AATTGATATTTCGGCATCCATTAGACTAATGATGTGGTCATTTCCCCTTTATAAAAACAAATTGAGATTTTCGTTTATATGTTTATAAATTCGATAGCCTTAGATAGGGTTTGGCTAATGGATAATTGGTCTTGGATCATCTGGTGAATGGACATATTTAGGTATGGGAACATTTTGCAGGCTAATGTACAGACAAGATGTTGGATTAAATTTGATTACTAACACCAGTCAATTTGGGTCTAAAATTATAACAATGCAAAGCTCATATTCGGGTTTCAAGCGAATGGAAAGACAAACATCCAAAACACAGTTTTAGGTTTTCACAATGAATTCGTATATGACATCAGGGTTAAAGTAGTGAAGGCAGCCATTTTTGCTGACACACCCCGAACCTCTAACTATTCGCAAAAACCACTAAAACCTATTTTCCAAACTAAATTGATTACGGATAAATGGATTTGTTTCATTACGTAGTTTATAATAAACTATTGTCGCCTTCCCCGAACATTGTTGCTAAATTTTATTACACATGGTAAAGCATTGAAAAGTAATATAATTTCTTGCAGTCACTTATTCCGTAAATAAAAATTTAATTCCACGGCGGAACTGATGTTTTTATTGTATATGCATAATGTATTTTTTATGCAACTTGGATATCTTCTTATATATTATTTATGAATCTTTATAATAAGCGTTCTAAAACTTGTTCCAACACTGTAACTATTTTTGTTTTTGTAGTGACTTATTTTCTTTTTAAATTTTTATTATTATTTAATATGAAGTGTAAACAAAATGTTCAATTCACAAACCTCTTCTAGTGATCTTTCATATATATATATATATATATATATATATATATATATATATATATATGTACATGTTTTGCTTCACAAAACTACTTTTGTGCAAAATGAGGGTTTGTTTCTTGTTTTCGTACACATCTTTAATGTTCGAAAACCTCAAACAAAAACTAGTTTTGCTTGAAAAAGATACATATATCGAAATTAGATTGAACACTGCAATGCTAATTTAATAATGAATACAACTCGGTATCAGCAAACAATGGTGAATGTAAAATTCGGAAAAAAAAAACATATCTGACAAAAAAATAATTTTAAATATTAAAAATAATCTGTTTTTATAAATAATATATGTATGTGATACTTGTGTACATTTTACAATTGTCAGATAGCACCAGATCTACCGCAAAAATAACAGACGTATTTTGTTGGTAGAAAAATACGTAAGATTCTCAAAATTGTAAAAATATAACGGGCAAAATTAAGCAGCTGAACTACTTGGGTAACCTGGTTATTGTAAATGGTTTGGTAAAATTATAATATATTAATTTTTTTTCTTTATAACATGATTGACATTCATTGATTACGAAAATTCGAAAACAAAAACACAGAATAATGAAAACATTATAACAGGTTTTGCTCGTAATGGAATCGTATTATTACATACACACATATAAATATATTCGTTTATTAAAGATTCAACCTATATACACACATATACGTTTACTTATGTATCTATTAAAAAATTACAAACATCAAAATTTTATTAAAATTAAATATAATTAATATCTTTAAATACAATGCTGCTTCCTATACTTATGTATGTATTAAAAAAAAATATATAAATATCAAAATTTAATAACATTCTTATACAACGTATATAACGTATATGTTGGACCACAGATGCTTTCCAAGATCATATTGTATGTTATTAGTTCGAGCAGTAGCCTTTTGTAATTAATAACACAGCTCTTATGTCTAAAATAATATAGTACAAATGAAACAACATGCAAGGGGTTTGTGAATTGATTGTATTTGTTCATATAAATTATAGAGCGGTACAAACATTAAATAATATATATTAAATTATATTTTATAGACAATTAAACAGCTAAATACAACTTCAGAGAAACCAAATACAGCAGCACAAACCCTTTTTTCGAATAGCGGATTACATTATAAAAATAATTTTACAAATAAGGAAGGAGAGGACGATACGGATGTTTCCAATCGAAGCAACGCGTCTGTGGTATGCAGCACTAGTGATACTAAACGCCAATACATTGATTATTCCTCAGAACAAAGTATATATTAATAACTAATAATGAAAAATATTTCTTGTCAATAATATATTTTATTTTAGGTAATAACAAAAGTAATTCTATAGCAAATCATGAACATTTGAACATTGTAAGTGAAAATTCAGATCTACTTCAGTTGTCTTCAACACTAAATCCACTCACAAAAGATGCTAATAAAACATCTAATAATTTAATTACTAACGAAAGCCAAATTGTACACCGTTCTGATGCAAGAAATAACTCCAAAATAACAGATGACTTAAGTTTAAAAAATCTCTCAAGTAGTTTAAAAAATAATGAGCTATTTGTAAGTAGAAATATTAAAACTTAAGATTCAAAAACAGTGCTTACAAAATTATTCACACATTACGGTCTATATATTGTCTAATTCAATAATAGTTGTCAAGTTAGGTAGTAAGAGCAAGAGTAATAAGAGTAGTTATTGTCCAAAAAATTTAGAACGATAAACTATTTGCACAGTAGTAAATCTATTGTAAATTGACAACTTTAAGTTAAATCATGATATCTAAACCAATAGTGTAAACTGAATGAAAAATAATATTGGAGATATATTCATATACGAAAAAAATTTATGAACACGGTTCTCCCTAAGGACAATCACGGGTATGTCCCACTAATTCTAACCGCAAAGCTATGCTAACATTGTTTCTAGTGCTATTCTAATGAAAGTTTAATAAAACACTTTTATCTTAATTTTCAAACTGCTAGATGAATTAAACGATTCTCAAGTGATAAGCGGCGATTGATGAGTTCTATAAAATAATCGAGATATTGATCAATCGAGTTATGAATAAATCCTTTTTCAAATGTTTTGCTCCCCGACTAATCCAATTTTATTTTTGAAACATTTTTAAGAGTTCAAAGTGATTAAGATAATTTTTTGACTTGAGCTAATGCAAATCTTCAGGGAACCTTTACCTAAAATTTCTTGGAATTCGAAATTCCAAATTATTTTTCCAATGGAATAATAAATACGTTTAGGAACTACTAGAGGCAACGTAGTTTTTTTAGGAAAAAAGAATTGTCACTATACAAAGAAAGTTTAATTCTAAAACTTTACTTTTTGCAAAGTTTTTCAAGTAATTTTATTATATTATCAACTTTCAACCTTTTCTTTTTTTTTTCTGTTTATAAGTCTAAATTTATCAAAACGGAAATGTGTGAATAATTTTGCCTGACAACTACGTATCATTGATTTCATGTATAACGACGATAGCTCAGGTTTTTTCTGAGGTCTTGTTTATGGTTCCAATACATTTAATACAAATACACGTCTTCAGAGGAGTTCATTTCACAGTATCAAAGTAGGATAGTTAATATTCCGTTTCTTGCGGAATATTACTGCTAAAAGGAACATCAACAAACATATTCTTGTCTTATTTCGTATATTTGTCTGCCATCGTCACGATGTCACGAATTATCCTTTAATTTAAATCGATCTTCTAATATTTGGTAAACGAAAACAAAGAAAAATTCATTTCAACTTATAAAATGCTTATAATTCCAATTGTAGTGAACAATGGAATATTTACGAAATAGTTTCTGATATTTGAAAAGCATTTATCGCAGATATATGTTTATTTTTCATTTATTTCCGAAAGGTATATACTCTAACATCAGTTCGGGCATGATTTATTGTTTATGACGTTTTTCTCGCGCTTTTGGTATGCCGTTCGTATATTTTGGAATACTGGCTGGACAAAAATTCCGCTTAATATGAAATTATGAAATGAAAGTAAAAAAGAATCACGAAGATTGTTGAAAACATTAATATGTTATGGGCTTTCGAATTTACAAGCGGGACAAAAGTGGTATGACATATATTCTACTGTTAAAAATACCACATACATATATCCCCATAAAAGCATAGCCTAATAATTAGTGATTTAAGTGAGTTCTTTAATTGAACTTAGGGTTTAGGCTCTTAATTAAAATTATTTTCATCAGTCATACCCGACAACACGTACGTGTAGTCGAAAAACGCAACGGCACGTACGTAAATACATAGCGATTGGCATGATGTTTCGACGTAGTTATGGGGTTTTAGAACAGAGTAGGATATTGAAAAGTGAGTAAATTGCTACTATAGTGAAAAACTAACTGCAAGGAAGTTAAACTTAAAATCTTCAGATATGTGTGTGCGCTGACATTAATTCAAACATGTCATCGTGTTTGTATGTATATATTTGCTCGTGATCACATGGTAGTTTGTATTCACGTTTATCATAACCGTTTTCAGTTAACGCGATATTGCAAAATTCAGTCAGGCGATGAGTCTAAAGTTTCAAACAGACCTCTACTGTTTGTAGACACTGTACAAAAGAAATATTTAATTTTTTTGAGTGAGGTGCTTCCACTTGCGGAAAATTATATTATCATTAAAACCCAATTTTTATGCATGAGTCGTTTAAATGGAAGTATGAAGCTGTAAATATATATTTGTTCCCCAGTGTCTAGAAGTGTTATTGGAACCGGACAATCAGAAAGAGTTGAGCATATTCTAATTACAATATTGATTTAAATTTGAACTCTTGCTCTACAGAAAGTTCGTTACAAATCTAGAGCTAATAATTTATAAATATAAAAATTTATTTGCCATCACTTGAGATACATGAATATACGTAGTCGTTTAAGCTTAACTGTTGGTCAAATTATTTCCACATCACCCAGGCGTACCCAGTTAAAACATTGATTGTTAAAAAGTTTTTTAATTTTTTTTTTTAATTGTGTAAACTTTCGAAAGTTAATCCTTCGAAGGAAATTAATGACAGTTGTTTCTTTGTATACTTTTAGCAAAAATTAGAACGCCACAAGACTATTTTAAAAAGCAATATCTTAAAGAAACGTTCATCTCTTGAGAGGAATATTCAAAATGAAATAAAAGTTGAAATGTCTGAAAAGACATGGACAACGAAATTAAGTGACGACGATAACAATGTTTCTTCAAATTCCCCTCACGTCGAAGCAAAGTACGTTATACTTAATAATTTGTTTATTGGCTTGTTTCATTAGTTTCCGTTTCAGACAATCTAAGAATACATGTGAAAAACCGATTGGAAATGTTCCAAATGTTACTTTGCCTCGAAATAATTATAATAAATCTAAAAGAGTAAATAAAAGAAAGGAAAAGCTTTATTGCATATGCCGTACACCATATGACGATACCAAGTAATATATTATTATATATAATGAGACAAAAACCTTGCATGGAGTCATTATTTTTTGTTTCAGATTTTACGTGGGTTGCGATATATGCAGTAACTGGTTTCATGGAGATTGCGTAAATATAACAGAAGAAGACTCCAAGAAATTGTCAGAATTTGTTTGCACCGATTGTCAAAAAGCAAGAGATACGCAAGAACTCTATTGTTTGTGCAAACAACCATATGACGAATCGCAATTTTATATTTGTTGTGATAAATGCCAGGACTGGTTCCATGGTCGATGTGTTGGTATTGTCCAAAGTGAGGCTGAATTCATTGATGAATATGTGTGCCCCGCGTGTCAAAAAAATAATTCAGTTAATATGGCTAATATGAAAAATTTAAGCGAACACGAGACTGTTGAATTGCGAAAACTTATAAAGCAAATAAGGGTAAGGAAAACATTATTATAAAAAAATATAAAATATTAAAGACATTTATTCAATAGTTACACAAGAGTGCATGGCCTTTTATGGAACCTGTCGACCCAAAAGAAGCTCCAGACTACTATAAAGTTATTAAAGAACCAATGGGTTAGTATTCACACAATTTCTTAGTATCACATTTTACGCTCAAGAAATCGCAGCTCTAGAAATATTACAAGAAAAGTATTTTTTAACCATATTCTATTGGCGTATTCGAAATTCTATACAACTACATACATAAAATAAATTTTTCGGTTTTATGTTTATATGAATGATTTAAAAAAAAAAGCGTTTTTTATTTAATATGAAATTTATTTGTTGGCTGGTTAAGCAATGTCTATACGCATATAGACATTGCTTAACCACCCAACAAATAAATTTCATATTATAATAGTACAATGTCAAATAGTAAATTTATTAGCATTTTTTTATTTATTTCAATTATATTTTATAAACTTAATTTATAAAATATACCAAAAAGATGTGGCGTCTAACTGACCATATGCACATAGAAAATGTGAATAATATATACATAACATCGGTTTTTTCGCTTCGTGTCGGATATGTGATCTTGATTTTTTTTTTCATTTATTGGCATAGCATTTTTTCTAGTATATTTATATATTTTATTGGATATTTGAGTCTATAGAATGAACAGTGTCAGATTTCATCATGAACCACAACTGCTTTACGGATCTTGATCATGCGTAAGGAAAGGCTAAACCTACAAAAATTAATACACAACCTATGATTTCGAACCCTTACCTTTCGTTACTTAGAATGATGAATGTGTATAAATGTATATATGTAAATACTGTATATACATATATACAGTCTACGCTGATAAGCTCCATAGGATTGACCACTTGGAGGACAAAATTCGCCGCGCTATAGAAATAGAAATTTGGACTCCTAGATTAGACTATATATGAGCCACACGTTGCGGCCATATGTTAGAAGTTGTACATAAATTGTAACGTCATTACAATTGTAATTACATTATATGTAAATTTAAAAAATTCGTCTTTGTTTTATTCCATTTCGAAGTTCTACAATAATTGAGCTCTCGAATGCTGCTATTGATCAAATCACTAAATGCGATACTTAATTCAAAGAAGTAGAAAATATTACTGACTAGAATTCTTGACTATTAATGATGCACATACATATATCTATTTATCTGGCAGATCTGCTTATTGTATATTATTACTAAATACATTTAATTTCGTGTTATATTTTCAGATTTAAATCAAATTGAAGAAAAGTTAAATAAGAACACATACTCAAAACTTTCGGAATTTATTGGTGATATGACGAAAATATTTGATAACTGCCGCTATTATAATCCAAAGGAATCATCTTTTTATAAGTGCGCTGAAGCTTTAGAATCATATTTTGTTCAAAAAATAAAAAATTTCCGGGAATGTGTAGTTAGCCAGTCGTAATAAAGTATTGTTCATTTTACTTTACACAGTAACCAATGTTACACCACTAGTAGTATTTTATTATAAAGATATGTACATATTCATATATGTTTTGCTTAAAATAGTAGAATTAATTAAATTTAATATTATAAAATAATTTTGTACAGTCGAATTAAGCAAAATAACCATAAATTTCCTATGGTTTTTGTAAATATCCATTTTTTATTTAAAATTTACTAAAAAGTAATAAAAAAAAGTAAAATATATGTATATTTTTAATATTACCAGCTTAGACTTATAAAAAATACGAATTGGGTTTCGTCTATTGCATAAATACCTATTAAGTAAAAAGGTTGATTAAAAAGGTCTAATAAATAACTCATTATTTAAGAAACAATTAGCACCCTTAAAGTGTTTTAATTACTATATTTTCACATATTATGATCAATCTTATCAAATTCTTTGTGCATAAATAATATACTCCTGTTCGTAGGTGCATCATCATATGAAAAAACTTTCCAACGCTAATATAAGTTAGCCGATGCTATTATATAAAAGTAGCCATTTTGTACTCCGTATTTGACACATTGATGTGGCATACTTCCGCCACGCATTTTAAGCAATTTGTATTTTCTGAAGAAGTACTCCATAACTAAAGGGCGACTTTCATCTTGGTAACACCGTTTTTATCAGCTCAAGCTATTTTTATGTAACATGTTACTGTTAAACATGTTCAGTTTGGACTATAATTTAACCTTCGACCCATGAATCTCACCACGTCTGCAAACATCAGTTTCTAAGACCGAATTGTAGAAAACGGTAATTTCTTAATTTTTGGACAATATGTTACTTGTTATTTTATTCAATAATAAAACAGATAAAAAGGCAAAACCAACTTTCCTTAAGTAACACAGAAACGTATACTAAAATATTGGAATAAAAATCAGAGAAGTGATTCATTTTTATAAGTGAGAAAAAAAGAAATATAATTACAAGTGTTATTTTTTCCTGCTGATACGTAAGATACGGAGACGATATGTTCCAACTGGAAACTGCCACACTCATAACTGTTAGACTTGCTTTTTGTATATTTTTATCACAATGTGGAGAGTTTTGTTCTGTTTTTTACTTTTTTCTGTTTCAATTTTTTAATATTCGCTAGCAAAATTTTTTCATTATTGAGTGCCATGTACAACACTACTACAGGCTCCCCTTGCTTCTGGTATTAATACCCGAGATTCTGACGGATAAAACTGTTTCGTAAACTTGATGGCGCAGAGTTTTACGATGAAAAAAAATATGCTTTACAAATTGATCACCAGGAGTTTACTGCTTTTGTTTACTTTCACATTTATTTTTCGTTTGAATACATATTACACCGAAATCACATTAAGCAACATTCTTAGCTTATAAAAATATGAATGAAATATAAAAAAAATAAATTAACTGTAGCCATGGATCTAAAAAAGCAAAGAACATATTTAGTTTGTTTTTTAACTTGTGTGACGATACATTGTTTTGTTTAACAAATTATGTACGTACTTGATGATACATATATACTTACATATGTATATACGTATGTATTGAACAAATATTTTTATTCAAGCTATTTATTTTCTACTCCGTATTATCCATTGGACAATTATGAAAATATTTATAAGGCAAAATGAATAACAAAATCTAAATTGGACAAATGAAATTCTGACAACAGTTCATGAGTTCAATTCGATATATTTTCTTTTTTGCTTTATAAATAATTTCCTGTTATTCAATGGATTTGTATAAAGTTCTAGAAAAATAAAATAGATTAATTTCGAAAAAAATTTATTTGTTGGCTGTGATTTGAATGTACATTACTTATGATCTGATTTTGAAAAATTACATAAATTCTCAAATTGTGTATGAAAGTCTGTGCATTAGACAAATGTCAAATAGTAAATTTCATAGGACAAACATGAATTTTTAAGATTGAATAGTATTTTAACACATTAAAATTTTAATATTATTAAATTAATTGGTAAAATCACAAAGTTTTAAGTGTTTCTAAACCTAGATGACAGCAGGCTACATTGCTACAAATGCTGTTGGCAACAATTGTATCTAACTACAGTTATTTTAAATGCGGTAGCTACATAATGTAAACAGCTATTGCAATAATTTATTTATATATGTATATATCAGCAGTTTTACAAATTTAATTCATTCGGTATAAAACAAACATCATCGCCGCTCATCTCAATATTTTTTTATTTATTAAAAGAAGTTATTCAAAAACAAAATTGGGTGATTAATGTTGCGCCACCTTATAGTTGTTCCAGAGAGTTCACTAGGTTAAATTATTATTTTCCTCCATTCTGCTCAAGCACCTTCAGTTACGCATTATTGCCTTCGTTAAGATTAGGACGATTCCGCTATAGACGATTTCCAGCTTGTTTTTTTCAAGCACGCCATTAGTTGTTTTTTTTTTTTATTATTAGTGCAAAGAAGACAGTCTAAATATAATAAAAAATGTATTTTTAGTTGACTTTATACCATATCTTCTTTTATTGTGGCTTTGAAAATATTACTATCCGAAAAATTGGTATAAACTGTAAAATCATAACTAGCAACAGTGGCGCGAAACAGTTGTTGTTGACTGTTTAAAGTTATATTTTAGCGGATAAACGTGAAGTGACAATATTCATTTATCTTCGTGTTCCAAAAAATGTAAGTATGAAGAAATATTGACTGCTAGAATACACTGTTAACTTGTTGCACCAGCGATGCATCGTTCTGAAACTTTGCAAAAGAAGAAATCAAAATCAAGCTTAAATAATTTGTTTTTAAGAGTGTAATAATTGGTAGGTTCAAATTAACGATAACTTAAATTGGTTGCACCCGCGATGTCGATGTAAGATCAGTCTCTGATAACATTACATATTTGTATATCTTCTGTGACAATTGCGCCGCTCAATTTAAGAATCGATATGTAATGTCAAGTATGAATTTACTCAAAGCAGAATATGGATTTGATAACCTCGAATGCAACTTTTTCGCTGCCTCACACGGAAAAGGTGCCGTTGATGGAATTGATGTAAGTGTCAAAAGATCAGTGTGGATCGCGGTTAAGTCTCGGAAAGCCATAGTTAACAGCGCAATAGAATTCCATAATTTAGCACGCAGCTTCTCTAAGAATATCATCCTAAAGCTAAAGAAAAGATAGCCATGCTGAATGATCAATGGGAAGGGCTAAAAATTATACCAAGTATTCAATCTAAACATTTTTTCCAATCTGAAGAGGCTCATAGCATTTCTGTGGCGCGCATCTCACTGTCTTACTCTAAATGTACATTGTTTTGAAGTCGCCAAAAGTCATCGCTAATATAGACAGTGATTGGGCCGATGACGAATTTGGAACCTCTTGCAAATCTCAAATTACAAAAAGCAATTCCGGGTCCTGATATACAGTGAATCCATCGCATAATCGGAGAAGCATTTCTTTGACATGTATGCGCTTTAAACTAAATAAAACTACTAAATATTTGTATTTTTTGTGTTTATGGATGCACTACACTCTAATCTTACAAGATAATAAAAAGACAACAACGTTTTTCACAACAACGGTAAATTTCCAAAGAAAAACTAAATTTACTTCATGTGATTTGTTTATTTTATGAATATTTTATTTTTGCTATATTAATATTTTTATAGGCTAATTGTTCTAACTTAGTTAAAATCTCAGAAAGACATGATGATAAATATTCCTAGGCACAAAGGAAGTCAACATCAGTTTTATTCAACTTACACAGCAGAGCAGAACAGCTGTTTTCGAAAGCCGCTACACTTTCATCTTCAGTGCTCATGTGTATATTGTGTTTGTCACCACTTTTTAGGCGGCTTAGTTGAATGTGATAACAGTTTTCTATTTACACAAATTTTATTGTGAAAAACAATCCGAGAACTGTATCAACCTGATGTTAACACTTGTGTGTTATGATACCTGTGTTACCATTTGATTATTTTCTTCATGTCCCATTTTTCTGAATTTTTTGTTCCATTATACATTAAGTCAAACATTTTTGGTTTGAAATTTATACTTAAGTACATGTGAACGTTTTTCCAATTTTCATTGGCAGCTCAAGCCCAAGCTCAAATTGTATGTGATTTGTTTATTTTATGAACATTTTATTTTTGATATATTAATATTTTTATAAGCTAATTGTAAGTTGAATAAAACTGATGTTGACTTCCTTTGTGCCTAGGAATATTTATCATCATGTCTTTCTGAGATTTTAACTAAGTTATAACAATTAGCCTATAAAAATATTAATAAATTTACTTCATTTTTTGTGCTCAAAGTATAATCGGACATCAATTCAATATCAATGCTTTAAATATCGAAAAGAAACAAATAATATATGTACATACATACATACATACATATATGGTTTGATATCTTATTTTGTTCCTATATATGTAAGTAAAATTGATATTTATGTTCATTCAAGTGAGACTAGTTGCACCCCCGATAATTTGGTGTTGCACCCGCGATTATTAAATATAATAATTATTCATTGTTAATTTGTATATTGTTTAGAGTTTTTATTTGATGTCGTTTGTTACTGTAATACATTTCAAGATATTAAGCCATACCATATTAAATGCATTAGAATTAACAGATTTATGTCTTTTTTGTTTGCCATCTGGAAAGGTTGGGCCAAATTTGTTGCATCCGCAATGGCAATTTTAACCTTCCTCCTGGCTTTTAAAATAGCATATGAAAATTTTTGTTAATTAATTTAAAGTAAGCATATTAATATGTACATATATTTAAAGGCTAACTTGATTAAAAATGATTTTTATATAATTAGATTAAACTAAAACAGGTGTCTAAGTGTTGCACCCGCGATATTGGAATAACCCAGTGAAAAATCAAAATAAGTGAGGCTTGTGAAAATAGTTTAGTAAATGATGCCTTTAAGGCTCTTTGCAATTATTGTGATTGCGAAATGAATACCGAATACGAATATATATTGAATTACAATAACAAACACGAATAACATTTCATTGCAACCTAAGATGTATTACACATATGTATATAAAGCAATGTCAAGAAAATTTTATGTACTTTTAATACAAAATGAATAGATCTAAAATAAAAGCTGCAAGGTTATTTTATATACATACGTACTCCGTAGCTTAATATATACATATGTATTTGTTAATAGTGCATTTTTTTCCTCAAACTTTAAAATTTTGTGCATTTGTGTATATCAAAGCTTTTAAATTGCCTAATATTCTTTTATATATTTCTAAGCACAAATCCGCTTCACATATAATTTTATGCTGTCAGGAATTTTTCCTTTGTGTCAAAGAAAATACTTTAATTTAGTTTAAATTGACTAAAACTGTAGCAGAACGAACAGCAAAAACAACCTACCGTGTAGCCGTTAAAATAATTATTCTCAAAGAAAAATATGTGTTCTATTCTATTTTGTAGCATATAGCCTGCTTTCGTCTAAGTATTTATGTCTTGACCGCCATATTAATAATATTTAATATTGAAACAGCATTTTTCATACAAAACTTTCTTTAAATAAACTTCAAATACATTTTATATTTTATAAATATGGGGTAAGTGTTCTTTGCTTCAATTTATTTTCTTTAGCGACGAATTATAACATCAATACATACATATTGGCAAATTCCTGGTATCCTCAATTCGCTACACACTTAAGACAACATATTGTAGTGCTTTATCTCGGATTTTATATTTAATATATATATTTATAGACAAAATGATAATTTATAAACATACCGCCGCCGACCCCGGTCGCATACAGTTTACATTGTCCTTTTACTTTCATGTACACTAAACTGATTTCATTTTAAAAAGGTTGAACCAGTAGTAAAAGGTCTTCCTTTATGAAATTGGTATCCGTATCGGAGGACGAATTTCCATAATGCACGTTAAAGAGCAAAACAATTTTTGGAACGAGCCTGAAAGGAAAAAAGTACTCATTATTTTTTTTTATACTCTACATCTATACATATAGTGTCAACTAAAATATCACATTTTTAAAATTTTACAGGACTTGGATATATATGTATATATATATATATATATATATATATATATATATATAGGACTTGTATATATACATATATATATATATATATATATATATATATATATATAGGACTTGTATATACATATATATATATATATATATATATATATATATACATATATATATATATATATATATATATATACATATATATATATATATATATATATATATATACATATATATATAGGACTTGTATATATATATATATATATATATATATATATATAGGACTTGTATGTATATATATATATATATATATATATATATATAGGACTTGTATATATATATATATATATATATATATACATATATATATATATATATATATATATATATATATATATATATACATATATATATATATATATATATATATATACATATATATAGGACTTGTATATATATATATATATATATATATATACATATATACATATATATAGGACTTGTATATATATATATATATATATATATATATATATATATATATATATATATACACTTACTAGAAAAATTCTGCGTACATACAAATAAAGCTTAGATAATGTGGTTGAACATAAATTACCTTAAAATCTATTAAAAATTAACACTTTAGTTTTATTAACTAATATTTTTTCATGCTTTAAACAAGCCCCATAACAGAAAATTCAAGAATCATACCAAATAAATGCAAAAGAAAGTGTTATTATAGAAAAATATGCTAAGAAAAAGTCTGCGTACAAAAGTGCATTGACCAATAAAATGCCGTTTTTTTTAATAAGATAAACATTATTGTAACTAACTTAATAAGTAGTTGGATAGCCTTTTCGGTTGAGGACTTCAGCCAATCTCTTTTGCACTGAACGGCCGAGTTTTAAGGGTTCCTGACGAGATAATTTTTCTCATTCCGATTGCAAAATTTCTTGTAGCATATTTTTGAAGTAATAACGTGCTGGCAGATTTTTCGTTCTAAAAAATCCCATCAATGCTCAATGCGATTCAGATCCGGAGACTGGGGAGGCGTACGTAACTGTTTTGGCAAATTATAAAGCAGCCAAAGCTTAACAATATCTGCAGTATGCTTGGGGTCATTAAGTTGTTGAAGTAAATAATTGTTCCCAAGACCAAGCTTTGCTGCGCATTGCTTAAGATTTCCCTTTAAAATATCAAGATACACTCTCTAGTCCATTGTCGATTCAATAAACCGCAAATTACCTATCCCTATAAATTTATATATATTTGTATATTGTTACATTTTAAAAGTTTCATAAGGCAGTAAGTGTGTTACTATCTTCTAATATATCAATTTAATAAAAAGCAAAGTATAGATTATATCTTATATTATAAAGGAAGAAATTCTTCAAAACCTTTGTTTATTAACTGGAATTGGGCTGTATCTGTTGAGACATTTACTCTTGTTTTATCGTTGACACCTCTCTTGGCTTACATTTATTAATAACTAAATCATACTTAGAATTCCTGCATTTATTCAGAAATGCATTATCTGTGTTTCAATGACTTCATTAATAGTTTGGTAAGAAAATATTTAATGGAGTTCTTGGTTTGTGTATAATTTTCAAAGCCTTGTTTTGTACAACTTGGAGCATCTTTAAAGCAAATTAGGTCTTATTACACTTTTATAAATTATTAGTTTCTTGGCCGTGTTGAGTAAAGGGTGAAGGGCTCAGGAACATTTTGTGGTTTTATCTACGATATGCATTATAGTTTGAGAAAGTAAGTTTTGTGTCTAACTTTACTACCAGTTGTTTTACAGTATTATTAAATGTATTGTGATGTTTCCACTACGAAGTGGTATGGATGGGATTCTTTTTGGCGATTTATTAACAAGAAAAATAACCGCCTGTGTTGATTTTGATTTTCAATTTTTTATAACACTGGATGCATTTATGTAAGCTCTTCTTTAGTTTTTTTAACCACAACGCTTGAAAGTTTGTCTTGGACTATCATTACCAGGTCATCAGCATATAGCCCATATTCTGTGCCACTTTTTAGTATAAAATAGGATATATATACAGTGAATAATAATGTAGAAGACAGTACGGCTCCTTGAGGGACTTTAAATGTCCTATTGCGTAAGAATGATTTTATTATTTTCATAATGTATATGGGAAAGTTATAACTTTTAATTTGTATATCTCCATCGTGCCAAATGCTATCGAATGCTATTTCTACATTCATCAGTACAATTCCTGTTGAAAGCCTCTGACGTTTGTGTTTTTGGAACCATATTTGTTATTCTATTAATTTGTGGAGTGTTGGCGACGAAAACCAAACTGTTCTTTATTTATTAGATTATTATATATTATTCAATAGTAGGCTTATTGGTCTGTAACTGCTTGCTAGCCTGGGATTCTTTTCACATTAGTGTATGGGCAGCACTTTAGCACATTTAAAGGACGAGGTATAATATCCTAGTATTAAGCATGCATTACATATATTCATTAAAATATGTATACCAATATCAAAAATTATTTTTATTTTTTTCATCATCCTAATTTGCGCCTTTATTTCATGAAGACTCTCATTGTCTATAGATAATAGGTTCATTATTTAAATCACTGTTTGCCTTGGCCACAATTTTTGCAACCCTAAGTTTGAATTCTGATTTTATTTTATGTGAATTTTCAAAGTGATCAGTTTTGATAAAAATTTTACTTTCGCTAAATTTTCTCAATGAGTTTGTTGAGGTGCTGAATAATTGCTTATAGTGTAACTTTTATAGTACTATTATTCGTCCTTTGTAACCGACGTTTAATTTTGTTTCTTGTTCGAATACATAGTTTAGTATTGGCAGACAACTTTAACAAATATGGAAAAAAGCATTTTGTTGGAATCAAGGACTTGGCAAAATTACATGATTGAAAGTTTTTAATGCATTTTGTATGCTTTGCGGTGAAGAAATATTATTGATATTAACGTTGGTTTGGGACGGTGATTGCTCGATGCTATTCATAAACCGATTTCAGTCGGCATTTTTAAAGTCAAATTCGGCTGTATCTTAATTTTTCGTTCGGGCTTCTGTGCATCTGCACAGCCTACAATAAACTCAAACGTACAAGCATGGATTGCTGCTAGTAACAATTTCAATATGGCACAAATATCTTCAACCTCCTTCTCAGACATACAACACCGCACTATACCTTGCATAGGTTCGTACAAAAGTGAAACTTGCGTGTTTATGCTAAGCCGCTTTTAAACTATTTACTATTTGCTAGCTATTACAATTCCAAAAATTGTTAATAGAAAAGTTCCTTAAAAAGCGCTAGGCCAAAGCATGCAAATTGGTAACTGTGAGTTTATGATACTATTTATAAACGAAGCTAAAAATATTTGGTATTGGAGTGATATTTTGTTTGTAACATCCAGTTTAAAGGGGTGATTGTATATTCGATACGTGTAATCTATTTCACTTATGGCAGGTTTTAAGGTTTGAGATTTTAACATCTTTAATTTCCGCTTTTAGTTTTTTAACACATAATTAGCTGCTTTTATTCGAGAGTTAAGGCGGCCAAAATTGGTGGTTCAAACTTCACGAAAAATTAAATACAAGGAAGTAAAAGAGATTATGTATGTATGTATATGATGTTTTTGTTTCAACATCATCTCGCAACATTTTGTTTCAACGAAGTTGTTATATTTATGAGAATTTCAAACTAGGGAATTTTGTTTTCTTTTCAACTTTCAATCTATGAATATATAATATTAGTAAACTTATCTTCAACTTATTTGGTTCGATATTTTTTTTCGTTGCTCACTATATAATATGACATTTTTTGTTATTCAACGTATACGGATCAACGTAAAGGAATAATACAATTTAAAAAATTGGTTAATTGCAGTTAAGTTCTTATGTTAATCTCCATCCTACAGACTCGCTCTTAATATCTTACCTTAGATCAAATAATGTTTTTTCCATATCTGCCTCGGTAAATATCCCTCCTCCCGAAATCACTAGTTGAAAGTGTAATGTTTCATCGTCAAGACATGATTGAACAAACTCAAATATATCGCTTAATTTCTCATATACACTAAAAGTACCCTGTAAATTTAAAATTAAGAAATACGAATTAATTATTGAAAAAAAAATTTTGATTATTTAAACGAACTTGTATATGAAGTCCATTTGGAAATTTTATTCTAACTAAAGAATAATTATACATTCTTATTGTTCTTTCTTCTTCACGTTCTCTCATAGCTTTAGTTTTTAAGATTTGGGAGTTTTCTATAGCTTCAGCTCTCAATTGCTGCTCCCGCTTTATTTCTTCAGCTGAAATTCTGTAAAAGTCAGGAGGCAAAACTACACTTTTCACCTGAGAAGGCAACAATACTTTTAAATTTCGATCTAATATTAATTGAAATGGTTCCGAATTTTGCAAAGCTTCAATGAGTGTAGTTAGATCGTAATTCTTTTCTACTTTTTCTTTCGACCATATAAGAAACATTTCATTATCCAACTCAATTTCTTGGAATCCCGCAGCCTGAAGGAAGTCTAAAGCGCCTTCAATATATCGAACTTTTTCACAAAATATTCTGCAAAGAGATTTTAATGATAGTTATAAATTACTTTGTTCACGCACGCTAAAAAGAAAATATGTATTTATGTAAAAAACAGTACTTTTTCTTAAAGTTGCGAATTGTTAAATAAGTTTGTATATCGAGAAAGATTTTCAAGTTTTTAAGGCACCTCATTGTATTGGCGTTAACGCCAAATAAGTTTTTTGTTAATGACGTTTTCAACTTAAAAGTATATTTGCTTCTTTTCTAATTAATTAAATTCTCAAAACCTAATTTATTATAAATAAAATGCAACAAAGAACGCGTAAAACTAAACCGTTATATATCTTACTACCCAGAATTCCAAAGGAATAATCCTAGTCAAGAACGATATCAAAGAGAAAATTTGGACGCTTGCAAAATACCTATTATTGCAATTCGACAAAATGACCATAATAATATAAGTAAATTTATAAATCAAGCGTTTTGGCTAATATAATACCATAAATGAGTAAATATGTTCAGAAAGTCGTATGTTATTTCAATAGTCAATAGCCCGATACTGTTTTTCATCGAACATTAGGTGGTATTTGTAATTTGTTGTTAGGTGGCATTGGTAATTTGTTCCCAATTATCTACGTAAATATGTAGTATGTGCTTATATAACTTAGATTACCTGTTGGACATTCTGATTTTGTAATATTTCTCTTCCTCCGGAAATTTGATAATATTTTCCATATATTTGATGAGAGTTTTGATACAGTCTTCCGCCTGTGGCATTTATATAACATTAACGACATTTAGATGTTAGAAATGGAAATATTCATTACCTTTTCTTTACTATTGCAGTTGTGAATTATTAAACAAGATGTCAATGCCTTTTCAGCTTCAAGTTGCTGATAGAGAAAATCTTTTATTTTATTTTTCCACTCTTTTTTTGTTAATACTTCGTCACTGATAATAGGACATCGGAAGTAAATACCTGAGCAAACTAAATTTGCATTGGTATTATTCTCAATAATAGCTTCAGCTGCTGGAATTTCATCCTTAATTTTTCGTTCAGCTTCAAGTTCTCTCTTAGCCTGTGCTTTAATTGATGCCAAGGAAGTATTAAATTCTTTGGAATCCTTTTTTTCTATACGTGCTAATGCAGCTGCCGCCGCTGTTCGGGCTTCGTTGCTCAATTCTTTGCGCTTCGGTGGAACATATACATCAGCCGCAGCTTTGTGTGAAGAAGAGGCTTCCGGTTCCTGTGCACACAATGAGTGTCCCTGTCCCATAGTTCCTCCAAGTTTTAATTTAAAGGCAGCTTCTTCCTTTTTCTTTGAAAAATATTTTAAAATCTTAGACATTTTAAAGTTAAATTCTAGGAGAATGTTCTTTCGGCAGTTTCAATTTGGCCACAGATAATTTAAGTTCTTCAATTTCTTTCAGGGTACCTAAAATTAACACCCTTAGTCACAATATATTTACATACCATCAACTGTAATTTTCAATACCCACTTGCTCTAACAAATTTATCAGTAATTACTTGTCCATACACTCTCCAAGAATACACAATTAATATCGAAGTAAGAATTAATAGAGTACAAAGCAACTTAAATAGTGACCACTGAAGTGTGGTAAATTGAATGGTGCTTTGCCAAGGATTGGTAGAATCTAAGATATCTTTTCCGATTTTTCGAGTAACTTGCAGAAAATTTTCAAATTGCAATGCGAATGCTTCCAGGGTATCGGTAATAAGAGATTGATTTAAATAGAAATTCATTTGGATAAAACCGTATCAGCTTATGCAAATTTACATTCTTAATATCCTAATCACGGATATAAAATACTATTTAAATTGCAATATGCACGTAAAATACTAAATACCACAGCTAAATACGTTTATTTTATTTCACAAATTGTCACAAATCATCCACTATATTTTTTAGCATGGTGTAACGATATAAAGTGGCAGTGCTAATATATATATATATATATATATATATATATATATATATATATATATACGGTATATTAATATGACGTCATTTAGAAACACACTAAATTTTTTATTTTATTTTCTATTTATATTTTATTGTACAACAACATTTGTAGTAGCATAAGTGAAACCGATTATGGCCTTTAGACTAGGTTTTTGGTTTTTTTGGATGAATAAATTTTAAAAATATATATTATTATTGCTAGTATGGAATAATACACGCATCCATGATGTTATATTAGAATAGATTAACCACAGAAAATTAGTTTATGAGATTAACAATTCTATATTAATATTAAGATCATATGTTTCAAGTATTTGGTTGACGTTTGGTAGAACCTACATATATAAAACGAAAACGTTAAATGGAAATTAGAGCAACATTGTTAACATTGGCTATTTTGTTATTATTAACATCGACTGCATATACAAACCAGAGGTCGGTTCCAGGCGTATTTCGTGGTTCCTGTTTACCACAGAATACAGTTTTATTTTATGTTTATTTTATATTAGTTTATGCTGTTTACAAGCACTTTTGGTTGTTAAGTAGTGGTACCGTTTAATATATAATTTCTCCATGGTTGGTATCATAGTAAAATTATCTACTAGATAGGAAGAATAATATATATTAGCAGTATATAAACAATAGGGTTTATAATTTTTATATATGTATGAGTTGAAACTGCCAATCTGCACACATATCTTCTATACGAAATTTTGTACTGGTTGAACACTTGGAGTGTATAGACACGAAACAACAAGAAACTTTGCTTGGCTGCCCATAAATTTCGTTTTTGCAAAACGCAGCTTACGCGCCTTTATTTGTAATTACATCAGCCATGTCCATTTAAGTAAATTGTATAACATAAACAACATGCGGTGAGTTATATCACAGAAGTGCCTCAGGTAACTTCGAAGCTACCTGGTATATTATTGTACCGTGGCTTGCATCATGTAGTTACATGTACTCGGTATCTTGTTTAGTACTCTGCCGAAGGGTTTTGTTATCATCTGGAGCGAAGTATTGAAATTGCCTTGGCTGCACTGGCATGCTGTCACTTATTCGTACAATTTAGTGCTGGCAACACTTTGCACTGTGTATAATATAGGATCATAACTTGACATGTGCGAAATCCACATTTTCGTGTGTTAAATTTTGAGTAACACGAAATTTCTAAATAATAATAGTTTGAAAATGGCAGATTTTCAAGAAATTGATTGTAAATTTTTAACAGTACAAAGAAGAGTCCAAAGAGTTGGATATGCTTATATGAACTCAAAGAAGATACCTCACAATGATCACATAGAACGAAGCGAATCTGAGGAAAAGTTACTAGCCGATGAGTTTGTTGTAGACATAAATTATTTGAAATCCTTGGATCCCAAAGAGTGGAAGGATCAGGACCACTATGCTGTGTTAGGATTGGGAAAATTAAGGTATATCATAGCAAAATGATACATTTGGTAGAAGGAATTCTGTTTATAATATAAGTTATATATGTTCATACCATTTAAGATTTGATGCAACCGAAGATGATATTAGGCGTGCTTACAGGAAAATGGTGTTACAGCACCATCCAGACAAACGCAAAGCAAAAGGCGAAGACGTTAAAACTGATGATGATTATTTCACTTGTATAACTAAAGCATATGAAACACTAGGTATAAATAGTTACTACCACAATATTGCGTGCGAGGTTATGATTGATATATGTATATTACAGGGACTGCAAAGACTAGACGATCTTTTGACTCAGTTGATCCAGAATTTGATGACTCCTTTCCAACCCAGTTTGACATCGAAAATAATTTCTACGAATCCTTCCAAAAGTATTTCAACCTTAATTCCAGATGGAGTGAGAAGAAAGGTGTGCCTCGTTTTGGCGATGAAAATTCTGTCCGCGAAGACGTTGAACGTTTTTATAGCTTTTGGTACGATTTCAAGTCTTGGCGGGAGTTCAGTTACCTGGACGAAGAAGATAAGGAGAAAGGACAAGATCGCGATGAAAGACGATGGATAGAGAAAGAAAATAAAGTAGCAAGAATAAAAAGAAAGAAGGAGGAGATGTTACGTATTCGAGCTCTAGTCGACTTGGCTTACAACAATGACAAGCGTATACTAAAATTCAAAAATGAAGAAAAGGAACGTAAGCTAGCTGCTAAAAGAGCTAAGATGGATGCTGTGCAGGCGCAAAAGGCTGAGCAAGAAAGAGCGGTGCGGGAAGCGCAATTGGCAAAAGAGCGTGCTGATAGAGCAGAGCAAAAACGCATAGAACAAATACGTATAGAAAAGGAACAATCGAAAAAAGCATTAAAGAAAGAAAGGAAATTATTACGGGATAAAGCTAAAGAATTTAAATATTTTGGCAATAGTGATAAAGAAGTTATAAAAAATATGGAAGGTGTTGAGAAGATATGTGAAACGTTTACTCTTATTGAACTTCAAGACTTAAACAAAAAAATGTTGGAAAAAAGCGCGCGAGATTCATTTTTCGCTGGCCTTAAAATGGCTGAATTAAAAATTAAATCCGACTTAGAAGAAATTAATCAACTACAAAATAAAAGCAGAAGTGGGAATGTAAAATCCGAAGCAGTGATAAAAGAAGTCAAAAAGGATGAGTTATGGTGTAATGAAAAAGTTCAGCTCTTGATTAAAGCTGTCAACTTGTTTCCCGCTGGTACTTCTCAGCGTTGGGATGTAATTGCTTCTTTTATAAATCAGCATTCGTCTGGAAGTAATGTTGCAGCGAGAGATGTACTTAATAAAGCGAAAGCTTTGCAAAATAGTGACTTTTCCAAAAGTTCTTTGAAAACACAAGCAAATGCAAGCGCTTATGAGTGTTTTGAAAAGTCGAAAAAGGATGTCGTTGTTTCGTCAGACATAACAGTAAATTCGGAAGCTGACATTTCCGAAAGCAACAGTGACACCAAAGAAAATCAAACAAATAGTAATATAAACAACATTTCGAAATCTGCACCAACTTCAAATACAATAAAGGTACCAAAGTCAAGTTCCGCTGCACCTGTAAAAACTTGGACAAAGGAGGAACAGGCGTTATTGGAACAAGCCATAAAGACTTATCCAATATCCACTCCGGATCGTTGGGATCGTATTGCTGAATGTATACCTAACAGGTCAAAAAAAGACTGTCTTCGCAGAGTCAAGGAACTTGTTGAACTGGTCAATTCAAAAAAAGAAGCGCAGCAAGCAGTAAAATGATTTATTATGTAATGTCTACTTTATTTTGATAAATTTAAAATAATAGTAGCTAACTGTTAGATGCAATCTCGAAATGCGAAAAAACCACGGAAGAAAATATACTGCTGCATCTGATAGTGGATGCATAAATTTATTAGATTGTATATAATTAACATTAAAATTCTTTAGCATTTTCATTAGATTTTAGTTACTCTCTAGGTTGCGGTAAATTGTTACCAAAAACATTGATCATGTTATTCATTTCGGGTTTTCATTATTTTGAAATAATCATCAATTAATTCATACATATGGTCCGCATGTCGCGGGTTAGGTGTGTTATTAATCACACTATGTAATGGCAATGAAAAGGAGGTATATAAACCACAAAACCATCTGAACATAGCAAGTGCTACTTCTGCGATTAAATTGAGTAGATGCACAAATATTTAGTTATGATAAGTCAGTATATGAAATGGCGGAAAATTGTTTTGGAGTTGTGGATATTTGAGTTTTACAAGTTGTTTACATATTGTGCTGATGTTTATTATGGTGAAAAGCGTATTTACCGCTCTTTTTCTTCAACTGTTTTTTGACAAGATGGAAGTCATGGTTCAATTGTATGCTAGGTATTGCTGAAGCAATACCTAGTATACAATATACTAGGTATTGTGGTAGAACCTGCCAAATGTTCACTTTGTACAAACATTTCAATTCAACCTATGTTTGGCTCCATTGGGGTAAGTTTATGTGTCGCTGTTTTTGAATATTAAGTGTTGTTTGCAAGCGTAGAGCATATTAATGTGCTTTATTGATATAATTTTTGATGTGGTCATAATGGTATACAAGCAGTAAAGAAAGGCCTTGGTGTTGTAATATGGAATAGCGAGGCCCCTACATATAATTCCACCATACTTCAAACCTCCTGGTCACATCTTAGAAGCATGAATGGGATATGTTGAAATTGTGATATTTTCATTTATATCGACAAAATGTAATATCTTCCATCATCTCAATTGTCAAATATGTTGAAACACACGTGAATCATAACTTATGAAAAAAATAATAATAATAAATATATAAATTAATTAGTCAATGAAAATTTCGATGTTTAAGAGAAGCCCCATTGATTTAATTAGTTTTTAGATAATTTTAGTATTTTTAATTTCATATACATATCTATATACTTTATACTTACATATGGGTATGTATTTATGTACATATGTATGTATGTATATTAAAACAATATATCGGGAAACAGAATATTTCGTTTAAGACATTATAACAATGCATATGTAAAACTGAGGAAAGAAAGAAACATCTTTTAAAGATATTTTTGGGAAAAGTCCGGTAAAGTGAGAGTAATATATAATTTCTACCAATAAGAGACCAAAGTGCCCAAGAGTACGGGAACGCTAAAAACCAAATATTTTCATTCAATAAGTATACAATAGTGCTTTGAAATATTTAGAACACAATTTCTATTCTATTTAATATATTGCGCGAAATTTATTTTTGCCTTGTTTTCGTTTATATATTAAACAGATGATTGTTTGTTGTTTCGTGCAAGAAGAAGAAGAAAATTACTCTTAAAAAATGTCTTTCACGTACCCTGTTGTTTGTTGGATTTTGGTTTGTATGCGTTTAATAGCCTGCTACACTTATTATATTGTAATTTTTTTAAATCTCTTGTGAGTTTTCATTCAAATTCTCAAATGGTTTATAGAAGTCTTTTGCTAATATGAGCCGTTTGAAACTTTTCAAAGCTGTGGTTGAAGTCAAAAAATAAAGTTTCCTAATGATTTTTAAAAACTCATTGTTATCCGATGGATTTCTAATTGTATGAGGGTGTAGACAAATAAAACATCCATATCCAACTAAACTTGTGGATTATAACAATTGCTCAAGTGCTAGTGGTGTAGCAATTTATTGAGCGTGTAAATGCAGGGTTATTTGCTCGACTTGGCCGTTTACAACTTTTGAAATATGCGCCGCTGAGTATGTATAGTTGGCTTCGATCTATGCTGTGGATAATTAAGAAGTACTTCAAACATAGACAAGTAATAAATATAAATTATAAAATAAAAGTTCGTATAATTCTGATTAGTTACATATATTGTATGTGGATAATGACATACATTTCAAAAACTTTTAATTTAATGTGTTTGTGTTGAAACTTGTAATTGTTACATACAGTCATCTGTATATCCAATGTAAAACATATTCTCAGCAATGGTCTGCAAACGTTCCCAGAGTTCGCTTTTCTCTTTGTTCATCCATATATAAGTATGTATTTACATATGCATATAAGTATGTATTTATTACATATTAATATGAAAAGGGGTTCCTGAACAAGATGAAAGCAGCACTCAGGAGATCTCAAAACTGATCATAATATATTGTGTTTCTGGATACTTACTACTCGAATTGATTGAGAAATACATACATATATTTACATACATACATATATGACGAATGTTTTTATTCAGCTGGTCCATGACACCGACGTTGCTGGCGTTATAAGAACTAAGAAACGAATTAAAGAACATATGTCAATAATAGTGTTAATTCTTAATATAAAGATAATTTGCATACATACGTACAAGTGTTTGATGTATGTTATTTATTATAAATATGTGCATATATATACGTTTGTATATATCTTATAAAGAATAGGCGTTCATTTTCTAGTCCTAATGTACTGTAGTCTTGCACCTTATAAAGTATAACATTCACGACGGAAAAGGTGACACCAAAGCGTGTATGAAAAGGACACCCTGCAATATTAGTTGGTTATATCTGTAGGAAACGAACGGACAGATAAGAAATTTTTCAGTGATGAAAAATTTATAAATATAGATTCCAGAATGATATTGAACGTATAGAAACAATTTGATTGTGTATTAGCAAATGAATCCGATAAAATATTTCGAATTTCCGCTTTCCATTGTATAAAATGTATACAATAAGTATGCGAATAGAGAAGTGGAATAAGGGATGTCGGTCTGTTCCTCTATCACTACGTGAAATCAGATTTCCGAAACCTACATTAGATTTAGAGACTAATCTTACATTATTGTATTGGAAATAGTCCGAAAATATATTGCTTTTGAAAGACATCTGAATCAAAAATAAAAATGGAAAATTTAAACGTAATACATATAAAAGTAACTATAGAGCTAAAAGAAATTTTTGAAAAAGAAAATTACTATTAAATACTAAAAAAAATAGAGAAGACGATTCGAGAGTAGGCCAATTGAAACGATTTGATACATAAAAGTAAAAAAAATGTTGCTTCTTTATGCTTATATATGAAGGAAACTCATTGTTATTATACATATATTTAGAAAACCAGAAAGACTGCTCTAGGGAAGGAAAATTTAAACTTTTGGAGTAACTAAATAATGCATTTCATCATATTCATCTAAGATATCTCAAATAATTTGTTAATATTGATATGTAATACTCAGGTATTTCTCTTTTTATTACGAAATGAGTAAAATAAAATTAAAAAAATAAAAATAATGTTCTTTATTCGAATGAATACTAAAAAAAATCTTTTCTGCAAATTTTAAAAATTAAACAAAAACCGACTTATTAGTTTGTTTTATTAACAATAACAAAAACTCACAATTCTAAACTAAAAACATTGTTGACGTTGATGAGACGTCTAAAATAGCATGGGAAATCAGATCAAGTTTGTGTGTTCTCTTTAAGGTTTCGATATAATTTAAATCATCTCCAATATTGTTGATATCTTATGTTGTGAGTATTTCTTGAATTATTGAGAAGCTTTTTTAAATTAGTTAGTTAACATGTCATTCAATTTCGAAACTGCGTCCGATTGTTCAGCGTAATTATCTGGAAACCAAAGTATTAGCATACGCTTTTTTTCGAAAAGTCTTCCATTTAAGGAATAACATTAAAGTATTTAATAGTTTGATACGTACTCCATTATTACAAGAAAACTATGATGTTTCGGCGTAGCGAGCCCTTCGACAGTCATTCGTCAGCCTTAAGAATTTGTTGCTGTAGAATATGAACATCGGCTTCGCTAACTTAAAGAATTTTGCGTAACAGGTCTTCCTTCGGAGTGAAGGCTTTTTTGTTCTATGTTATAATACCTCTTCTTACATCAGCTTTTCTGTGCTGCCATTTTTAGATCGTGCTCAAAGGCTTCCTCCTTCATTGCATATACTACGGTATGACGATCACCGACTTTGATATCTAAATTATTTGCTTGCTAAACGTTTTGGCATATACGCTAATTTATCAGCATATTTATTTGTTACATATTCAGTTATTTTTGAGAGGTTTCAAATAGTGTCAAGTACGCCTGACTACGTTCAGAAATTAGTGGAAAATCGTGTTTTTTTACCATTTCACGCTTTCTTCTTTTATATAATATTCTATTACAAATTATAATATTTGTAATCGGAGATGCGTTGATAAACTGGATTAAAGCCTATTTTAAAAGTATTACTTTGCGGAAAACATAATTAAACTAAAATTTATTAATTATTTTTCGGTTTATTTAAAATCTTGAAGAAACTATATATAATATGAAATATTTTACCAAATCGTCAGTAGACTTCAAACACAGTTTTGAAAAGTTTCAAACCGCTAATCTCATCAAAAGACTTATAAACCATTTGAGAATTCAAATGAAAACTCACAAAAGTTTTTAAAAATCACATAATAAGTGTAGTAGACTATGAAACTTATACGAACCAAAACCCAACATACAATTTTTATTCGATATGGCTCTATTTTTATTTTTCTATACCTTTATACAATTAGAAATCCTTTGGATAGCAATGAAAGTATCTATAAGACAAAATGAGAAATAAAATCTCAATTTAGCTAATTATCTATTTGACATACTGTTATTGTACTATTAGAATATCAAATTTATTTGTTCGGTGGTTAAAAGCAGAAATTTTCAAACAAGTTCCATTTCGAATTGAAATATGTAATAACCCCCTCTGGGGTTTAAAAAAATATGTATTTTTTTTTGTAAAATATGTTGCTAACCTGATTCATTGAACTCCAAAAATCGACATTAGGCTGATAAAATTCGACATGCTAAACATATACAATTTTATGTCCGAATAAAAATTTGTAAAGTACGAAATTGAGCTGTAGTCTGTTTCTGAGCAACTATAAAAAAACAGTGCTGTGCTTTGGTACGTGCAAGAAACTCATTATCAGAATAGTCATTTAAATATCTTACATACATCGTAATGGATCACCCATTTACAAGGTATATATGCACATATTTATGTAAATTTTTTATTTGTCAGTGTGTAATCCGAATGATTGCCTTAACGCCATAAGTATGTATTTACATAATCTATAAAACTGTTATTGTCTGCCTATCATTAATAAGGCACTAAAATTTGTAAAAAGAACTGCTCAGGATCCATAATTTATATACAAAATGTGTGACATTAATAAATCAGTATCAGCAGACATCAGTGCTATAGATGAAGAAGCAGTGTCTGGTATTTGTGATAGCACTTCTGATGCTATTTGTATGATATTGGATAATGCTGGTGACCAAAATGAGCAGAAGGTAATATCTCAGCAAATTCAAAAGCAAAAATTACAACAGAAAACGCAATCACTCCTAATGGCCAGTGCGATGTTGGTAGGATCTAATAATATTGTCGGTATTAGTAATGAATGCTGCATTACCTCTAACCAAAATAACAATGAGTGTGACATTTCAAGCAGCAACCATCAAGGACACTGTAACAATAAGAATATTTTAGAGTCCACTCATCCCATAAATGCTATGCCATGTAGTATAATTCCAGCAACTACATCAATTTCTAATCATGTATCTGAAATGCAAATTAACCTACATGAAATTATAATGGAAAACCAAGCGTTGCGAGAAAAACTTAAGGAAGTCACTGTAGATCGTGATAAATTATTGTGTGAAGTTTCCAATTTGCGCTTAGAACTAGATATGTTGTCCGAATTGAAGCGTTTCCCCGATGAAATGTGAGTACATAGATTTTTAAATTATATATAATATATTCATAAGGCTTTGGATGTTTTCTGTATATAATAAAATTTTTTCTCATTCGTTATACACATATTGAGCGTGATATCGTACTTTTTGGGTAAAGTTCGGTAAAATGAAAATAAACAAAAATCACTCTCAGTAAAAGAAAAAAATTTCTAAAAGTACGAGAACATGAAAAAACAAAAAATTTAATGTGAAAATACCAACGACTTTTTTTTTTAATAAAAAATAAGTACAAACTAACTAGAATTATTTGATAATTAATACATTTGTTTGAGTTTTGAGGTTCTTTTATATTAATATTTAATATTCGATATTTCGCTAACCATCGGTTAGCTTCTTCAAGAAATTATTTAGTATTGTAAAAAATTTTCTTAATTATGCTAGTTTTTTGAACTCTTTTTTTTATTAATAAAATGGACTAATATTTTTAAGCTTAAGGTCTTTATTTTTATATTTATTAAACTATAAATAGCTTTTCGATATTTCGTCACTCCTTTGTGTGACTTCTTCAGGAAATTTATTTTGTATTTGATGTGAAAAAATTATTTTTGTTTATGAAACAAAAATATGAATATATAAATTTAAAATACAGGAACAATAATAAACAATTTAAATCTATACATGCATATATAGTTAAACCAGACACATTCCTAAAATGAAATTCAATACTACTTATATATACATATCTTAGAAAAAAATTCAAGAAGTTTATAAACAAATTTATATTAATTTAAAATACATATTATGACAAAATATTGAACATTATGTGTATGTACATGTATATATAATTCAAAAATATTTTTCTCTAAATATTTCTTAACTTTACATATGTATATATACATACATATACAATAAGCATATACAATCAACATGCATATACCCATATGTATATGTAAACATATACACATACTAATCAACAAATTTCAGAGAGTTTAAAACAAATTTTAATTGAACTTAAAATATGTGAACAATAACAAAATAATTAAACCTATACATATGTACATTTAAATGTAAAATTCTATATTTTATTAACTAAGTGTCTGTAATTTTGAGCTACATTTGCTGTATCTGCCTTAAAATTAATCCTTCTTGTGATTGGTGTATTTATTATGTGTAATATTTCTAACATAAATCTACGTTTATAATTATTTTCTGTGTTTAATATTGAAACATTTTCAAAGTTTGGGATAATGATCAAACCTAGCACAATGTGAAGATAATGCTGTTTTCCGCGAATTTATATGTCTATATCTTTGATCAGTCTTATGTCCTGCTATCCTAGTTTTTAATTTATTCTTAGTTGTACCTATATACACCATATTACAATTCTCATTGTCATTTTTATAAAATCCCTTGTAAAAATACGTCAATATACTATTCTATTCATAACTGGTTGTGTTTCACAAAACGAAATGTTTTGTGAATCAACACTAAAAATTTTTTAACAAAAAAATATCTCATACATATATTTATATACATATATTTATGTTTATATACATATATACATTATAATTTTAATATATTTTTCACTTAAAATAATTTTTATTATAAACAGTAGTTATTCTTACTTATAAATTTCTTTCCAACTAAAGAATGAATGACAATGTCAATTCTATGTTTCGAGTTTTTTTAGAATCATTTGTGTTTTCTTATTAAAACATTCAAATGTAAAAAACATTCGAAAAAAAGGAATCAAACATTGTTTCGTTTCTATTTTTTCTATTTGTTTTTGAATGGTTTCGTTACATCAAGCCTGTTTGATTCTATTCATTCTATTTCTTTTGTTTTAAAATTTTGTTTTGAATTATTCGACAAGTTTCATGAAACATCAAACCATTTGAAGTCGACTGCCATTCTTTGCAACAGTATGCTATATATGCATGTATAGATTTAAATTGTTTATTATTGTTCCTGTATTTAAAATTTATTCAAATTTTGTTTGAATCTTTTTGTATTTTGTTGACAAATAACTTTCATATTTTTGTTTCATGAACAAAAATAATTTTTTCACATCAAATACAAAATAAATTTCCTGAAGAAGTCACACAAAGGAGTGACGAAATATCGAAAAGCTATTTATAGTTTAATAAATATAAAAATAAAGAGCTTAAGTTTAAAAATATAAGTCCATTTTATTAATAAAAAATTGTCTTTTTGATTATAGTTCTTAAAATTTTTTAACGACATAAATCATACATATATATTTTTGATATATAAAATTTATGATTTATATTGTTCAAAAATTTGTGTACATACATATAAATGAAAAGAAATTTTTTGACAATACTAAATAATTTCCTGAAGAAGATAATCGATGGTTAGCAAGATATCGAATATTAAATATTAATATAAAAGAACATCAAAACTCAAACAAATCTATTAATTATTAAAAGAAAAAGGTTAAAAAATTAGACACAAGAATCATAGAATTGTTTGACTTATGAAAGTTCATCATAGCTAAATAAGAATTTTTAACCCATAATGCTGTAAAATTTTTCTAATAATATTTTTCAGTTTTAATATACTTATTTGTTATTGCTTATTTCTCGAACAGCTGATTACTTAACTACTTGCCTAAACTAATCCGAAGGAAAAGTACAGGATGTTTGGTGCAAGTAGTATTATTGAACAAAAAACAAGTCATAATGGAAGTTTTGTTGTTATTATTGTTACATATACAAATCAAATTTTGTAAATCGTTGTAATATCAAAAAAAAAAAAAAAACTGAAATCTTACATTTAGATTTAGAAGTCTTAGGGCTATTATTAAAGCTTCGTATTAGTTAAAACTAGTATTTTAAATTTGTAATAAATCCCTTAATTCGATCAAGTTAAACTTAAAGAAATTCAAAATCATATTGTATTGCCTGACACACACTGTTATAGCGTACGAAAAATACATTTCATTAATTTTCACTGTTTTTATTGTTAAATTTTATACTCTTTTCAAATGCGTAAGAAATGTATAAAACGGATCTCTAACTTTGGTGATAATGCGTTCGTTACGCGCTGCAAAATTTACCTTTCCTGTGTATATACAACTTAAGCTGCAAAATTTTCGTTCAAACTGCGCTAATTTCTGTCCATTTTGTTTCATTTCATCTTGAAACCTTCAAAGAAAATATTTTGAATTTTTTGATTAGTTATTCATAAATTTTTATACCAGTTAAGAGTTTATTTCATAGCCTATATCAATCTATTAATTGGCGCTCTTGTATTGTTACCAAACCATCCAAGAATTCTAAACAAGATAGTGATTAACTATTTTGATTTTTTATGGTAATTGAAATCATACAGATATTCTTGAGCTTAAGGTCTGTATATTATATATATATATATATATATATATATATATTTATATTACATTTTCAATATTTCGTGAACCTTTGGTTAACTTCTTCAGGAAATCCTTATATATATAAGGATTTCCTGAAGAAGTTAACCAAAGGTTAACGAAATATTGAAAATAAATTATATATATATATATATATATATATATATATATATAATATACAGACCTTAAGCTCAAGAATATCTGTATTATTTAAAAAAAGAGGTCGAAAAATTTGCAAAAAAAAAAATTGAAATCAAATAAAACTGAGTTCTCGTCAAATCTCTTTTTATTTAAATAAAATCAATAAATATGCAATAATATATAGAGCTATTATTTCCTTCACGTAAACTCCAAGAATAATGTCTTCAATTGCACAAAACAGAAAACTTTTTTTTAGAAAATAAATTTTAATAAACGAATCAATTCATACATTAAATAATTAAGTATAGTTTCAAAAAGTGTTGATATATTACTATACATATTTTTGATTTTTAGATCATTACAAGGAAACGCCAAAGTACTATAGCTTTTGCAAAAAATCGTCAATTGCCAGTTTGCTGTATTTCGCAGGTTTAAACTTAGGGCTAAATAATAATTTGCATTTTAATAATTAATCCTACAAGTTCGAATAATGAGCATAAGCATTTACGTTTTACTGAAACATACTTTTTTGTCTTTGATTAAAAAATATTTTTAAAACACATGTAGATTGATTACAATGCGTTCTTCAGTGCAGTTTTATATATAAATGCCCTGGTATAATCAATTTCCCGTAATGTCAATCAGATTATGAATATGGACCTATAACTATCAGGTAATATCATTATGTTTCGGCTACTGTGTCCAACCAATCACTATATTTAGACCATAATACACGTACTCTTAACCCAATTCGATTATATGACTCAACAAATATTATGAACTTATAAAATGGAAAACAGATTCAAACTCAGCTTCCCAAACAACATAAGAGTTAAATCATATTTAAGGAAGAAATTGCAATCAAAGTTTGCAAAGTTATGTAATCAAGTTTTCCGTCTCTGAAAGAAAAGCAAAGAGAGAACAAAACATTTTCTTGATACAACCCTTAACAATTTGTACAACTTAAATGTCATTATTTATAGCAATTTCCATACAGTTTTATTTACACAAACATGCACACATAGTTTTATACGAACATTCCTACAAGAATACATGTGCATATAAGAGTTAATTGGCAGGTTTTTAATTTAAAGTAAATAAAAAAATATTTATTCAGTTTTGATCATTCCAAGCAATTATTGAAAGAAATGTGAATTCAACTTATTGTTCAGGATTATCAAAGTTGCAACCCTCTATATGCATTGGGGGTAAATAAAAAAGGGTGGTTCTCTCTTTTCCAATGATGACTGGAAAAATACAAAAGCATTTTATATTTATTAGTACCAGTTAGTTGGTAGTTCCCAACATGGAAACATGACGATAATGATATTGAATAACGTGATACGACTATAATATAATTCAAGAAAAAGTGTAATTGCATAAAAATTTATAATTATCTATAAAATATTTTGTTGCTCATTTAGTGTTTAATTAACAAAACAAAAAAAAGGAGAATTGTGTCAAACATTCAAACTGTAATATAAATTACAAGAGCCTCAAAAGTCATCAGCCACTTTGTGTATGTATACTGGACTAATTGACTTCTTTCAAAGAGAGAGGAACGAAAAATTCACTTTTGAAAATGTAACTAAAAAATGTTTTATTAACTAATTAAGCAGACATAAAATTTAATTAATTATCTAAATAAAACTTTTTTGAGACTGTATGCCGTCCTCTTCCGTTATAAATAAAATGTTTGCCTATTCGATGTAATGACTACAATATTTGCAGACTTTGCCATAACATATACATACACAGACATTTAAGTATACATATATAAACAAAATAAATTACATGCTAAAATTCGTAAATAGGAAAAATTTTTGAAATGATAACTTCAAATGATATTTATTGGTAAGTTTTATTACAACACGCTCCCTATTATACGTAGTATGATTGAGGCTTTCTATCATATACGCATTTTTTCTTGTTTATTTCAGTTCCAATACGATTATTGATTATTTGAAGAATATTTAAACCAAATAATTGCTGAATAGTAAAACAAAAAGCAATAAATATCAAATATGTAAAAACAATTGCAGAAAATACGTAACAAATTTTCAATTGTTTTTAGATACCGAAAATTAATTTATTGCCTACTTAATAAATTTAGTCTATGAATCAGCCCTTAACGACGATACATTAATAATAAAAATTAACAAATAAAAGAGTTAATATGAACACATAAATTTGAAATAAAATTCCATTTGATGGTATTTTTGTGTATTCAGAGAAAATTCAATAAAGAATTTAATGGAAACAAATTTAGGAAATTAAGTTTGACAAGTTTTAGAATGTACGACGAATTAAAATATCATAATGAGTGCTATAGAATGTTAAAATTATTTCACCCCGTCGTCAAAAAATGTAATGTAGCATTACATTTTGTTTCTACTCCATCATAACACTGCAAATAAAATGAAATACATGAATATAAACGAAATAAGTATGGATATAAAAAGAACAAGAAACAAACACACATGCGTGTATGCAGATATTTTCAAAATTTCACTGCTTATGTTGTATTCTTCTCTTGCATTGTAAAAATGCATCACTGATGAAGTGAATATATTTATCGTTTACAAAAACTTCCAAATGTGAAATTTAGTCTCATGGAATGTCAAATTTCGTTCCCCATTATTTGATATTTTTGCTACGTATTGCTTTTACGTCATAATAAATTTGCATCATGCCTGTTCTGAAAATCATTTATTATAAATGTGATTTAAAATCACAAGAGAGGTGTTCTATGTATAAGATTTTGTGATTTCAAAACGTTCACTTACGATAACCAACTTTAATTTTTTAACAAAATTACTCAATGTGTTTTGTATAAATTCTTTTATACAATTCGTTATTTTATTAAAATCAAATGCGTTAAAGTGAAGAAAACTCCAAGTCACCATTTGTGTAAAAAAATATTTGCTTTGTGCTTTCTGTGGTGATTTCAGGCTTGTCTTTCAACGAATTCCTTTTTTTTTATCGCATCAAGGATAGAAAAAATGTTGCAGGCATTTGAATATTTTCCTTTTTACAATATAATTTAAAGAACAAAACAAAGAAAATAAAGAGAACAATAGTGTTGAATTGAAATGAAAGTCAAACCTAAAAAAGGTCTGATATACAGAACTTTAGAAAAGCGCACATCTGATTTTAAAAGCAATCATGTGAAACAAGATTTACTCAAAATTCAAAATTATTATAAGATCAAACGGAAGGAAGTCTCACATGGTCATGATAACTACTTGTTAAACAGAAGAGAGGTATACTTTTAATAATATCCCCGACGTCTTTTGGCAATATATTTATGTAAATCGAAGCTGTATTTATTTTTTAATATATAGTGGCGATATGATACACAAAAAATATCACGATATCGAACCTAAACTTATAGTGAGTTCAACTTGAAATTGAAAATATTTCAGAGTAAGTTTCTTATTACACAAAGTCAAACTGTAAGAGATTATTAATATATAAAATTTATATCAATGAGATTAAAAAAAACTTGAATTAAATTTCAAGTCAACCCAAGATTAACAGTATGAAGTTACTTAACAAAAGAACAGCAAAATATTGATATCAATAAGAGAGAAAGGAAAAAACAGCGAAAATATTACATAAATAAATAAAATATTGGAAAAACATTTTACGTGTGACAATATATCAACAAGAAAAAACATTAATATGGTTATTAAATTTATGTGTTGTAAATAAAAAAGAAAGCAATTCTTTGCTTTCTTTTATTTGCTATACACTAACCCCTTAATTCATAAAAGATTATTAAAATTAAAATGGAATTAAAGTATGGATTTTGTATGATTAAAGATCTCTTAAAACATTCATTAACTTTAACAATCGTTTGTGAATTAGGGGTTAAAAATTTAAAAGAAAAACAGCCACACTGAACCAACTTAATCGCCATTCGTCGGCGTTGTGTTTATAGCATTATGTGTTCTTCACTATCTCCAAATGTATAAATTTTCCTTATAAAAAGCTCAAAACTATATGTGTGTTTTAAGCTAAATTCAAATGACAATTAATTTGTGTATTTTATTCGCCTTGTTTTAAACTTAAATTCTTATTGTAATTATTCTTCAGGCTCCAGGTCTAAGAATCGAAAATAAAACTTTTATTATGTTTTATCTCGGTATATATGTATATATATTTATTATTTCGATATTTCGAACACCTTCGGTGTTCTTCTTCAGGAACAACTGAAAAACAAATTCGTTATCACAACATTTAGTATCAAAAAAAAAATTAATTTAAAAGTAAATAAGGAATTTTTACCAATAAGCGTTGTTGTGTTTATAGTTTTAAATTCTTTACTAAAATAGATACAATTTTGTTACACATCTTCTGGTGTTTTACTTTTGAAAATCGGATGACTCGTTCCCGAGTTAGGGTGAAATATGTCTACGTACCTGACTAATTTAGAGGCAAAAAATTGCCACGCCCATAAAAAAAAATCTCGATCTGATGGGAAAAAACTGAAAACTGATTCGAGTTTAGCGCATCAAAATCCATATAGTGCACATAGTTTTTTTTTTTTAAAGAGAGACAAAAAATTATTTTTTGCAGAGCAGTGTAATTTAAAAAATACGAAAAACGCTCGACCCTAAAGGTCATAATATAAACGCAAAGCTATCGTAACCCTGTTTTTGTGCTACTTAATTTTTCTAATATTGATCAGTTAATCCGATATCTTTTTTTTTGGAAGGTACAAAGGAGGTCCCATAGAATGGTGACTCCAAACTATAGAGTGCACAACAGGCCTATCGCGGCCTAGGTGTAATCCTTGTGAGGATTGGGATGACTCATGCCCCTCTTCTTCAACCTAACCTAACCTAACCTAATCCGATATCTCATTAACGGATTAACCGATTTTGACCCAGTCAGTAAAGCCGTTTAAAAGCTGTTCTAAAAAAAATAACTGAAAATGCTTTTTTATAACTTCTAAATTCGCCTAAAAGCATAAGTTTAGTAACATTGTTTTGGTTTGATATTTTTTTTGAAAATTTCTTGGTAAAAAATAAATGTATTCTCACATGAGTGCGTACAGGAAAAATGTGTTACCTAAAACAAAAGGTTTTGCAAGTTTTATTCATAATAATTCAAAATGAACGTTTCAATTTGAGTGTTAAATTCGTCAGAATTCTGCTAACGACGCTCGTATTAAAAGTTGAAGATTCTTTTATATGAATGTTTTGTTTACAATGATCTTTTATCTCGATTATTAAAGTCTTTGTTTAAAAATCTCTTCCTTAAAATAGAGTAAAGCAAAAATATATGTTTTCCAAAGGACTTAACAAAATAACTATTGTAATGTAAAAGACAATAAGTCCACTCATATTAAAAAATGTAGTAAATTTTCATTACGATAAAGTTTTATTACATAATTCAGTTCGTAAATAAATAAAACACACACATGCAGTAAAGTTTTGAAATACTGTTAAGGGAAGGATGCAATGGAAATTGGCTCTCAGGTTTCCTGAGTATGTACTATCAATAGCTAATTGTTGGGTGTAATATCTAATTCTCTGAAAGTGTGGACAGTACCTCGTGTATTTTCATGACGAAAAAAACAATCCTGCAGAGTGGGAAAAATTACCGGTGTTATTTTATCAAGCGCTAAAAACTAAAAAATAAAATTGGGGACATCGTACAACGACATTGACGAATGCATAGATTTTTCATAAAAAAATATTAATTTTTATTTAAACGCAGTATTTGACAAAAACACGAAATTACGGTTAAAGTCATTTCCAATTTTAATAGCATGATAAAAGTTTGTGTAAAGAACACTGTTGCTAAATTAAATATTTTGAAAAAGGAATCAATAACAACTCCCTTTCGGTAACATTTCCAGTTATTTTATGGCTGATAAAATTCAAGTGCACGGTTGGTTGGTTATAAACTTAATAAACAATAGTTTAGTCTAATAAAATAACAAAAACAGAATTAATTTCTTTTCTTCAATAAAATATTAACTATTGTACACTGAATATTTGATTCCATAACTGGACTAAGCGCAGTATCGAACCAGCGAAACCTTCGGCTCTGTAGTCAACGTGTTAACCACTTCTGCCAACTGCTTATTGCAAAAATGTTCGAAATGTATCTTTCCAACAAGCTAAACAAATCAAATTGTCTCTGCATAGATTTGAGAAGTTGTTTGTGCACAGGCAATTTACTAACAACCACTGCAACAGTTTTGAGTTAGTTAAATACGTATCGAGTAAAAGCCAGTCGTACAAAAAGCTACTGACTCACATCTGTACAATTTTTGAGTTACTCTTGAAGTCAGTTGTAAATTTGTTAGCTAAAAATCAACTATATTTTTTATGTAGGTAATAAAAATCCGACAGGAAAAGTAAAGGTGAAAGCTCATACCATCTGTTTGTTCTATGCATATGCGTTGGATATTTTGCGTGGATTCTATGAGTTTCTAAATTGAAATTACAAGCAACGCGTTTTATACGCCAAACTTCTCTTTTTTGATACAAGAGGAGAGAAAAAAGTAATCCACCCACCACACAAAACTTTTCTCAACACGCAGGCGACGGTTACAAAAGTAGAAAGTAATTCTGCTTTTTGTGTTTCATGCATTCTACACGCTTTATTCGGTAACTTGTCACGTAATAACCCCAAATCTACATTTTGAGAGATGCATAGGACGGCTGTTAAGGACAAATATTGCATGGTTTCAATAAAAATTAATAATAGCATAGGGCTGATTCAGCGCTCTTTAAAAAACAAAATAGTACGGAAATGGGATTGCAGGAAAGAAATTTGATGGGTATCAAATGTATTATATATTAATAACAAATTCAAAATGGACAGGCTATTCTAGGAATAACATTATGTCATTTTCCTAATGATTACGAGAATGCAATCCTAGTACAAAAGCGATGTGCGACCCCTAAAGACACCATAGAAAAAAATGATATTTTTAAACGCAAGAAAGTCTTGAAATGAGCAGCCAATAAACATGTGCAGAAAAATGATCATGAAATTCAATATTGTAAGCGGAACGAATTGTCATATTAATAATTCGACACGCTGGCTGTATTAGCACCCGTAAAAACATTCAAGCCCATACAGAATAAGGAGCATTGACATTGATTGAGACAGTCTAAGGGAAATTGGTATAAAGAAATTTATCGAAAATAATTTAGGCAATATTCCAAAGATCGTACTATGTAAGTAGTAATTGAAGGCCTCTTACCTACAATAACACCCACCAGCCCAGGGGGTTATCAGCAACTTAAATTGCAATTTCATTTCAATATTCAAAACAAAAAGTGCCGATTTACTGCAAACGATATCTTTATTTTTAGAAATATTTAAACGAAGAGAGCACTGCAGAACTCGATCTAAGCCAAAGTTGTTAATACTTTTCACCAGGGGTTTACAAACATGGGAGTTGACATAGTGATTAATATGAATAAAAGGATTTTCAAAACAATCCCTGAGTTATACCAGTATCAAGCAGGCTGATATAGAAAAATTGAGTTCGTTTCTAAATAAATTGGATGGCAATACACCCAGCATTTCTTAACGCTCTCTACATATCGCCAGAGTCGAGTCCATTGGACAAATTCGAGAAATACATACCCTGAGTTAAAAAAAACCCACTACTTGAGACCAGCAGAGTCTAGTCCATTGGACAAATTAGAGAAATATATACCCAGAGTCTAGTTCATTGGACAAATTAGAGAAATACATACCCTGAGTTAAAAAAAAAAACCCGCTACTTGACAAATGCGTTTTCGGATGCTCAATTTATTTGTGAAAGATCTTGTACAGTGACACTGATAAGAAAGCAGGATAACACATGGTTCAAGTGCTTTATTATCAGGGGTCACAGTACGTGTGTATGTATGAATGTACGTCCGCTGAGGAACAATTTGAAGAGTTGATAATCAAAACATATCTCTGATAGTCTCCTCTACTCTATTTTTGTATATTTTGTTGGATGAGAAATAGTTACTTATCTCTTATTGACTTCCTCCAAAGAAAATGTTTATTGGGCATATTTGTATCTGTTTGTGTTATTCATTTATTACTGGCTTTAGTGGGTATTCTGGTAAACTGCACTTGTGCTCGCAGCCAGCCACCATCGCAGCAATAGTTATAATGTTTGCAAGCATATAACAGCGTGGCCTTAATATAGACAAGCTTGAATTAAAGCCAAGCATTTAACATACATAGATAAATAAATAATATTTATATGTACATACATATATGTTTGTATGTGTGTATGTGTGTGGTTGTGGCTGTAATAAACACACTTCGTAGTACGTAAACAAAGACTGACTTATTTTATATGGTGGGTATTTACTAATTCGTATGGGGCGAGCATTTTCAGTTTCTATTCGTGTGCTGTGCAAAGCGTGTTAGCATTTAAGTCGTCGTGTTGCCAATTTCTTAAAAAAGCTATAAGTTTTTAAATATGTGCAAAACCATTAAATACCTGTTCAAGTTTCTTTCTATAACAAATAAATAATTAATATAAATTAAAAAAATTTTAACAAAATACATGTTTTTGTATATGTGAGACTTTGTACATCTGTATGTATGTGTATATAGTTAATACATACGTGAAATTGTGAAAAATATACATACTTACGTATTTCTTACTTACATAAATATAATTCCAATCACTAGATTTGCGTATTTGCATACACATATACATAAAGAGATATGTACTTATGTATGTACATAGATTATTGATGAAATAATTTTAAAAAGTGACGCCCATATTTCGTCTCCAAAGTGTAATTGTTTAATTATTTTTCGTGTTTTCGGTGGTGAAGTTCATCAAGTGATCTTTACAAAAAAAAAATAATAATAATAATAAATACAAAATATGACACACGTTATATACGTATGTATGCATGTACATGTGTATCTACTTAAAAAAATTAATACATCATAGAAAATTGCCTTTCTCCACCTTGTACCGTCCACGAAATTTCGTTTGCATTAGTATAAGTGTTGTACATTTAGTTTCATGTGTACGTATTTATAAATACACATTACATACTTGTGTATATACACATATGTATGTACGAATACACAAACTTTATTTTTGTAAAAGTGTACATATGCATTTACATTAAGGCATAACTTTTAAACGATTAAAAGTGTTTGTCTCGCAATATGTAACAGATCGAGCAGCTTATATAATGGGTGATTTTTCGATATTTCGGATGTGATTAAGGAAAATAAATAATATGCAGAGAAATATATAACAGCTTCTTTGAGTCGATAGAAGGATGTATATAATATAATGTTTAGAGATGATATCATTTAAATATTGATATATAAATGGTTCATACACTTGGGCCAATTTTAGCGTAATATTGGCATGTGGTATCGCCTTGTATAAGCCACATGCGAGCCAAGTCCAGCTCTTCTGTTTTGGATACAAAAAAGTTAGTTAGCACGGCATCGCTCATGGTTAAATTATAGACCAGACTGACAATAACAAGTTACACGAAAACAGCTGAGCTGCTAAAATCATAAAACTTCTTAAAAAATATCTCTATGATACAGGGAGTTTATATCAATAGCCACCCTAATATGCATATGTATGTCGATATTTACATCTAAATATGTGTGCTCGCATGTACAATCTATTAAAAAAAATTACATGGACGTTAATCTATTTATGCACGTACATGAATACATACTACCAAATGTAAGTATGTATGTATGATTGTGTGTAGATTTTAGGTTGCAAAACATTAACTTCGGGCACTCTCTATTCCATTCATTGTGCTGTTGTTTTATGTGAAGTGAAGTGAACATGAATACTGTGTGTTAATTTCAATGTTCCCACATCAAAGAAAACAGTATAAAAATAACAAACAACAAACGAGTATTAAATAAAACAATATACGAATTTGAAATTCATAAATAAAATGTATTCCTATAAAACTTATAATATATGTATGGACATACATACATAATAAACGATTGTGTACACATATACATGTGCACTTCCGAGAATATATTAAGTTCCCTAATGTTATGAAAGTAGTGATGAAAACTAGCTAAGTCTGCCCCAAGTAATCCATTTCAATGTTTAGCATGCATACAAATTTATCTATGTATGTATGTATGTGTGTATATAAATAAATAGAGCGCTGATATGAGTTACATCATTTCTCTTCATTAATATCAGCTGTTTTTGTGTCAATAAAAACAACAAAAGATCAGATACAAAGATGTGCTTCAAAATATGTATGTACATACATATTTAATTTCAATTGATGAAATGGGAAATGAAAACACCCACTTAAAAGAGTATTGAGTGATGTCATTTATATACAGTACATGGTAGGGCATTAAATACATGATTGTGTATATAATATGTGAGAATTGGTAAATAAATATAGGGAGAATATGGGCTGGAGGTTTCTGTTTCTATTTCCAGTCGATACTTTTGTTCTTCCTGTCTTGTTTGTTTAGTTCTTTGATCATCAGCAGAGCTGAGCATTCGCAATCTTTATTATTAATGTGTCCGTGTAAACGAAGTGATATCGTGCTTTCTAAGCAAAAGCATACTAACCAAACATCGATAATTGGTGTTCTAAATATGTATGTATATACATGTATGTATGTATATGTGGAATTAGTTGCACGAGTTGTTTTGAAAATGTCAAGTGTAGTTGAAAAAATAGGTAGTGCTTGATACTTTTATATGCAACATATTTGTTCAGAGACCCATGCAATTTTAAAATTGTCAACAATATCGGTCCAAAATTATCCAGCTAATTATTATTGCCTAAAATATGCTTGCATATCTATTGAAATATTTTCTATAGTTGAATATACGAATAGATGTTGAAAAAATTACTCTCAAAATACGTTTGTGTTAATGAAATTTATAGGAAAGCAAAGCTAAATTAATAAAAAAAAATTGTTTTGTACACAATTTGTTCACAGACATAAAGAAATGTATGAGTTGCTTTGCTTATTAAAAAGTTCACAGTTTTGATGAAAAATTAAATTAAATTAAGTGAGAGAGAGAGAGAGAGAGCGAGAGAGTAAAAATATTTAAATTTTTAAATAGGGTTCGAAAGATATGATAAATAATCTATCACCAACATAATTTTCAAACCACGCAGAAGAGTAAAACAGATCTATTTTCGAAAGCCGCTTCACTTTCTCATCAGAATTCATGTGTATGCTTATTGTTCGTTAGGTGGTGTAGATGATATAGACTCTATATTATAGTCCCCTCAGAAATTTTATTTTTGTATAAAAATTAACTTCACTATACGATATAATACATGGGTACTGTAGACGGCTTAAAAATTCTCTCTCTTTCCGCCTTTCTTCATCTGTCTTCTCAACATTATCCTCCATCTTAATCATAAAAAAAAATATTTTACGAAAACTCTTCGTGGGTGTGATCCATTAACTTTTTTTCGTATTAGCCTATCGCATGCTTAACCGTTGTAGATGGGAGCAAATAAATTTGATTTTGATTAAAGAAATAACATATAAAATTTAATAAAATCCCTGTTTTAGTTGACAGAACGATCTATATAATTCAATGCTTAAAGATGATATCATGTAAATGTTGACTGCGGTAACGTCTGAAAGGGTTCATACGCTGGGTCCAATTTTAGCATATTTTTTACAACATATCGGCCGGTATTCCACGAATAAATTCTTCCAGTGGGGCAACCTAGCGGGTTTGTCCTTGTAAAAGCGCAGTTCTATAATGCCATCGCAAACAGTTAATTTTTCGGAATACATTGGCAACAATAGTTCTGGCGGTTCTTCACAATAAGTACAGATATTTTACATGTTCAGAAATGAGCTTCGTCGCTGAACATATTTTCCGATAAAGAATTTTGATAAGAAAATTCAATGTACTTATTTAATGCTGGTCCTACCATCATACAAAATGATATTGTTAAAAATAGCATGAAACCATTTTTAAACAGTGCTTCGTTTCTGTAACTGAGATAACAAAATAATTATGGTTGTCATGCTCTTTATTGTAGGGTTATCCATAGAATAATATGTTGATTATTATAAAAATCTAACAAAATTATAAATGCATTAAGAAATATATTCTGACTCATTCCATGTTTCAGAGAGTAACGACAAATTTTTCGCTGCGAGAAGTTCTCACTTCAGTTACAGAAACGGGGCACTGGTTTGAAGTAGGTTTCATGAAATAAAATACAGCCTTGTTTTTGTCGGTGCTAAATCGGGTACCGCTAAGTGAAATAATGAAAATAGCCGATAATCTTACGAGAAGGGATCGGAAATTCAACCAGATTCTTAACATTTCTAGATATTTTTTGGATTTTGATATGAGATAATGTAATTGCTAAGCATTTCTTCACCTTCTACACGTAATTCCATAATTTTAAGTTATTCCTTTACAATATGTAAAATAATTTCTGCTTAGATTGTAGAGACAAGTAGAGTACCGGAACGCAAGGTGTGGACCAAGCCAGCTTAAACGGGTACCACAAGTAGCCGTAAGTTTACTTATCCGGCCAACGTCAAAATTTCGCAAACACACTACATCAAAGTGTTGTCTTGTTTGAAAGCGACGAAAAAGGGTGCTGTAATCGCTGTCAGTAATGTTCAGCAACCAGTGCTTTGTCGTCGTCATTGAGTCAAGTCGTCCAAACACTCATGCAGATCGGAAAGATGTGACACTACTCATGACTAAGGGTGGAGTCAAATCGGTATCTTAGAATTTGTAGTCTTATATTAACTACGTGAGCCACACTAGTGCTTAGACACTATAAGTAGTACTCTCGATACCATTACCAGTACAATCGATATCAAAATATAGCAAACATCGATAGAAAAATATATCGCTGAAAATATTTCGTTTTATTAATTCAACTATTTAATAATTAACTACATCAGCCACACTAGTGCTTGGACACTATAAGTAGTACTCTCCATATACCATCACCAGTACAATCGATATCAAAATATAGCAAACATCGATAGAAAAATATATCGCTGAAAATATTTTGTTTTATTAATTTCCTCAGCTTCCAAATTCATTTAGCAGGTTTTAACACTAAGAGGACAATAAGTAAGTCAGTGAATGAATTCCTAAACTCTAAAATACTTTGCACTAATGCGACTTTACAACAACAAAAAACAGAGTATCTATGACTTTGCATCACTGCAATGTATTTTGATGTTTTGCAAATAACGAGTGATTTTTTTGCTATTATCTTTTTGGCATCACTAGTTTTGACAGCTCGCGCACGTTTTGTATCTTGTGTCACTGTCGAACATCTTCAGTTTGGTCTATAATTTAAACATGAATCGTCTTACAAACGAACAACGCTTGCAAATTATTGAATTTTATTACCAAAATGCGTGCTCTGTTAAGAAAGTTCATCGCGCGCTTCTTCCATTTTATGGTCAGTTTAATCGACCTACTGAGGCTTCTATTCGGGCTATTGTAAAAAAATTTCGCACCAAATTTACATTGTTGGACATTAAACCACCAACACGCTTACGTAGAGTGCGAACTGAAGAAAATATCGCAGCCGTATCGGCCAGTGTTGGTGATGACCGTGAATTATCGATTCGGCACCGTTCGCAGCAATTGGGCCTCTGTTACTCCACTACGTGGAAAATTTTGCGGAAGGATTTGGGTGTGAAGCCTTATAAGATACAGCTGGTGCAAGAATTGAAGCCAAACGACCTACCACAACGCCAAATATTTGGTGAATGGGCTCTTGAAAAGTTAAATGAAGATCCACTTTTTTATCGAAGAATTGTGTTCAGCGACGAGGCTCATTTCTGGTTGAATGGATACGTGAACAAGCAAAACTGCCGTATTTGGAGTGAAGAGCAGCCAGAAGCATTGCAAGAGCTACCAATGCATCCACAAAAAACAACCGTTTGGTGCGGATTATGGGCTGGCGGCATCATTGGGCCGTATTTCTTCAAAGATGATGCGAATCACAACAGCTACCGTGCGATGATAACAAACTTTTTTTTGCCCAAAATGGAAGAGCTTGACTTGCATGACATGTGGTTTCAACAAGACGGTGCCACATGCCACACACAACGCGAAACAATGGACCAATTGAGAGGCGAGTTCGGTGAACAGTTTATTTCACGCTTGGGACCAGTCAATTGGCCGCCCAAATCGTGCGATTTAACGCCTCTAGAATATTTTTTGTGGGGCTATGTTAAGGCTCATGTCTATAGCGACAAGCCCGCTTCGATTGACGCACTGGAAGCCAACATTGCCAACATTATTCGTGAGATACCGGCCGAAATGTTGGAAAGAGTATGCCAAAATTGGACTAAGCGGATGGACCATTTGAGGCGCAGCCGCGGCCAACATTTGCATGAAATAATCTTCAAACATTAAATTATATCGACCCAACTATCAATCCAAATAAATATTTCATGCATTTTTCTGAATTTTGTGTGTTTTCTTTTTTTTTTAATTTCCGATAGTTCTTATAAAATCACCCATTAGAAGCAAGTTTTTATTTAATCGGGATTTATTTCGTTGTTTTATTCAGCTATTGAATTTAATTATAGTTTTTATAAAACTATGATACTTTAGATACATACAAACCTCTTATGTAAACAAAATAAGATTACATACTTTCAATCAAAACAACGAAAACTTGCTTCTATTTGCAACATGCGTTGAGTTTCAAAATGCCTGATAAAAAATTTATTGAAATGCCAAGGGGCAAATAACGGCATTCTATAATACTGAAATTCTTATATAACTTGTATTGAAGTTTCGATCGATATCGAGTGCTATATATTGGTCGATAGCAATATTGATAGTGAAATCTATCTACTATCGATAGTATCCCGGCTTTAATTCACACAACTCTGATACTAGTGTTGTTATGAAAATAAGAATCATGCGACTATTCGAACAACTTTTTTCATTTTGTCCATATTTTCTTTACTTTTTTTTAATTGGACTATATATGCGAATATAAAATGGTGTTTTTGACCACACAATTAAATGCTGGCAAGCCAGTTTGTGCGATTTTGACATTAAGGTCTACTAAAAATTACGTGTGGTTTGTGGTGTTGTAAATTATTGTAGTAGTTGGGGTACCTGTTTAACTGCCTTGTATGTAGTCTACTGATATAGTTCATTGTGCCGGAAATATCAAAAGAGGCGATTTGTAAATAAATGAAGATGAGAATATTGAAAATTTGTTGTAGATATTTTCTTTATATCGCCGGTGCGTTTTTACTACAGTGCCGACGAAGGAGTTTGCTGTAATGCGCTGTCGTAATTAATCAGGGCTATGCCTCCATCATTGAAATAAGCCAATAACTAAAATGCATTTAATTTTAGCATAAAAATAACTTTGTGTTAAAGTTTGTGTTTACATTTTCCCTGCAAAATAAAAGAACCAACGAAATTCTAGACGTATGTGATTTTATTTTTTTGAACATTTTTATTTTGCTATATTAATATTTTTATAGGCTAATTGTTCTAACTTAGTTAAAATCTCAGAAAGACATGATGATAAATATTCCTAGGCACAAAGGAAGTCAACATCAGTTTTATTCAACTTACACAGCAGAGCAGAACAGCTGTTTTCGAAAGTCGCTACACTTTCATCTTCAGTGCTCATGTGTATATTGTGTTTATCACCACTGTTTAGGTGGCTTAGTTGAATGTGATAACAGTTTTCTATTTACACAAATTTTATTGTGAAAAACAATCCGAGAACTGTATCAACCTGATGTTAACACTTGTCTGTTATGATACCTGTGTTACCATTTGATTATTTTCTTCATGTCTCATTTTTCTGAATTTTTTGTTCCATTATACATTAAGTCAAACAAACAGTGGTGATAAACACAATATACACATGAGCACTGAAGATGAAAGTGTAGCGACTTTCGAAAACAGCTGTTCTGCTCTGCTGTGTAAGTTGAATAAAACTGATGTTGACTTCCTTTGTGCCTAGGAATATTTATCATCATGTCTTTCTGAGATTTTAACTAAGTTAGAACAATTAGCCTATAAAAATTCTAGACATTTCAAAATATTTGATCATATTCAACTTCCTTTTTCTTTGTTATTTTTATGCGCATAACTATCAGTTCCAATTGGTTTCAGACTGGTGTCAGCACTTTTCGCTTTATTCATTTCGGAAATAGATGTTTTTATAATTAAGTTTTACTGGACAGTAAAAAGAACATTTGTAAATTAATTCGGTTTGAAGACTGTGTTCAGACCAGCATCCGTCAAACTGCGACATCTCTTGAATCGGTTTTTGTAAATAAAATTAAACATAATTATGTAGAATTTGACTACACAGAAAAAAAAACTGATGTAATTTAGGAAATAAATTATTTCTTGGGGTATCGATTTTTTACAATATAAATTTGCGGACATTAATTAAATAATCATACAATTATGTTTTTACGCAACAGATAAACTCGAGTGTAAAAACCGTTTAAAAAAGATAGAGCTTTCATATTAAATGAAATAAACACGGTTCCACGTGTAAGATATCAGGTAAAATGAGACAAATAAATCCATTAATTTTGATTTATACTCGTTCATATATATCTGGCTATACAGTCTTAATGCAATCTGTTTTATAGTCTTTTTATTAAATGGTATTCATTTTTGTGTGCTATCCTCAATCGCTAAAAAGGGAGATTATGCGACCAGGAAATGATTCATTCGGAATATCCGTCTTGTTGAAAATATGTTCACCAAGTCCCGCTCATTCGATTCTGGCAGTAAGAAGTCGCTTATCGCTAGTAACAATAACTCCACAAACGAAAAGTGTGTTTATTGACGTAAATGCTTAAATGAATATGAGCCTCGTCGCAGATGATGATTTGATCGAAACAATTATTCCACGCTCTATCACTCTATTGTTTTTCTGTTTGTATTCTGCACTTGTCTAGTTCACAAATGTCCAACATGATTGATGTAAAATGTCATTTGCAAAAGCTATTGCATCTATCGATAGGGTGTTTAATATTGCGCCACCCTGTATGTATGTATACATAATCCAAAATAAGTTTAAAACACATGCCTCTAAAGAAAACTAAAATAAATTTCAAAACATTCAGAAGATACAAATAATTTTTTTTCATCATGAAAATAAATAATTTCTGCAACCATATTTCCATATGTAATATATCGAACTATCGATTTCAATATTAGGTTGTCATAATGTCATTTGTACATGTGTATATGCATACATAATTATTTAAATCAGTAACGACAAGACTTGTTATAATAACTTCATATATTTGAAAGCAATAAACTGGTAAAAGATAAAACAAACGAATAAATAATCGTTTGGAGTGGAACTGTTTCGTAGAAATATGTCAGAAACAGATTCGTACGACAAAACAAATTCTAAATCGTTTCTCAAGTATGGATCGGACAAAACACCACCCCCAATTGTTGTTGTCGTTGGTGACGGTCGGAGTCGTGTCCGTAAGGTGGTGCGCACAGCAACAAGGCACGTAACCGTTGTCAGCTATTCGACTCGGCACAAAGAAACGAAAACCCATACGTCCCACCATGTGACTACAGTAAGGTAAGAAGCTTAAAATACGTACAAGTTTGTATATTTATTATATTTCTATACAAATCTTATATACATATATAAAATAAGCTATCCTATGTTCGTGATTTTATAACTCGAGAACCATTCAACCGATTTTCAAACGAGTGGATGCGTTGGAAAGGTCTAATTTCACTGATGGTTTATAAAAAAAACATGGAAAAATTTTTAAGAATATGCGCTATACGCGCACGTTTATGATGGTGTGTTTTCCCTATATAAAATGTTTTTTATGAGAATTACATTTTTTCGGTATAAGGCTCTGCTTACTCGCGTCATTTGACTTATTTAATTTCTGTGTGTTTAGTGATTGTCATTTATGTTTACAGTGCGGGCATTGACATTTTTTAATTATTATATTATTATATTATTATATTAAACGTGTGTTATTGCATTATCCAGCAAAGGGGGCAGGGTTACTCTAGTAAAATAATAAATATAACTCTTGTATTATATCAACATTTATTTTTTTAAAAATAAAACTATTTTGAGTTTTATTTTTATACCTCTGCTAAATTCTCTTTACTTTCCTTCGGGAAACTATTTCAGGTTATAATTAATTTCCCTTGTTGTGAAAGTCTTATAATTATAAACTAAAATAAATAACTTCGTTAGATATCATTCAATGGCCAGTTTCTTAACAGATTTACGGCCCTTTTCACAATGTATGATTAAATCAACGTTAACGAAAAATTAGCTAATTGACACTTCTCTTAACAGGCACTTTTTAACCGATGGTTAATGATTTGCATTTCACCATCATATAGTTATTTAATCAGTACATTCTGTCTTTAGTATGGCAACATTTGAAGTTTTTGTTTACGAAAAACAGTGTAATGGAAGACTCAAATATATGAATTCTAATTTTTTCATTTGTAAAAAAGGTGGACTTCATTGTCCCAAATTCAAATTGAAAACACTTCTCTTAGAAATATCTTATATAAAGGACTTTTATCATTCATTTTATTTCGAATTTATATTCATTTTTATTTCAACATGTACATATATGTAGTTACATAAGATTACATCGCGTTTTCGAAAATTCATCGGAACTAATTTCTTCTTCGTCACTTCAACTGAAAGTGTGGGGCTGTTTTTCTCATGTGCTCTTTAGAAAGCGCCATTTTTATAAATTTTTTTGATAGCCTAGCGATTGCCTCAGAAACTTTTTTTTACCAACACGACAAGCAGTCGCTATTGAGACACCACATCTGCTTGTGGCGTAAAATCTTAGAGCCATTAACACCATTTGGGTAGTAGATAAAGCATGATTACTTTTTATTAAAGAAACATTATTCAAATATAACGAAGGAACTTACCGGCTTGTTGCGGACTTTATATCATTGCCTATGGCATGAGCAATGTACTTTACTGCAGATTTTGATGATCTAAAGCTTTTCCTAAACTCTTCACTAGACAAAGAAATTATTTCGACGTTCAAGTACAATTTTTTCAGATTTTACTCTACTTGAATTATAAATATTAAAAAAAAAAATATATAAGTACTGATTGTAATATTTGCTCATTTTGTTTTCTTGTTGAAGTGACAATTAACATACTAACCAGAAGAATTTCTTCGGTTAAACTTAACAGCAACTTTCCGGTTAACATCTGTCAGTTAAAGTTTAATCATACATTGTGAAACACAATTTCATCTAACTGCCGGTTAAAGTGTCAATTAAATTTTAATCACACATTGTGAAAAGGGCCGTTAGCAAGACTACATTTCTAATGGTTCATACTCTGGATTCAATTTGGTATACCATCTTTAAGATATGGACCGGTATCTCACGAATAAGTTCTTTAATATTTGCTTTCAGTGCGTCAGACATTGTGGCCTTGTCCCTACAGACATGATCCTTAACATAGCCCCATAAAAAATAGTCTAAAGTCGAATATAAATGTTGAAACTAACCGGTTCTCAACCTGACATAAACTGTTCACCGAACCAGCTTCCTCTAATGAGACATTATTTCACGTCTTGTTGAAGCGCTTTCGTTTTCGGCAAACAAAAATTTTATAATCATCGCACGGTTCCTGCCTTCGTGTCGAGTGGTGATACCGGCCCCATTTAGCGAACAGTGAATTTTTCGGGATGCGTTGGCAGTTCTTGCAATGCTTCAGACTGTTCTTCACATTAAATACGACAATTGTGATTCATGACGTATCTATTTAACGACAAATAAGATTCGTCGCTGTACACAATTTTCCAATAGAAGAACACACGATGGACTTTCTTAACCGGTCGTAAATTTCAATAATAAAATTGGTGATAATTGACAAGGTGTGGTTGTGCATACTTAATTCTTTCTTTTTTTTTGCATAAGGCCGTAAATCAACTTTGATTTTTGAATTGACATATTGTGTAAATGTTTTCATCTGGCAACTCTTATAATATAAGCCAATACATTGATTTTGACATTCAAAGAGAATGAAACAGCTTGGCTTCAGTGAATTAACTTAAGCTGAGCTGAAAACGCTCAATTGAGTGAATGAATCAATTGCAAATTAAAGTTGCAACATACACTCATGCGTATATACGGAAAACGTACATCCGCACACACAAACATTATCCAACTTGTATAAAGTTGCGATAGACATAATTTCAAATATATTTTACAACAATGTATTGGATAATTTATTTAGAGTTATTCGCCCTAAGAGGGAGCTCCTGATCATTCCGCTCAGAAAAAGTTGGGATATCGTATAAAATTTGTTAAAAATGCCATCAAGCAGAACACATACATACATACGGAAGTTGGTCTAAACACAAAAAAAGAAAAAAAAAATATTGTCGTGTCAGACTGTAGTTAAAAATAGGAAATTTAAATCAAGAAATTATTGAAAAGGTATTGAACCGAAAAAGGAAATGACACAAAACTTTAAATTAAAATATACTATTCATTTTCGAAAACTAATTTCGTTTGTTTTGTTAAGTAAGTTCTCTTACACTTAAATTTGTGTTGGATTAAAATGTATGCACTAACCAACAATACAAATTTTAATTGTTATAAATGCATGTATTTTTGTAGTTGACAATTAACATAAAATTTAATTTTGTAAGAAGTTTTGTGGAAAAAAACATGAAAAACAATTTCCTAGTAATCACAAGAAAACAATAAACTTTTTTACATCCGAATCGAATTGTAAACAAATATGTCGTTTACCACACACCTGTATTTGTTGGATGGTGTGTGTGTGTGCTAATTAACTGCCGTTACGTAAATGTGTAGAATGTGGTCGGTCCAGCGATCCCCTGCATGAAATATTATTAGCGAAACAGTACTGATGCACTATTGAAATTGCCACCAGTAGTACTGGCTTCCTAAATCGTTTGCTTGTGATGTACTAAACACATTAATAGTGTGTGGCAATGAAAATGCCCTACTTATAACGCAACTATTGACTCTCTATTGGAACCAAATATTCTTTAGATAAAAGTACTGCTGACTAGGTAACGCTATTGCGGACATACATATATATCAGAGTATTGTGTTGGGGTTTTGTGGTTATTAATTAATAGCTGCGAATAATTGTTTGAGGTAAAAAATTTAATCGATTAACTATCGAAAATTTAATATAGGGTGTTTTTTTATAGAGTGATACAACTTTGAGTTTGTATGACTGCTTTATTTGACCACCCATTTAACAGCTGATAATTGCTTTTTGTTTAGTTTGCTTTGACATTTCATTATGGATAGACTTACACCAGAGCAACGCGTGCAAATTGTGGAAATTTTTAATCAAAATAATGGTTCTGTTCGTCAAACTTATCGTGTACTTCGTCCATTCAAAATTTAATTTTCCGATGAAGCCCATTTTTGGTTGAATGGGTACGTTAATAAACAGAAATGTCGCATTTGGAGTGAGGAGAAGCCACAAGCTTTTGTCGAAAGACAAAAAACAGTAATTTTCTCATTCACAGAAAATTACTGTTTGGTGCGCTTTATGGGCTGGCGGAGTCATTGGCTCATATGTCTTAAAAACGATGATGGTCAGAATGTTACTGTTTGTGAAAATTGGTGTTTCAGATTGCGCCTTATACGCGCCAGCCGTGGCAGCCACATGGCCGAAATCATATTAAACATTAATATATATTTAATATATATTAAAAATATATTACTATATTTTATTATAATTTAAACTTGTATCACTCTATGAAAAACAGCCTTTATTATTCCGTTATTCGACTAATCGAACAATTTCATTCGGTTAATCAAATAATTTTGCTATTGTCTACTCTAGTAGATCAAAAACAAAACAAAAAATTTGAATTTCTTAAACAAAGATTGGATTGAAAAAGTAACAAAAATTGTACAAGAGGGTACTTCATTTAATAAAGGAGGATAAATTCCTAAATTAAATGCCAATGTGATGTGGCTTCCGTAACATGTGCATCCTTTTGGCGCTATTAAATCTGACGAATCTAAGGAAAATAATACTAAATGGTATTTTATACATAATTATTAATAAATATGCATAAATATTTTAACAAAAATCATCTACCTTTTCTCTATGAGCTTTTCTATTTGTTTGCTTTATATCGCCTTTATTTTCTATATAAATGAATTCGAAACTTCAGAAGCAAAATACATGTACTTTCTACAGAGTTACATAAGCGAGTTCACTTGGTGTCAATTCGCCTAGAGCATGTGTTTGTTGTGTGCTCGTTTTTGATATAAGTCAAAAATAAGAAAGGGACCTTCAGAAATGCTGGTCAGTACATTGTACGACAATAATATTGTAAGACATCCGATAACCGTGTAAACATTTCCCATTGTTAGACGTTATAAGCTTCTTTTTATTGTCAGACGTGCTTAAATGAATACAGCTGACAGTGGCACTGTTGCCAGAGCAATAATTCTATTCATAAAATATATTTCAAAAGCAAACAAAAGGTTTTAAGAAATGTTACAAAAGTTAAATTTAAAACAAAATTATATAAAAGTGTATTGAAATGAAATGAATAAATGAACACTCACAAGCTCGCGTTGTCTAACAGTACAATAATACAACGTAGTAAGTGTATGGGCGAATAAACTGATCGTCTAAATGTTACCGCTGACTTTTTGCTGGATTATGCTTTGACCGTTATAATTTTCCATACTGTCAAAAGTTGTTTGCATTTTTGGCCGCCATAATTTATATTTTGCTTAACTTTTGTCCATGTTTGCTATTGTAAAGAGTTATTATTGCAAAACCACAAACTTGTTTTTCTTGATGCTGTTGTCAATTGGCTTTGACATAATGAACCAATTTTACACAAACGTTATTCATGGCTTGTTTTGTTGTTGTTGTAATAGTGAGATGATCTGATAGTTGGGCCATGATACAATATTGTATATATTGTTGTGCGGAATTTTCATATAAAACTGTGTTCTAGTAACAACTTTAAATTTTATATGTTTCCAAATTGTTGTATTGAGACCAGTGCCTTGTTTCTGTAACTGATGAGAGAAGTTCATGCATCGAAAAAATTGTCGTCGCTCTGTGAAACACAGGACGAGTCAGAATATATGTATATCTTTATGTGTTTATACTTTTGTTAGGTTTTTATAATAATCAACATATTATTCTATGGATAACCCTCTTAATCAGTTTATTTAATTAATTTTCATTTAAATTTCAAACATTTTCAACCACAATTATTTACAGCGACAAACTTATTAAATGACGTTAGCAAATACGATATCATAACGATACAATAAATTTGTCAATTCATAAGGGCATAAACTATAAATGATACATACAACTGAACTTATAAATTGAATAAATCGTTTCACAAACGCCAAAAAATGCGTAAGGAACAAAAAGAAAAATTTACAGTAAAACTATTTTTTAATTATCTTTGATTTAACTCGAAATACAGCCTTAATATTGGCCACATTAGATTGCAGTGGTGTGTGTTATCTAATATTAATAATTTTATAAAATTTCCTATAGAATAAAGCCACAAGCATCTTAATATCGGGTGTCTTTTATAGAGTGATGCAACTTTGAGTTGGCATCACTGCTTTATTTGATCACCCATTTAACAGCTGATAGTTGCCTTTTGTTTATTTTGCTTTGACATTTCGTTATGGACCGACTTACATCAGAGCAACGCAAATTGTGGAAATTCTTAATCAAAATAATTTTTCCTTTCGCCAAACTCATCCATTCAAAATTTTGTTTTCCGATGAAGCCCATTTTTGGTGGAATGGGTACTCCAACAAGCAGAATTGTCGCATTTGAAGTGAGGAGAATCCAAAAGTCTTTGTCGAAACACCATACATCCACAGAAAATTACTGTTTGGTGCGCTTTATGGGCTGGCGGAGTCATTGGCCCATATGTCTTCAAAAACGATGATGGTCAGAATGTTACTGTCAATGGTGAACGGTGCAGGAACATGATTCGAAGTTTTTTCGTACCTCAATTAGCTGGCATTAATTTTGCTGATATGTGGTTCCAACAGGATGGAGCCACATGCCACACAGAGAGCGATACAATGAATTTACTCAAACAAACTTTTGAGGAAAAAAATAATTTCACGAAATGGCCCCCCAAGATCATGTGATTCTAAAGTCACTTGTGTACGTCGATAAACCGCAAACAATTGAATACCTGGAAATCAAAATTCGAAGAGTTATCGGCGAGATACGGCCGCAAATGCTGCGAAAAGTTTGTGAAAATCGTTGTTCTAGATTGCGCCTTGTACGCGCCAGCCGTGGCGGCCACATGGCCGAAATCATATTTAAACATTAATGTCATAAAATAAAGACCGTTTCATTGATATCAAAAATATATTATGTACTATGTTTTATTATGATTTTAACTTGTATCACTCTATAAAAAACACCCGATATATTGTAAGTCAGTTTTGCTATTATAAACAATTTATTTAAAGTTTAATATTTAAGTAATTTAATTTACTTGACTCTTTTTAGAACTAATCCTTATTGTCCTTAGCAAGTTTCGTTGATATCCTGCAATTTTTTCACACCGTTTTGCTCTACTTGAAAAAAGAGAATTTTATTTTAACCACCACTTTGCGGTTACCAAACAAATGTAAACAAGTCAACAATTTAAAGGGAAAGTGCACTCAAGCCAAAATTTCTTTTGCTGTGTTGCCATAACGATACTTGACACGACTTTGATTCTTTGGCAAAAGATACAAAATATCGCAAATACTCCATGTAAGTCAAATAACGCATGTCGCTTGAGCTTTTTTTTAAGTTTATGGCTCGAAATATAAAAAATTATTAACAGCTTTTCAATTAGTGCAACCTTTGAGACAATCGTGTGCACTATACATTTTTGTTCACAAAAAATTTATTACCCAACAATAGCCTGGCAATAAAACTTTGTGTTTTGTTGCAATTAATCGTGTGAATTGACAATTTACCTTCTGCTAACAATTTTTCATTGTCAGTACCTTGTGAGCACATCGCCAGGTCTTCCAATAATGTTAGATCTAACAATTGTCTGGAGATAGTTTCAGCAATACTTTTGAAATATCTGCTTTATAAAAACGCCCCTTTTTGTTATTATGAGTCAAATGTTTTGCACTCTATTTCAGATTTAAGCTTAATAATATTATGCAAACCATTAAGTGGCATTTAATATCGCTTATCAATGCCATAATTCTCATCATAACTTATAAAATCATACTTTAAAAGCAAAATCAAGAATTCTTTACTTTAGATTCTTACTTTGCGTGGGTTTAGGGTTAATATGTGGAAAGTATTTATAAGGCAACATAATTCTTTCAAAATAAAAATGTCAGTTTTATTTTTTGCATATTTCCAATTTATGATTTTGATGTGCAACAACAAATAATATTAATTTAGCAAAACTATTTAACTGTCCAAAAACTGGAAACCGATTTTATTAATTATGCTCTCTTACGTAATTTAGTCGTATAAGAAAATAATATATTTTAATTAATTAGGTGGTTTTACCTTCGCAGTTAACGACATATAGAATTCTGTGAAATAAGTCGTCACGTTATTTCATAACATTTAGGTGATTTAATATCATTTCACCATTCGCCAATATCAAAAGCAAGAAATGAAAAAAGGCTCTTTTGATGAATGCCTTGAGTGAAGGGACAGCTTAAGGATTCGCAGGATGCGAAAAACTTGCACCACCCGGCCCACATCCTGGAACTGGTCCGTAGCATTTTTATTTGTTTCCAATAGAAATAGGGATACAAAATAGGGGAGTCTTGTATCAACAGCTGCCGTCGCTGTTCGGTGAACGGTGATATGCCTTCGTCCTTTAAACAGCCCAACAATAGGTTATATCTACAGCCACACAGAAATGCAGCTCATAAAATTCGATCTCATATGATGACTTGTTTGAATTCAGGATCGAAACTGCGACCCTCGGCTACGTTGTCAGCCCCTCAAAACACAACTGTTTTGTTTGTTTTGTAGTCAAGTATGTCTATATGCCTCATTTCATTGGTTCTTATAAACTATATACTAATTTCGAAATAACAAAACCTCTTAGCTTCTGCATAAACTATCAAAAATAGTTTCAGAACTATTAAGCAAAAATAGAGTTTGAAATTTGTATAAAACCAACATACAAAATCTATTCGATATGAATTTTTCAATAAATAGACTAAGTCCCTTTTCACACACATCAGGTTTTCTTGATCAGTTTTTCTTCAATTTTCTTTTAAACCTGCATTTACGTTCATACACGAGCATTTTCATGTTTCATCAAGTTTCATTGTCTCTGCTTTCAACTTTATATGCTTTTTGATATTCTGCAGCCAACTTCAAGTGTGAAGTTTACTTAAACTTGACGGTAAAATCAGGTTTGTACCTCTTTCCATTCCCTTCTCCGCTTTCTCCTATAAACTCAAGACTTGATGAGTCAAACTTGATGTGTGTGAAAGGAAAGTCTCAAATGAGTTGTATTTTCGTGTTTTACTATAGATATTATTTTTTCTTTTGTCTTGTAAATACCTTCATTGTTTTCCAATGGAAAACAAATTTTATGAAAGTGGAAAAATAAGTTTTGGCGTATTTTACCAGCTCAATTGGGAAAAGAATTCAGTGGCTGCGTTTGATTTGTGCATCTGCAACATGTTCTTCCTTGAAACTATTTATGTAAAAAGTTAAAAACGTTGCATGCACACAAGAAAAATTATTTGAACGTTTGATATGCACCTGCAATTTAACAAAAACTACTTGATTTATTAATGTCAATTATAATCAAATTTGTGAACAATTAATTGCTCAATTTACAAGCCGCGCTTATTGTCGTATTTCAAAACGAAATTTCAAATAAATTAAATCAGAACAATAATATTTTACTGATAATATATTTTGCTTTGAGAAATTTTATTTGAAATTCTCTTTTCAAATACACACATAAACGATCAATGTGAATTGAGTAGTTTTAAAACAATTATTCCAGTTTATTATTCTTTGCAAAACTTTTATTTATTCTTTGTTATTGTTAATTTAGCGATCAGCTGATTATTATTTAAATACTTGGAAAAAATAAGAGCTGTTTCGGGACCTCATCCGATCTCGACATTTTGAGGTCCTATGAATCCTTCCTTCCTGACTAATTCTGAAAAGCCTTCATTATGTAAGTGTGCGTGTGTGTGTGTAATAATCTGGTAATATGACACGCTTATAACTTTGAGACGGCTTGATCGATTTCAACGAAACTCATGGCGTTCTAAAGGGTTCTACTGAACCCTCTGAACTTGAAACGGTTCGTTAGATTTCAAGAAATATTAAATAAATATAGAAAAAAATATATTTTTAAGTTTAAATAACCTTTAAACGGTTATACCCACTTATTCCAGGAACTTATCAGCTCTCAAGACTCAAAGGCGGTTAATCCATCCGTGAGATATCGAGAACGAAAAAAAATCCCTCAAACGTGATGTTGTTTTTTGAATATCTTCGAAATTATATATGTGATCAGTTAGAGTTCTCGAATCTTTTATGATATCAATCACCGTCCTCCACGTGGGAATCGGTTGATTTGAAAATTAAAATAGTACTGCTTTAGCTCGTGGAGCTGAAAAACGTAAAAAAGCACAAAAACCATGTTGCGAGAGCTTTGCGGGAAGTTTAGGGATGGCCTTTACGGTCAATCTTTTCCACATTTTTTTTTATTGAGTTCCACGTATCGAATTTTGTATTCATGTCAATTTTTAAAAGTATATTTTGGTTTCGAAATTGCTAGTAGTTACTTAAAGCAGTGTTGCTATACGTAAAGAATTATCTCATTTTTGAAGTTTTTCCGAGTGTGAAAGATTCTAAAAAGATTTTTAAAATAAATAATTATATATGAAAATGTTACATGATAGTGTGCCAGTTAAATACGGATTCCAATTGCATATATAATCTTAAAGGAGGATTAGAAATTTCATAAACATTTTTATGACTTTTCAAATCATTGTATTGACGTCTGATGTTGTTAGTTTAATTACGGATCAACAACTTTGAATCGGACCTAAAGAGAACTTAAATCTTTGAAACAGTATTATCTTAGGCTATTTGATATTTTTGCTTATGAATCGGCATTTGTCAATTTCCACGATTTGTCAAGCAAAATATTTTAAGTTTCAATATACATCAACTTAATTACCATGTAAATCAATGCAAAGAATTATTATACCTACAATATATAATACAATATTCATATTCTGAAACGTTCTCGTATTGAATAAATTTAAAAACAATAATTGTTAAAAGATTTAATAGTTGGCATTATTGTATGTATCTTAAATTATACTGAGTTGTTCAGGAATTTCAATTTATATTAATATTTCTTAAAGTATGCCCAATTTCATATATTTTGAATTATATAAACGTTTATAAATTTGTACTTACTTTTGAATATGACCTTGAACTGAAATACTACCAACGTTGTAGTTGGAAATACTTTAAATTTATACCCACGATTTGTTAGCCTTCTGGTCAATCGGTGCTTAAAATGCTTATTTTAAACAACTTACCTATTAGTCGTTGTAATTATGATAAGTGCTCCTCCCGAATTCCCGTGTAATTTAGTTTGTAAAGTAAATACTTTTTGTCTAGAAGTTGTCTTCCATTTTTATTTTTATTTTTATTTTATAAGTTTAAGTTATAAGTTTCTTTGCCATAATTGAGGCAAAGAAAACCGCATTGCTTTAACATCTTGTTACGCCAATAAACAATAATAACAAAATCAACCTGCTTTTATTAAGATAAGCAAAAAATATATCAAAAGAAGCAATATACCGATATAGTCAAAGGATAGATTTCAGTTATTTAACTCGTACCCATTAAGCATGTGTATTGAATACAATTGTTAAACTAACTTTTCTTCTCTATCGATTAATAAAGTTTTGGTTACTTTAGCGAAACTTCTCCGGCGAATAGCTACAACAAATGTCTGTGTATTTCTCTATTGTCTTCATTTTTCGTTACTAGCCCCTCCTTCCTCGTTCCGGCACAACGCACTGCACATGCGTATGCCCGAATATCAATCAGTATATGAGTTAATTTATCTATTCAATAAGAAAATAATTTCCAAGGAAAAAGTCAATGCAATTTTAGATGATGCGATTAGTGCAGATGATTTTTCTGTAAAACTTCTATATAAAATAGCTAATATAAATAATTGAAAAATTTGTAACCCCCTAATGCTTACATTTACGTAAATACATACACACATATATAGCCATGGAAACAGTGTACATAATCTATACGATTTATTTTTGTAGTTGACATGCAACACGTGTTTCACAAAGCAACAGGAAAAGTAAAAACCTTCGGTCTAAATTAGGTTTAACGTTGAAACTTTTTATATATTAGCCGACCTTACACTCTGCTGCTCAACTCACGGAAATAAAAAAAAAAAAGAAATTAATATTATTGTACTTCGTACACATGAATATCTATATATTTAGATATTCATTAACCACGAGCTCAATATAAAATAACTCAATGCTCAGCAGCAAAAAACCTTTTTAGAGATGCCAAAATCGTTAAAAAATTCCGAAATTTTTGTAATAAGCGGGGTATTTAATCGCGTGAATTACAATTTAATTAAAAAAAGAAATTGATTATACGAAATGACCAAATCTTGTCGGCCGATTTTTGCTTTTGGACTGTGTTTGTTGAAGAATAATTTTCGTATATGAGACAATTTTTTGAGAGATTTAAAAAAAATTAATGATTCTTTAATTCCTAAACTGATTTTCCGCCAGGCGCATGTAATTTTTTTTTTATATAAAAGCACATTAGCCCTGAATGAAATATTAGATAATGAATTTATATATATTTATTTTATAGAACTATCGTTTAAATAAATCAAAACCGGTAGAATGTATAATTTTTGTCATTATACTCACATGTCACTTTACAGTTGCCACTGTGGTACAATTGAACAAAAAATGGTTGTTTATTTTACGTTTGGTTCGCTGGTTCATTTTTTTTCTTTTATGAAAAGTTAACGATTATAATATAAATAAATTTTGAAGTTTTTATTATGCCTGTAAAAATGTATTTACGAAAATTATTACTCTTCACATAAAGTAAAAGATTTGATTCCTTTACAACACTTGATAGTAATCGATTATTACCTACCCACAGTAGTAGATAAAAAAGCTATATTGGCAACACTGATCGATTGTTACTTTTGTTTACAAGTCAGAAATTGACAATTTGACTTCAGTGTAAAAAGTATTGTATTATGCTGGTATGCAAATAAAATTGAAAAAATTGGTTCTCTTTTTTTATTTGGGTTCTTGTTTTTATGAATTTTGGTCCCGAAAGAAAAATTTAGAGTGGCAACCGTGATTATACTTCGTTAGCGTGAAAGCTAAATCCATTGCGAAAAAAATAATATATTGTGTGATTTGCAAATTATAACATATACTTACATTCTTCAAAAACTATTTGTAAATAATATCATTCCTTAAAAGTACTTTTTTTTCAAAAAGTGTATTTTAAGAAAGTACCTTTCAAAATAATGTATTTTGTATAAGAAATGTACTTTTTCCAAAAGCTCCTTTTAAGTATGAGATAAATTACTTTATCAAAACATAAATTTATTGAAAAGTATCATCTGCAACATTTTTTAAATCCTAAAAGAATGTTTTCCAAAATTATAAATATTTTCAAAAAACTTCCATTTCCAAAAATATAATTTTACTAAAGAAACTTTTTCACAAAGTGCTGTTTTCACAAAGAATATCGAAAAAGCTTTCTTTGAGTTTTCTAAGTACCTTTTCGCTAAAAAAGGTTGAAGAATATTCCATACGTGGTAGTATCGGGTATTTTTTATAGAGTGATACAAGTTTAAATTATAATTTCGGCCATGTGGCCACCACGGCTGGCGCGTACAAGGAGCAATCTGGAACACCAATTTTCACAAACAGCAACATTTGGACCATCATCGTTTTTGAAGACGTATGGGCCAAGGACTCCACCAGCCCATAAAGCGCACCAAACAGTAATTTTCTGTGGATGAGATGGTCTTTCGACAAAGACTTTTGGATTCTCCTCACTCCAAATGCGACAATTCTGTTTACGTATCCATTCAACCAAAAATGGGCTTCATCGGAAAATAAAATTTCGAATGGACGAAGTGCACGATAAGTTTGACGAACAGAACCATTATTTTGATTAAAAATTTCCCCAGTTTGCATGCGTTGCTCTGGTGTAAGTCGATGCATAACGAAATGTCAAAACAAACTAAACAAAAAGCAACTATCAGCTGTTAAATGGGTGGTCAAATAAAGCAGTGATACCAACTCAAAGTTGTATTACTCTATAAAAAACACCCGATACAAAGTACTAATACTTTTTAGTATCAAAATATAAAGCCCTGGTCTTGTTTAAGACAACAGAATAAAAGTCTGTCTTAAGTATTTTTCAAGTCTACATGGAGGGTATAAGTAAAACGAAACCAAAGATTTTGAACCTGGTTACTTTAGACAATTTTATTAAACACTACATTTTTATACGGTCTTTTATAGTCTCTAATTGTGTTTATTCTTTAATTTAATTTCATTTAAAATTTCCATACAACACTATTTTTAATGAAATGTTTCAAAGTTGTAGGAGCGTTCTCGAATCCAAAATTCTTAGCACCGTTTCATATATTTAATCTCTAGTACACCCCATTTTCTCCTTTTGACTATTTTATTATTACATGCATGTAAGATTTTCCCCCTTATAATTAGGCATTTTTAAAAAATGTCCAAAAAGTTCTATTTATATTTTCAGAACAAACGAACGAGTCAAAAAGTACAACAGGTTAGAAGATAAATGGAGTGCAAAAAAGACACCTTTATTAGTTTTTACCTCTTAAAATAAATATATCTTTCGCAATCGAAAGTATCTTAGTGATACGGAGCGGTAGATAGCCAAAATTATTGTTATACCGTGTTCAGACATACCCCTTAATTGCGCCTTAATTGACCACAATTTACCCTTAATTGACCACAATTTACCATACAACAATTCAATTAGTAAATTGAGCAATTATTAGTTAATTGTATCACTAATTGCGTAAAACTCGAATTGCAACCCTGGTCAGAGGTATGTTTATTAAGAACTGTGTTCAGTAAGCAATAAATTTTCATATAATGGCGAGCCAAATATCAAAAAGTTTACAAAAATATAAACAAAACAAACTGAATTTTCAAACAGACTGAATAAATAAATATTTATTTATTTCAAAAACGGAATCGCTGATGAAGAAGGTGATCTTTCAGTTGCATTTTGCTGGAATAATGAAAAAAGGAATAGCTGCTGTTTTGTCAAGTTTTCCTATTTAATTTTTTAAGCAATTATAATATTTTTAATCAAAAATCGATCGCAATGACTCCACGACTCCATATTTCTATTATATGCAAGCAAAATTTCTTTTAAACCAAAACTTGTTTCCATTTTTAAAATTTACAAACACGGATATTGACGAAACAAATAAAAACAATGTTTTTTCCAGCTGTCAAATGATAATTGAGTCAGCTAAATTGAGTATGTATTAACACTAGATTTAATTGCGCAATTAAAATTAAATTGACTCAATTAAGAAGCATGTCTGAACATAGCATTAGATGTCTGCATACATATACTTTATTTTTTGTTTTATTCCTTAGGACTGCGAATTTTCAAATGTACGAAAACCTATCCGGGATCTTTTTCAGAAAAGTAAATCGCTGCTTAAAGAGCAAAGAAAAAAATATTATAATAATATTAAAAATGTAAGATAAACCTCCTAAAAGTTTCAAACCATTGAAAATTTTAGTATATCTATCGTAGTTTCTGAGATAGAAAATGATCGTTTTTATACTTTTTTGTCCCGTTTTCCGCCTTTGCAATCAAATTTCCAAAATTACCTTCTAAGTATATTTATATATCGGAGGATGGAACTGCACATCAATATCAGCTCTCTAGTAATAATCGTCAGTCAGTCTATGTGTGGATAAATCTATGCAGTGCACCATAGTGCATCAACAGATCTGCAGTAGCTTAGGACTTGCTTGAAAACAAATGACCAGATAAGCACATGCGACTTGGACATCCGACACTTCATTTACGATTTGTAAATGTTTGCATTAACACCTGGGATGTATTAATTTTTGTGTGCATAAATAGTATCTAAATTTTTTTTAGTGTACATATTTAAATAAGAGACAGTAATTATATAACATCAACAAAATGCGATATAGTCTTTGTGCTATATAAAATTGATGATTTTTATGTAGAAAACTACAATATTAAAACACATTTTAAAATTAAGAAATGATATATGTTTGTACTTAAAAAAAATTGTAGTTGCTCATTTAATTTGAGCTCGTTTTTATTTTATTTAATATGCAGTATATTTCGCTTTTTATTTTTTTCATGTAATGAATTATTTTTGTTTTAATAAAAAACTAAACCAAAATTAAAAATTCCGTCAGCATTGGTATAATAAATCTAAATAAAAAAATAAAAACAACTTTCTTTCTTGAACGAGCGCAAGTCAACCTTTTGCGTTTCATGTATGTATATGTACTCAAGCATTTCAATTTTCTTTTTATCGACAAACAAAAATTACTACCAAAAAAGCACCATGTATGTGTGTATGTGTGTGTGTCTCAAAAGATATGATTATATTGTTGAAAAGGGCAAATAGATTTACATGCTCATGTATTTCAAATATGAAAACTTATATTAAATTTCCTCTTGCCCACATCCAATATTTATAGTTTTCTATTACAGTGGCTCAAAGTAATAACGGACACATATACATACATATATGTAAATAAAACCTAACACTTCAGAAAGTGTTTTGGTCAAATTATTAAATTGAAATTAATCTGTAATGCCCAATAAATCAGTGGATAACAATCGTTGCTTAATTTTGATCTCTATTTAAACAAAAAATTTCGATTTTCACTGTAAAATCAAATAAAATTTAAATGTCCCACATTGCACGTTTAAACATGATTTTGCAAAGTCAGCATATGAATTCGAAGTTTGTTGTTCATAACAAAACGTGATTGTAATATTGACAAAAGTTTTGCCAAGTAAATAAAGTAAACTATTAATTATAAAAAAAAAATGAATTCAGATAGAGTCGTCGAAATTTCTGCAATTCAAATGCAACAACGTTACGGAAAACTCGTATAATACGTGTGCAGTCTGAATATTCAAAATGTTACCATATTTTTAGCAAAAATCAATGAAAGTATTTGAATACGACTGAAAAATTATGCAAATAAACTCGCACAATTTTCACTGGCTTATTGGCCATTCGCATGACGTTTTGTTAAAAACATAAAAATAAAATTCATAATAATATAATAAATATTGGAAAAATTCAAAACAAATTATGTATCAAAGTAATAAAAAAAAATTAAATATTTTATAGTACACGACGTCTGATACTCAGTTGGAATTAAATTTTGCTGTATCGTAGCCTTCAATAATTTGTCCTGGATTTAACAAGTCTGTTACAGTTTTTAGGTGATATTATCTCCCATTCCACTTTGATTTCTATGATTAAGTAATTGTTAATATTAATTTCACGAAGCCTTTAGTTTTTTTTCCAAATGACTCCACACGAGCTCTATTTGATTAATAAAAAAATCTGGCGACTGTTTTAAGAACGTTATTGAATAAAAGATAATAAAGCTAAAAGTATAATTCTATTAAGCACAAATTTAATTAAATTGTACAAATACCGTACAGTGAAGAGCAATCAGGGCACAGATTAACATGCTGACTCATGTGGTGAAAAACGCAAAATTTTCAAATCACTTTGAATATACATTCACACCGAATTTTGAGCAATTGAATAAAAATTGGGGAAAAACATCGGCACGATTAAAATTAGTAGCCTGACTCACGTTGCATATTAAAATATGTGTAAAACGGTTGACCTTAGAGGCCATCCCTGTAACTTAACGTTAATTTTACTTCCAAAACTGGTCCAACGTGGTTTGTTGTGCTATTCCATGATTTTAAACTCTTCGGGTGAAACACTATTATACTGATTTTCGAACCGCTATAACTTTTAAATAAACCAAATGATTCCCACGTGATTACTGTGGAATTGTCGAGAACACTAACTGAGCAGATATATAAATTTGGAAGGTTTAAAAAAAATTAGTTTTTCCAATATTATTGTTCACGATATCTCACGAACGGGTTAACCCATTTCAACCGGAGGGTTTCCTGTAAAGCTAATTGGTTTATATTTTTAATATATATATTTTTTTTAAATATATATAAATCTACTCGTTGGGATCGGTTCAAATTCACAGAAAATCTGAGTTTGGAAGAATCCTCTAGGATGCCACCTTTTTGTCTCTAAAATAAATAACAAAATAAAAAAATAAAAAAAATAAAAAAAAATATATATATATATATATATATATATATATATATATATATATATTGTAGGTGACTTTATTCTAAATGATACGCCTATAAATCTTACACATGGACGATATTAAATTGTTTCCATCATCTTTTAATATCATCTCTAACTTCATATTACCGATTTCCCAAAACTTCCCAATAGGGCTATGACCGGTACTTTGTTTTCTGGGTCCTTATGAATAGGGTTTTCCGATGCTCCCAGAAGAGCTAGGGAATTCGTTATTGAGCTGATGTATATGGAAATGGTTCCAAATATATTGGCATTACAAATAAACAAAATTGTAAATAATAATATGAAATTTATTTGTTGGGTGGTTAAGCAATGTCTATATGCATTTCATCGCCGCTTTTTACCAAATCGTCAGTAGACTTCAACCACAGTTTTGAAAAGTTTCAAACTTCTCAACTTATTAAAAGTCTTTTATAAACCATCTGAGAATTATGTTAATAAATTAACTATAAAAATTCCCAAATGATTTCAAAAAATCACATTATAATAAGTGTAGTAGACTATGAAACTTATACAAGCCGAAACCCAACAAACAACTTTTATACGATGTGACTCTATTTTATTTTTCTACACCTTTATACAATTAGAAATCCTTTGGATAACAATGAAAGTATTTGGCATATGAAAAATATAGACATTGCTTAACCACCCAACAAATAAATTTCATATTATAATAGTACAATGACAGTATGTCAAATAGTTAATTTATTAACAATTAAATTGGAAATAATTATGTACGGCTCAAGAGCTAAAAAAATTTTAGCTAGTTTTTGGTATATCAAATTAACTAGCTAAAGCCACCTTTTTTGTTACTTAGTACTATTTTAAAGTTTAGAAAAATGAAATTGATGTTAAGAATAAAAAACAAAATAGAAGTTTCGATTCCAGGATTGGACAATTGAAACTGTTATTATCGAGCTAATAAAAAGCAACTTTAAAAAATTAGACTCAAAGGGATTTCATAATATTCTTCTTTCATAATATTCTTCTTTCATAATATTCTTGAAAACTAATTTGATAAAAAGTAGTTTCAAATGCTTATTTGCGCTGTAAGAAAAGGAATTAACAATTCCGTTGATGATATTAAAAATTATTTCATTTCGAAAGAATTTTCGTTCTCTGAAAATTCAATCCATGGAATAAAACCCGTTATGGAACGGGCATATTAATAATTAAGTTAAACGAGAATGGCAACATAGATATATTTATATGAAACGTGAAATCACGTAAGTGACCTAATATAAAAAAAGGGTTTTAAATAATCGACATATTATTGGGGTATGTGATGCAAAGCAATTTAGACACCAAATCAACTTGAAAATGATAATAATTTTCAAATTTTTTTTAAAACTTTTCCTCATATATTTAGTTAAATATTTAACTTCCCGATAGGAAAATTTTCAAAGAGTCGGGAAGTTATATGTGTGACCCCATTTAAAAAAAAAATCGCGTTCTAATTAGATCAACACGTCTTGAGGTCCTAGTATGGTTTCCTGATTAATTCTGAGAGCCCTTCACTCTGCCTGTATGTGTGTGTAAGTATGTGACCCGCTTATAACTTTTGAACGGCTGAGTTTTACCCGATTCGAACTGGTAGATACCAAGATATACTTTTAAACAGCCTCACCAATGGATTCCACAAAATAATCAGCTCTTGACATTTAAAAACCATGTCGATCTCGGGTGAAAATCGGTTAATGCGTTCGTGAGATGTAGTTAAAGAAAAAACTTGAGAAATGGTATTCTTTGAAGAGCTTTGAAATTATATATCTGATCACTTAGTGTTCTCTCGATTCTTTTATAGTAATTGAAAACTAATCAATCACCGCTTTTAACGTGGGAAATGGTTGAGTTGAAAATTAAAATTAGTTTTAGTTCGAAGAGCTCAAAAGTATGAAACAGCATACTGTGGTTAAAATTAGCGGATGTTGCAGGAATCGTCAACCGTTTTCCATATTTTTTTCATAGTCATTATATCGAACATATTTCATATATCAGTGTGGTCAGCAATTTGAGACTGGTTTAAAAATAGTTGCTAAAATCGGTCTAATTTCAGCACACCTTTTTAAAATAATCGTTTTGAGAACGATCGTTTCCTACCTGCTCTGCGATATAATATTCAAAAAGAAAACAAACTAATTTCCTTCTGCTGTAAAATGTAAATGGATTTCATTACATGGTTTTACGTTTTATATGACGATATCATGGGACGAGATATCATAAATTTATATATCAGAAAAAATATCAAAATCTCGAGCCATTTTAGCCCTTCAATACATTTTCGATTTTGCAAAATGATTTGAAAAAATCATATTGGTTCATACTGACAGTTAATAAAAACTAATGCGTCATCTTGTAACTGTGAGTATGGGCCATTGTAAATATTTAAAATCTAGTTGTACAGTATATTTAACGAATCCAACTGTTATCAAATCTGTTCGCTAAAGTGAACTGTGCGTTATATCCAGTAATGAGTTGAAAAGGAAAAGCGTCCTCTATTTCATTAAAAACTCAAGGTATATGTATGTAGCATTTTTAATATTATGTAAAACGAACATAACACATTTCATTAAAATATAGTTGTATTAAATGTATATATTTATATGAGATTTGTGGAAAGTTTTTCTCCACTCTTCTTTAAAATTCGTGAAGTTGTTCAAATTGTGTTTAGTATAGAAAATTAAAAAAAAAAAATAGGAAGCCCCAAAAGACTCACGTTAAACAATTATTCTTATTATATTTTTGTTCTGAAAAGGCAAACAGCTGTTACTATTTTTTATACCCACAAGTTACTTATGCCTGGCTTCGTTTATATAGCAGATGTTTTGTACCCTCAAAAATACACTCACACATGCATACTTATCTCTGCTTATCCACACGTACACACGTATTATTTTCCAAGGATATTATTGAAAACATATGTTTGTATGTATTTACAATACATACTTAGTCGTCATCCAATAAGGAAAAAAAGAAAACAATGAAAACAGTGTAAAACAATTGTGGATGTGTTTTCTTACCTGCTGTATTTAAGAAATGCACCTGGCTGTTTTTTTTATAATATTTTTTTTAATTTTTACAATCTACAGGTTGGATTCATTGCAAATAATATTTGTATTGCATTGTTGCGAAGCCTCCATTGATTTGCTTAATCACTTATACAGTGGGTTGTTTTGTTGTCTTCATATTATTTTATATTCATTTATATTTGGGGTATTCACATACTGTGCTATTTACTGATATTGTAATCATGTTTTGATATTTTACAGCAGAAAAAAATTGCTTTTAACTCTTCTTATGGTTTTCGTCCCAAGTCTTACAAAAAATGCATAGTGATCAATTCAGAGGTTTTAGCTAGGTTAGGTTAGGTTAGGTTGAAAAGAGGGGCATGATCATCCCAATCCCACAAAGGATTACACCTAGGCCGCAAAAAATAGGCCTGTTGTGCACTCTATAGTTAGGAGTCACCATTCTATGGGACCTCCCCGGTGCCTTCCAAAATAAAACATTAGGATTTGGTTACATTAGGAACCTAGTCTCTTCAATGTATCTTCTTAAGTCCCTCCAGTTGGAGTCCCTAAGAAGTTCCATTTCTTGTATTATCCCCTGATTAAATACTTGTTTTCTGACCTGGTTGAAAGCTGGACAGTGGCACAAGTAGTGCTCTAGTGTTTCGTCCTCCTCCTGACAAGCTCTGCATGTTATGTCAACCGCGATACCCATGCGTGCCAGGTGAGTCCTCAACTCTGCATGTCCTGTTATCAAATGAACCAGTTTCCGATGTACTGGCCTTCTCAATGTTAGGATCTCTCTTGGTTTTAGCTAGGTTTTAGCTAATTCCCATGCGCATATCAGTGGGGCTAATGCATATCATCAGGGAATCTTTACTAAACATTTCTTGGAGTAACTAAAGATATTATTTCAAACTTCCATTTAATTAAATAATTAGTTAAAAATATCCTAGTAATAACGAGAACTCTTTGATCACTTTTCTGATTTTCAAATATTTCTTAAATATTTTATGTTGGCTTTCCTTAGTATATAGTATATATATAGTTAGTATAAATAGTATATTTTTCGAAATTGTAGTTTGTAACTCTTCCTGATTATTTTTTGCGAAATATTAAAATTGTTGTTGTGCTACAAATAAAAAACTCATTAAATAATAAGAACTTTCGTTATGTCACAAAATAGAGCTCTGCGGCTGAGTCGATCGGCTGAAACTTTATTCAAGACGGCGAGAGCCTCTGTCACTCTTATATTAGAAAAAAACTGCTGTTATATATTTACTTCAAATCATATTTTTTTAAATGTTAATAGCTAAAGATAAATTAAAACGTAAAGTATAGAGAAATAAGTGAAAAATTTAGTCTGTGTTAAACTTATGTAACAGCCTATTAGCGATCGGTAGCAGCTGATTTTGTTTATGCATACAAATTTAGTTTACACATCTTGTGAAAAATTTTATATGAAATTGAGTTGTGATTATTGAATAGTGTTCGAAGGACATAAATAATTAATTCAAGGATTAATGAAGGAATCAATCTATGAATGAAATTTAAATTTATTTTTTCTTTGCTAGCAATTAAATATGTTATTCTCTTATCAGCCCACCGAATTTTTAAATATCATAATAAATTATGACGAGTTGTTCATACCTGTCATTTATGTAATACGTTGTGCCACCGGAACTATTATAGGAGGGAATAGTTGAGAGTTTAAGTGCAGAAAGATGAGAATATATAGAATTTCTTGTGGCCCTATAATTCTTTACTTTGATATCGTCTGTAGGACTGAGTGCGAAATCGTTCGCGGGATATTCGGCTTTGTTTTCTACGCTTTAATTACTTTAGCTGGGTCAACCAAAATATATATAATTCTTAGTCTTCAACTGAAAAAGAATAGTCGGAAAGTAATAATTGAGTTGTAATTTTGTAATAGTTATAAAATTAATCGTTGCCCCAAAACAATTAATATGAAGTTGAAATTGAAGTAAATATTCTAAACACTTTGAAATTTTCATGTATATATAATTTATTACTACTGCTAAAAAATGCTGTTAATTACTAATATAATTACATAACAAATCAATTTAAATATTTTTGGCCTCTATTGTTCCACTGTATTAAATCTTTCACGGTACTGCCCCTATAACAAGTTTTGTGTTTGCGTGTGCGCATTTGTGGAGAAATTTCTTAAGTACACGTTGTATCCTTCCTACAAACAACATTTTTAATATTGTAAGTGATTTCAAGTGTATGCGTAGCAGAGCAGAGATGCCATGTGCAATATCCTGTCGTTTTTGAAAATATAATCCTGGAGTTTTTTTTCGGAATTCATTAATTAATCTTAATTATCTTAATTATATAATAAAAATAAGATTTTAGTTTATCTTTAAAAATAATGATATATAAATAAAGTTAATAATTTCTCATTTGAAACCTGCAAACATAAATAAATTAAAACTCATATATAAAATGAAATCGTATGAATTACGCAAGCACTTGGGTCTGCGTTGAATGAATAGTATTTCTTAGGTTATTTGGAACGCTGCAGTCGATTTGTTTCATTTTCTCAGCCTTTTAAGAAAAGCTATTTCTTCAATTCAGTTAAATTCGAAATAGGAATCAGAGTGCTAAATATTTGTACACTAAATTATTTCACGTAATTGTGTATCGATTCATGGTTAAATTATAGACCAAACTGGACATATTTCATTGTGACATGTTACATAAAAACAGCTGACCTGGCAGGCTAACGAAATATAATTTACTTTTAACTGAATATGATAAACTATCCTCGAGCTATGCTAATTTTCATATGTCGTACATAACGAATAATACTCTGGCGTGTACATAAAAAAATTGAAATTAATTTGAAATACATTTTAGGACAATTTTGAACAAAATACATTTCAAACTCAATCTAAATTTTATGAATATGGGAAACTACTATAATTCAAATAAAAGCACTTTGAAAAGCCACAGTTTATATGCATACGACCAGTGTCTGGAAACAATGAGAAACAATTCCTGCTATTAAAAGAAATCATTAATCTCGGGATATAAAAAAATCCATACTGATTGGCATCCCTAATGCGTGTGTGTTTCACGCAGATTGTAGCAGCAAAGTCTTGAGGCCTGTCTAGTCTGTTGTCGTCCGTACTTATGTCAACGTTTTTGTCGCTTCCATCAAAGTGTTATGTGTTACATTCTAAAAGGAACAACATTTAATTGCTTAGTTTTCTAATTATATATGTGCATACGTACTTACATACGTGACGTGCGCACAAGCCTATTGGAAGTGTAATTGTTAAAAATAAAATTCTTCTTGGCGAGAAAGAATTATGATTATATGTATATCTGGATTTATTATTGGTGAAAGGTACATGTAATTCAAAAAAGGAAAAAAAAACATTAATAAATAAGAGTTTAGTACAAAATTTCCAAATATCTAAATCCATTCGACCATGGCCGAATTCAAAGTAGATGGATGGATAGAATATATTCAGATCTACATACGTTGTTCTCTCACAAAATATTTTTGAAACCAACTAACAGAATGGGCAAAAGGACGAATATCGAATATGAAATTTGAAAATGAGAACAACTGTTCAAAATAAAAGGAATTTTTTAAATTTATTTGTAATAAATAACAAAGAGAGGCGAGGAATATATAACAAAACTAACGATGTTACATACATTTTTTTTAAATATGTATAACGTTTTAAATAAAATAATTTCTTTCCAAATCTAAAATTAAAATCAGTAAATTGCAACAAAACATACACTCTTTTTGCAATTATTTGTGTTGTAAAGTGGCTTTGAAGTGAACCGACACTGGTGAACTGCTAAATATGTATATAATATTGAAATCAATACATACTGAGTTGAAATATTTCTACAGTGAAAAGAAGCTCATATAATTCTTATACAATCGATAAAACAAATATTAAATCCAACTATTGAAATGCATTCAATGTAGAGACCTTGTGAAAATTCTTATTTAAAACAAGTATTTGTAGTTTTGGAATGCAAAGTGCCTTTGAAATATGTTATTAAAAATTAAATTAATAGTATTAAATCAACCCACATTATATATATCACAGAGAATTCATACAGATGTAATGAATTGATTTGTAAAATTAAGCTGGTGTTACTTTTGTATTCTATTCAAAGAACAGCAAAGATTAAAATTTCGAAAAAAAAAATAAATAAATAAATAATATGATACGGTTGTGTGTGGAATATTTATATCCCTATATATATATATATATATATATATATATATATATATATATATATATATATTTCCTTTATAACAAAATTTGCAGAATATTAACCACAAATTAAATAAAAGGTCACTAGAATCAAAGTGAATTAACAAATAATCTCCACTTTATTCGATCCTTAAGCATTCGATCTTAAGTATCTTTGTCTGGTTAAAAGTCATGTTACGAGATTTTTATTCGTTTTAAATCATTCTTATTGTGTTTGGGGTCTTCTAGTATTTCTATGTCCTTAGAGGAGTTGATCAATGGTTATCAAGTGTGTGAAGTATAACGTCGTTCAAATGTCTGCCACGACTTCACCGGGTGAATGAAGCTCATCCGAAAGGTTTAGTTTTCTATGACTCTGGCGCATAAATCAATCTGATGTGTCAAAGCACACATGAAAATATATATTTATAAACTTTGCACCAGACAACAAAATTTGTCAAGAAGCGTCTTTTGCAGAAAAAATCAACCAGAACTGAACCAGTTCGATGATAAAACACACCATTTAAGCCAACTTAGTTTCAGAGAAGGAAGAATTATATGAATGAATATTTTGAAAATAGTTTTTGGTCGCTTTTAGCGGAAGTGTCATCAGAGGAAAGCCCTTTCTATAAATTAAAAAAAGAAATCTGTATTTTAGATCAGTGATGGTAAAATAACTCCTCCCTTATGGCAGCATAATGTAAACTTCTGTGTGTTACGTAAAATAACTTCTCATCTCAAGTGCTTAGCAGAGCAAAAGAAGTAACACAGTAATTAAAGCCGAAATGCTTTCAAACTTCGAGAAAATATATTTAGCGCACATTTAAATGAATCATTATCAATTGCATCTGACACCCTACTTTCTTAAAACTCAATGCCTCAACAACAATATATGAAGAGGCATATGAAGCCATAGTAAAGGGTGTTTTTTTTATAGAGTGATACAAGTTTAAATCATAATAAAACATATTAATATATTTTTGATATCAATGAAACGGTCTTTATTGGATAGAAAATTTTATGACATTAATGGTTGAATATGATTTCTGCCATGTGGCCGCCACGGCTGGCGCGTACAAGGCGCAATCTAGAACACCGATTTTCACAAACAGTAACATTCTGACCATCATCGTCTTTGAAGACATATGGGCCAATGAATCCGCCATAATGTAATGGTACTTCGACATAAGCTTGTGGATTCTCCTCATTCCAAATTCAACCAAAAATGGGCTTCATCGGAAAATAAAATTTTGAATGGACGAAGTGCACGATAAGTTTGACGAACAGAACCATTATTTTGACTAAAAATTTCCACAATTTGCACGCGTTGCTCTGGTGTAAGTCGATCCACAATGAAATTTCAAAGCAAACTAAACAAAAAGCTGTTAAATGGGTGGTCAAATAAAGCAGTGATGCCAACTCAAAGTTGTTTGTATCACTCTATAAAAAACTCCCTATATATGTATGTGGGTCCGTCCAAACTAATTCATATATGTATGTACATACATACTCGTACATATGCATTGTTGTTGTTTGTCAGTCAAATAAGAATTATTTGAATATTCGAACAACATTTTTTAATTCTTGTTTGAACGAAGAACATTATTTTTTCAATTTAGGATAAAAAATATTTCAAAGTTTTCGACGAATGTTTGATAATTCCTTTTGAATAAATTTAAAATAGCATTTTGGACTTTATAATTATATAATGAACTGGAAGGTTTCTTACAGCTCCCGGTTAAAAGTTATGAAAGAAAATAATAATGGATTTTCTGCAGATTTAATCAGAAGCCTCAAAACTCGAATTAATGAACGACGTACCGAAGTTGCAACCAAAACTTTATGATAATACTTTGTTTACAGGATTTGTTTTCACACTGACATGGTTTTAATAAATCTGGTTCTAATGTTGAAACCATCTTTTGAAACCAATAAAACAATTTTAGAATTGGTTTTGCCTGTTTTTTGCTGTGCTAAGTTGAGTGCTGCCAAGTTATATTTTGGAAACATCTGATAATCTTTCAATAATGCGCAGAAATATCTACCACATCTGCATTTTTTCTTTCAGAATTTGCTTGATTTTATATGAAATAATGGGTTTTTAAACCATTGATTCGCTCTTCATAAGAGTTCCATACTTTTAAAAACGTAAATTGCAAAACATAATATAATTCATGTATTTAACTACAATGAATTTATTTATTTTATTATACAAACAAAAACAAAGTAGAGTACTTTTTGTGTATTTATTATTAGAATGTTTCTATGAGAGATTTCACTTAGTGTGATTAAATATATTGGACAACTTGTGTGTTAAAACCTGAATTCATGAAATCTGTATTGAGAACGTATGGTTCTAATGCTAAAACCGGGTTTTAATTTTTAGTGTGACGCTGTATGATAACAGTTTACAAAAAGAGCGCAATTATGCTGAAGAATTAGAAAAAAATCCAAATTGAATGGAAATACGTTACAAACTGATTTAAAGAGTCTATTAATCAGCCTGATTGACTGACGTTTACGCCAAAGGAATTTTTTGTGTAGAATTAAAGTAACACACAAAACGTTTTCGCCGTTAACGCAAATACCTTGTGCGGGGATCAGACATACTCTAATTGTTCTCCTGTTCACATAGAAAAAATTAAGTTAATTCAATTATCGTATGACAACAAAAGAAAAAAAAATTTGATTATAGTTGTGAGGATCCAAACTCAAATCTATGCATTTTTTATTTGCCTTTTAAATATTCAAATTAGATAAATATAATATTAATAAACTTATATGGCTCGATATTTTTTAGTTATGGTTTTGTCCTATTCTAAATTTTAGATGGTGAGTTTTTTTTTTGTCTTTTTTTACATTTATATGGCAAGTTTCATCTAAATTTGTTGAGTTAGTTGTGCGTTGCTCACCAACCAAACTTGTTACAGAGTTGTATTTTAAAATTTTCTCAATTTTATAAACAATTAAGTGTTAATTGAGTTAAAATTGTATATGGTTATTTGAGCTCAATAATGCTTTTAATTAAGATAATCTCAATTAATGTAGCTGACATATGCATACTGTAAAAATTATATGTATGTATGTATGTATGTTTGTTTGTATATATATATATATATATATATATATATATATATATATGTATGTATGTATGTATGTATGTATGTATGTTTGTATGTATATATGTATGTATGTATGGATGTATGTACAATTTAACATTTCGAATGAACAAAGAAGTGTAATGGTATTGTGGTGACTATAATAAAATGTTCTAAATATTCTACTCTGAATCAAAACAAAAATTTAATTTAATTTAATTCATTTAGTTAATTTTCCCTTTGTTTTTTTTTTATGAAATAATATACATTCATAAAACTAATTTGTTTTCGTCTGGTGTGATTAATAACTTTAGTCTTATTAGTACCAAATCGAACTGAATAATATTAAGATTGTGCACATCTGAGCCGAAAAATCTTTAAAAGTAAATATTTTTCCAAAATCGTTTCGTTAAAGGCATTACCAGGAATATGTTTACCTAATAAGTAATAACATAATTGATGTCTTTAGAGCATTCTTGGGCTCTGAAAATGTTGATTAAGTTTTGTTCTGAAAAAATCCATACACACATGTCTAAATTTTTATTTATGTTCTTATTTTTTTTAGCTTCCCTCAAAAGCACATTGAAAGAAGTGGGTCCGCTCAGTATGGACTATCTGCAATACCGGTATCAAATACTTCTGGTTCGGAGAGTGGAGGATACGTGTATTTGCAACAACACTATGTTCCCTCAACAGCATCCTCCAATTCTGCGGTCTTCCAACAACAATCACAGCACTATGCTTCGTGCCATCAACAACAGCAATTGCCGATAAATTTTCAGACAGGTAATTTTATGTGTTGCATGCATGTATATATATACATGAACATTTAAGTACATATAAAGAAAAAAACTAAACTTTACCATTTTGGTGTACATGTATTTTAGGTGGTGTACATTACGCTCACCATATTAATACCCATGATCATGGTTATCAAAAAAATCACCACCATCATAACATCCATGGACATCACTACCACCATGGTGGAGCAATTGTTATAGCTGGTAGTGGCGTTGGTACTGGAGTAGGCAGCGAAGGTAGTTCGCCTTCTTCAATGCATCAACAAAATACTAATAAAAAAAATTTAATTCGTAATGGCAACGAAGTACTTAAGCGGTCCAGAACACAGTCAGCGTAAGTACCTTTTACAAATGTTTACATATATTGTTTTAATCAACTTCGTTTGTCGACTTACTTTATAAGCCCTTAAAACGTTTAAGTGGAGTTATAACGTGTAGGCCTTAAATTTTGCAAATCTTTTTGCGTTAATGAAAGTTATGCGTAAACTAAAACAAATTTAAAAACAATTTCTTCACAATTCAAGCGTAGAAAGATTTATGCCTTGCTTTGTCTATAAAAATTTGTAAAATTTATATGAAAAATAAAATTAAATCGAGTAAAAGGGAGTAGAAATATTTGGAATTTTGTTTGGGCTTACAAAATAATGTTTGTGATTTACAAAATAATGCTTGTGATTGTGATGGTTTTCATAGATAAATATGTCTAAGACGGCAGTGTCCTCGTTAGGTGCATAAGACAATTTTCGTCCAATGATAGTGACTATTTTTTGTCTACGTCCTGTACACCCGTCACATACCAAAGAAGCGTGCCAGATAAAGAAAGTTGAATATCAGAAGTTCTTATGATTCGAGAGAGCATATTCAATAATTTTCGAATTTCATCAAAGTTATTCTTTAACTTAGTGTTTCAATCGTATTAATATCGTCATAGGCCCTATTAGATTTGCACTTTTTTACTTTGGAGTTATTTATTAACCGATAATATCGATTACTTTTGCTTGAGCCGCCTTAGCTTTTAAGTCGACAAAAATTGGCAGCATGTAGTGTCAAAACTTACCGACTTACACAAACAAATTAAACAAAATTACTTTTCTTTCGTCAGACCACAAAATATTTCTCCATTTACTTGCTGGTTATTTTAAATGTTGTTGTTCGCCAAACTCCGATATGGTACCCACCCTTCGAACTTTGTTAAATACTAGACTTCCTTACAGATGAGGTAGAGCAACTGGCTTGTGATTTTGCTTTTTCCCTCTGTTTTCAGGCTTAAAATTATATTTTACTGAATTTCAAAAATTTTTTTTGGGTCTTACCTGCATTATGAAACCTTTTAATAATACGATTGTTTTCCTCACTGCAGTGTTCAAATCCACCCATTTAGTGTTCTTAATTATACTTATTTTTCTCAAGCATTATGAAGCTAAGCTTAGCTTTTCTTTAAAAGTAAAAAAATAGTTATTTTTGAAAAGCTGTCGTTTTCAACTCTTCAATCTAAATCTTTTTCCCTAATTGTTTTCAAAACTTAAATATAATCAGGAGTCGGATTTTAGCTAGTTCCTATGTGCATTTCATTGAAGATATTCAGAGCACCTTCATCCAACATTTCTTAGAATAACTAAAGATATTATATTAAAGTTCCACTTTGAAATATATCAAAATCCTAACAAGAGCCTTGAAAATAATGGCATGACAATTAATTATGTTCAAAAATAAAACGTTGAAAATAAAATTCAACTATTTTCGATCGTTGTTTTGTTGGGTATTGTTCTATTTCAAATACCCCAAGTTTCTTTCACAATCAGGGGTGTCATAGAATCTGAGTCGATTTTGCTAACTGCCGGATTTGCAAATCGATATTGGTTTCATTTGGTGTCATGAAAACAAGCCGGTTTTGCCATTTTCGAATGCAAGCATAACCGATATTCGAATCAGCTGTTTTATATTTACTGAATTGTTTACTACTTTTAAAGCAACATTTTTGTTTGAAAATTTTATAAATTTTGATATTTTGTGTTTTTATACAAAAAAACTAGTTATAGAAGAGATTATAAGATGTAGGAAATAAATTATATGATTTTGATGTTTGTATTTGCGCAATCTTGTCGTTTTGTGAAAATACATGTAAAGGGAATCTATGCAGTATATGTACTTACATACATATGTATAAAAAGATTTTTGCTAAAACGAATTTCATATAAAACAAAAACAAAGCAGTTATATATATACTGCTAGTAACTGATCGCAAGGAGAGGTCCGAAGAAGGCATTTGCGAGACTCCATCAGCTCGCTTATACTGCCAGAGACAGTGGAAATGCATGCCTCACGTTATAACATCTCGCCATTACTAAAACTTGCAGCTTCTTTTGATTTTTAGCTAAAAGGTTGTATAAAAATTTTTTTAAAAACGATTATATCATATCTCTGGGTTGAAGTAGAGTACCAATTGTTCTAGATCACGAAGTCATGGCTATGGAGCGCTTTCTTCGTCCATACTGGGTGCAACTGAATATGAACTCTAACGAAAAGCATCGGTTGAGAAATAATTTTTAAAAGTTATACATAATTTAATAAATAGGTTTTTTGTAATTTATTTACTTTAGCTTTCTTGCGTTTTCAATGAAGTCAACCAACTGAAACAAAAATTTAATAAAAAACAGCTTTTTAATATTTCCAATAACAAAACGACAGCTGTAAGCTGATCGGATTGTTTCCAATAACAAAACCGATAACATCGTTTTCTGTGACACCTAAACCCGACATTAATTCCGATTCGAACATAAAACCGATAATATCGGATGCGATGACACCAAAGTATTTTTTTCAAATCCGATTCCGATAAGATCGGTTTCTATGACACCCCTGAATATTCTGAAATAAAAATTTAAATTAATTTATAGTTATTAAACATTCAAATCACAACGGTGGTTTTGCGCCACCCTATACAAACTACACACTAAATGAAAAATTTATGTATGTATATCCTTTACCAATTTGGGTAAAGGATATACATTTCTATATATTCCATTTACATTTCTATATATGTAGCCAAATTATATTTATATCATGTAGTGATGGAAATGTTTATATATTTTTTAATACATTTTTTTCGACCGTGATAATACCGTGACTTGACACAACATAAAAATCTCAACCATACACGAGACACATAAGTATATATGGCTCAATATAGGAATGTGTAACAACACAGAGCATAACACGCTACTTTGTAATACTGAGCCAGCGATATGATATCACTGACTTTTCTATTATCTATCAAGATCTATCAGTAGTAAGGGCTCTGCCAGAAATATTCCCTGTAATTTTGTATAAAACATGTTTTATAACTGATCTTAACTAATGGGAATATATTTGTATTAGTTTTTTATTGTATACCATGTACTGAATGTTGTATTTTTGTTAAGCCTCTGTTTCTAATATATATTAAAAAATGATACCATCATGCTATAAAAATTATATATTGTTTTCGAAATCCGTTCCACTTAAAAAAACTATTTTAATGTCAAAAATGCCGGTGCTACAGTTTAAGAGTAGATGTATTAAAATAACATCATGAATAATTGTTTGCTGGCCTAGCAAAAATTCTGAGGAGCAACCTATTATAATATCCTCATAACAACCCGTCTATGTTACCTCCGTCTCGATTAGCAATAAATATTTTAAAATACATATATTGCAGCAATTGCAAAAATCGTGTTATTATTTATAGCAAAACTCATTTATAGCAAATTCTGTTACAACGAATTCACGCTTGTAATGAACTATTTCCAAAATTTCACTGTTTTTGTTAATATTTTACTACAAAAATTCTTCGTTATAGCGGACTCACTTATAATGAACCCTCGTTTGTAACGATCTAGTTTTTGCGGTACTACAAAATAAATTGTATAAATTTTTATCCTTTTATAGCGAACTTCTAAAAATGTGTGTTAGTTCCATTTAAAACAATTCCTATTTTGTTATTTTTTAAGTTTTTGTTTGCTTTTTGTGTTATAATTAATACTATGTTTTGTGTTAACATGTATTTTTGTAATAGAATCATTTTGTATACGAGTAAATGTATTGATACATAATAAAGTATTTATGTGTTCATTGACAGCGAAGACTTGATTGGGTTAAGTATCTCACTACACTTGTTATGAACTTTACAACTATTTTTGCTGATCCCATGGAGTTAGTTATAACCGACTTTTCCTATATGGTGTTTTCATACCTAACAGTCTAACCTAAATTACGATGCGTAGCGTTACTTAGTATAGCGCATAGCTTTTACTCTGAAATGAGTAACCTAAATTAGAGCGTCAACGTTGCCGCATCGACAGTAATTTTTACTTACTTTGGTTAATAAGAAACGCTGAATTGGAACAAGAAATAGAGACGAACACACTAAGGTTATGTTGCTTAAATGAACAACATTGCATTTGCAACAAACTTCACTGCTTTACACGCTGTCACAAGATTGTGTCTTAGATTAACGTTGGCTCCTACCATTACGGCCTATCCGACGGTGGTCCTAACACCGGGTGAAATTAATGTTCACCACCACCCCTGTCGCCCTCAGGGGAACCTGAGTGTCGCCATATATACCAACTTCATACACCTTGCTAAGGTGTTCGGGCCTATCTTAAACCCTTGTTAACATCTTCTGATTCGCAGCAGCCCATAGAGGCTGCCATCAGCTGGGTCAATGTCCAACATAATACATATGCCGGAACATCAACCCTCTTCTGACATCTCTACCAGCGACTCTTGGTATTAAATCATAGTCACCACGTGGACTCATGAAGAGACCTCAACCAAATATCTGGCCACAGAATCAAGCGAAGTCTCATCTGTGGGGCTCAACCAGATCCCGTGGTACCAGTGTATGGAAACTGGTTATGCCTCGCAGGTCAAACTAATATAGGTTTGCCACCTACTATTGATTTTTGATCCATTATATGACGGGACCCAGGTATCCTTCCACCTGATTTTCTTATATTTTCCCCAGAAAGCACTGCAACAAAGCGATATGACTAACCAAGTTGCCTATTGTGCCCCCCGGGGGGTACACGCTGCCACAATTGGATTTATCGATTGCAAAGCGTTGATGCCGCGTTATTTCGGTTGGTTTCATACATTTTATATGGGCATTGAAAATTTTGACAGCTAGTCAACGCGTTTTACCGTAATTTAGTATAGACTGTTAATTAAATTTTTGTCACTATTCGACCGTTTTAGAAAGTATTTCTCTCCAAAATGTTCGTTACAACATTATATGAGGCATTTGCATGCGATCTTATTAGTTCAATAACCGATTTTTATGGAACTGTTATGTTCTTTTACATTATTGTTTTGCAGCTCAAACACAGGAAGCAAGTCCATTCTTTCTTCTCTCTTTTAATTCGCTCGAAACGAAGCTGGAAGAATGATCTCCAAAGCAAAGACTTAGTTACAAAATACATACATTCTCAGAAAATTATATACATAAACTTCGTCTTAGTTTATTTCAAAATACTCTACTTTTGACCCTTTTATGGCACTTTTTCAAAACTTTCAACGGTAACCCCGAACTTTGACAGTATTTAAAATATTCACATGGCTTTTGATTATTAAAAAATGTATTTTAAAGAAAATTGTAGATACCGAAATCCCGTAAAATACACAAGATTCTTAAAAATCAATGCTGACTCCTGTCTCGCATGATGACATGAATATAAAACCAGAGCAAAGTTTTTAAAATTAATTCTTTTAGATCGACACGTTGTAATTTACATATATGATCGATCATGTCCATTTAAATTCAAGGTAAATTTTTCGTAGCACCATATGATATTGTGCGGTAGCGAGCGGTGATCAACTTTTCAGTTATCCACTGTAATTTATTGCGGTGGGCAAATAAACCCGTGATATATAGGAGCGGCACTGTCAAATATACTTGAGTGCACGCATACATAAGTGTGTGTGCATATCCACATATACATATGTATGTATTATACTTATAAGGACGTTGTATGAATTGTATATATTGGGTGAATATGCCAGCTATCTAATTTGAAACCAGAAATTTTCATCTATTTATATTTCATTTATTGTTATTTATATTTTTTATTTTTATTTAATGGAATTATTTGATTTCAAATGGATATTATTGTAATTTAGTCTTTAGCGGCAAGCAAAAACATTTAACAAAATTGAACTTTGCCAAATTTTGAGCCGCTAATATTTTAGATGAATAGTTTTTATGAATAAACTATTGTTTTATGCATTGCCAATACTCTTCCCGCTCATATTAGGCCCGCCAGCTTAAGTATGTATAAAAAAGAACATCATAATAAAAATTAATTTCAAATAAATATTGTGCCATTGAATTATTATTAATATAAAATATGTAAAATAGTTTAATACTTTCCTATGCTGAAGGTATTTTAACACAACCATTTTTTCTTATTACATACTTAGAAATGAAAATGTAAACATTTTCCTTAAGAAGCTACACAAAAGCGTGACAAAATATTAGATATATAATGTGAACTAAAAATTAAAAAAAATACATATTAGAAGGTAGAGAACAGGTACCACATAAAACAATGAATTATTTCTAAACTTTGTAAAGCGACTGCTTGTTGAAAAATGTTCGATAATTTTCTTTTCTTTTTCTGACATACTTTTAGTACAAATAAGTACCACAAATAATTTGGGATTAAAAGCAGAAAATGTGTTTAAAATTAACTAATTTTATATGTATAAAAATAACAAGATCAAATAACTCATTATTATAATGAGGCCCTCGGCGCAAATACGCCTTAAGCTACTGATGATCATACATGTTTTGACTAAGTAAACAATAGTCTGACGTACGATAATTATTTTATCTTATCTTCACCCAAACACAGAAACCTTACAATGATAAACCAACCAGTCCACATAGAACTGATGCTTGCAAAAATTTTTTAAATTATTTCAAGAAGTACACACACATATACTAACAAACAACCATACACATACCGTGTGGGAAATTTCAATCGTGAAGCAGTACTTTTACAACCGGGGATGTAACGATACATATTTGTGCCGATACGATACCCATACTCGTGATATCGATACCCATATTGAATTTTAGTTCCAATTGAAATTAAAAAATATTTGGTAAAGTTGCTTATTCCACGAAGTCATAGTCTAAGATATTTTAATATACCAAATAGATATCGATTAGTTTAAAAAATGCATTGATTTGGAATCCATGATTGGCAAATAAAAAAAAACATTTTGCGAAATAATAGCAAACGATTTCATTTTTAATGTGTTATTTTACTTAGTTGTTGTGCAAAAATTATCATTGAAAGTTAAGTTATTCGGACTGAAAAAAATGTAGGTAGACAGTAAAATATATATGGTCAAATATCGCCGATATCGGTATATCGACAGAACTAATGTACCACCAATATATCGGTACTGTTTACTTCCCCAGTTATAACTGCAATTTTTTTAAATTATACAAAGCGGGTGGACGCCGGACGTCTTAGTGCCATGGCACAATGTGTAGCGCTATCGATTCTCTGCAGAAATTTTCAGAAATGACATGTCACTAGTACTATTGACTTTTCTGAATTAGAGCAACGCGTGTTCATCGAAGTATGTATTTAAAGTACATTTAATGGTAAACATATACTTTGAATATACCCTGTCGTTAACGCGACGTTCAAAACTCTAATTGGCCTACTATGTCGAAAAAAAAATTCGATCGTATAATTTATATGTATATAAAACAAAAACAAATTTTTATATTAAATGTAAGTTGTACAAACGAAATGTTCTTGCGACTTGAAGACCTTGACAGCTAACACGTGCGTGTCATTGAGAATATATAGGAATACTTCTGGTCAGATAATAATAATTATTTCTGACCAAGGCGCATTAATAAAGGTGACCTCGCAATTCGCCTTATTTAAAAAACCAATCCTTCAAACCCAATTGTCAAAAAATATTATATATGTGATGTTTAACAATTATAATTGTTTGAAAATTGAAATATATTTGATGTTTATTTGAAAATCATATAGTACACAGTCATATATTACTCCACCAAACATTAAATTGTTCAAAATAAAATTTTAGATTGCTCGCAAAAATATTTATAAATGAAAAATCTGTAAATTTTGAAGGATTTGTTTCTTGCGGCTCAAAGCGAATCAAATAGCTGAGAATTATCTGCGCTGATAAGTTCACCTGTATTAATTCGCCTTGTTTCTGACAAAGAAAAAAAAAATTATAAAAATCAAAATATGACAAGTATGAGACGGGGCATAGTTAGCTAGCAAAAAGGTGACGCCTAGATTGATCACATAAGTCATGACAAATATTTCTGACTAAAAAATTAAAAATCAGATAACAAATATTTTTGATTAAAAAAACTAATAATAATAATAATAATAATAATAATAATAATAATAATAATAATAATAATAATAATAATAATAATAAGAATATGAAAAATATTTCAGATAAAACATTAAAAGATCAAAATATGACAAATATTCCTGACATAAAAAATAAAATCAGATAGTTTCCTTTCACACACATCAGGTTTTTTTAAAATCAGTTTTTCTTCAATTTTCTTTTGAACCTGCATTTTTTCATCAATTTTCATTGTCTCTGCTTTCAACTTTATGTGCTTTTTGATATTCTGCAGCCAACTTCAAGTGTGAAGTTTACTTAAACTTCCGTTCTCTTCTTCCCTTTCTCCTATGAACTCAAGACTAGATGAGTCAAACTTGATGTGTGTGAAAGGGGACATAATAAAAATTATTTTACAAAAAATAAAACAAAATAATATTGAGATTTTATTTGTAAATGTCATAACTGCATTGAACTACGTATCGAAGTACTACTTTCCAATAAAGATTAACCAAAATGTGCTTGGGAACCATTTTAGAAATAGCGAAAAATGCCAAAATCAATGTCTACAGTTCGCAAGAATGTTACTTTGGGGTCATTGCGCTGACAATTGGGCGAACTCATAAAACTGTGGTGGGAAACTCAAAATATATTTAAAGCTATAGAAATATTTATAAAAAGATGATTCCAAAAAAAGGCATCAAATAAAAATTCATGTGGATAATCACCGTTCTGTCGTTCCCGGTAACGAAAATATATTTAATTTGAAGGGACCAGCTTGCTAAAAATATCCAGCCTGAATGCGGTTGGCGTTTTAGACTGGAAATTTGAAGGCAAATAACGCCATCCTTAATCAGACTGATTATTTTCATGGTTCTAGAAAAGAGAAGCTATTTTTAAATCGCCCTCGTCTGAGGTGTGGTGTGAAGTTGTACGGCACACCACGATGAAGAATTCCAAAGTGAAAAAATGAATGCAGAATCATACAAGACTGTCATAATTAGTTTTATCTAGATTGTTTACCGATTCCATGGATTCAGCAATAAATTAATGCTCTTATCCACATCACGACTGTAGCAGAAGTTATTTCGTATCAAAATATTTCATCGTCGTAATTGGCTTTGATTTTCGCCTATTAAGGAGTCATTAATTCAAGCTGTATACGACTTCTAGAATAAAATTTCTTTAGATACACGAGCCAATAAAAATTTAGCACCCGTCGTTAAAATTTCTAAGATATTATCGACAAAATTAATGGTTCTTATAATTGTATTATAAATATTTAAACGCATTTTCAAGTTATCTAAAGTAGTTTTAATCATATGATAGGGAAAACAATTTTCGGAAAAGGAGCTTAACAGTAATTTTGCATTAAATTCTAATGTGGTTTTCCTAATTTTCAGAAAGTGGTCCTTGCGATAAATTTATACAAAGATGGTTCTAATCATCTGATCGAGAGTGTAAACAATGGATGATTTTTTAAGAGCTTTCGGTTTTGGTAAAAAAAATCATAGAACTTAAGAGAAAGGTTTGAAATGAAATTTCAATTTATTTCAGTCGATAAAATGATCCATATGATTAAATTTTTAAAGATGCATTTATCGGGATGCATTGACAGTTCTTGCAATGATTCTGGCTGCTTTTCACACCAAATACGGCAATTTAGCCTGTTCACGTATCCATTCAACTAGAAATGAGCTTTGTCGATACTTTCTTAAACGAACATGAATTTTTATATTAAAATTCAATTATCTCGATTGATGGTTAAATTATAGACCAAACTGACCATCTTTAACGGTGTTACATGACAACAGGTGAGCCATGACACAGAGTGGCCAAAATGAAATTTGTTAAAAAAATCACTCCTTAAAAGGGATACAGTGTAGTTAAACTTTTTCGGCCTATATCTTCAAGGTTGGCTTAGATTTCATATTGCTTAAATTAATTAATTGTAAAAAAAATATGTCCATGATCACATAATAAGAAATTTTATTGTTTCCATGTTAAAATAGTTTAAAGCAGGTACCGCAAATAACGATTATTTTCCAAATTTAAAGTAAAAATAAAATAAAATTATTTCTTTGACTGTTATTTAAAAAACTTTTTGTTTGTTCCTCAGAAAATAAAAGTTATTCCCGATTTTAATATTTTTTTTTTTTTGCTTAAAAAGTATATTTTAAAATAAAACCATATGTATCTTTAATTATATATAGAATAACGCAAGCTTTGCATAATAGCCCGCCAGCAATACAGGTTTCTGTAGACAAAATATTTTCGCCCTAAAACTAATACTAACTGATTTAAGATGCAAGAGTCTTATTTCTTAAATTGAATTAATTTTATTTTATATATTATTGGATCAAATAAAATAAATTCACTTTAAAAATTACTTTTTAGTAAGAATTAAAAATACACAAGTTGCTTTCTGAATAAAAAATGAAACTTAAGCTATGGTCCCATTTATAAAATATTTGACGAAATATGCGTAACCACTATTTTCTTAAAAAGGTTTCTTTAATATTTCGTGTGTATGTTCATTTTAAACATATTTTCCTAAAACTAAAAAAATTAAGGAGGGAAATATTGGTTAAGTGTTTTTTTTTGTTGTCAAATATTTGATAAATGTGAGCGTAGGCTTAGGAAATATATTTTATTTTCTAACCGGAATAAAAAACTCTGGAAATAATGATTAAAATATAATTTTGAAAATAAAAGTTATAATTGTTAAGGTCTCGGTTAGTGTCACAATTTTATTGCATCCATGTTAAAATATAACTTTTTTAAATAGTTTAAATTACACCATCCAAAGATGAACCTTTCTGGAATCGGTGATTTTCAGAAGAGTAGTCATGGTTCCCTTTGAATTTTGTCAACTTTTTCGTAAATATTCCCAATAAATGTATTTATTAGCTTTCTTCCATTACGCATTCAGCAGTGTCGACATTGTCATTATAAATGGCCGACAAAGTGTTGACTTGTCTATAGTTGAAGCAAAGCTCTCTTCTGGAAATACATGAACACATACATGTACATATATGTTTATCTTAGTATTATATATAACGATATAAAATATATTTACATACTATATGTACGAGTATATTTAAAGATAAAAAATTGGTTGCAGTGTTAAAAAAAACAATAGTATTCTGCTACAACTCTAATTAGTTAGACAAATTTCTAAACGGACGGACATACATACATACACACATAAGTACAAAAATGTGTTTTTTTATATTCTAGGTACGAGCTTTCACAGGATTTGCTTGAAAAGCAAATTGAATTGTTGGAACGTAAATACGGAGGTGTCCGAGCTCGAAACGCTGCAATTACAATTCAAAGAGCATTTCGTCACTACATGATGGTAAAGAAATTTGCATCAATAACAGCAATGGCCAAAGCAGAGAAACGACTTAGTCGACGTACTATGGTTGTTGTTAGTGGGGCAATGGTTGACGCAGCAGCAGGTAATACATCGGTGTCTTCCGCATACAGCAGTAATGCAGAATCTCAATTAGAGCCAAATCAAAATAGTGGAGGGGTAATGCAGGGAGCCCATCAGCAGCAAGCGCAACCGCGCGTCACTATTATGCCTGGTCCTCCGGGTGGTATCGGTCACCAGTCCCTAGCGTCAGGTTCAAGAACTCCTCCAACGCGTTCATTGTCTATGCGAGAGCGTCGACATGTTGATAGCGGCACAATATCGCGCAGTCAATCAGGTAAAGATAGTTTGTTATTCGCTGTGGGATTATGTTCAATAAATTAAAAAATATATTTTATTTTAAGGAGCTTCCAATACTTCGGTTTCCAGTTCGGTGTCTAGTGTCACTGGATCAAGCCATCCCCATGTTAATTTGTTACATACCGCTGATCCGCATTACTATACAGCTCATAGCTTGACTGGCGCACAAATGGCTGCTTACTGTGGTAATTATCATTCTGTTCAACACGATGGAAGTTTTGCCAGTTCAGCGAATAATTCCCATTTGGACTCGTCGCTCAACGTGTCGTGGGTTAACACAAGCGGGACGTCTCCACATACACCATACTATTCTGCAGCTCAAATTTATATGAGACCGCGTGGCTCTTCTACTTCCTCTCAGGATAGGAAGAAAGTTCCACCAGAGGTTCCAAAGAGAACCTCCTCAATAACTGCACAGCAACATGCACAACATTTAGCAGCACAACAGCAACAACACCAAATGCATCAGCAAATTCTCTTGATGCGACAAACTCCCCCGCCTTCTTCCCTTATACGTTCGAATGGTCTCTGTAAATCGGCTGAAAATGGCAGTCTGACTTCGGTGCAGAGTTCCGGCAGCGACTCAAGCGCTGCATCTGTAGAACGTAATGCCATTAGTGATTTAGGATCAGATCGTTCAAACTCACCAAACACTTGGAAGCGTGGTACTAATTTAAATAGTTCACAGCAATTTGTACACACGTCAGATCCAGCATTCGCACACGCACAAAATTCTGCAGCGATGACGGCATTGGTAAGTGGTGTCACTCCTGCAGAAGATCTTGCTATTTCATCACATACCAGTGCTGCCCAATATGAACATCATGAGCAGCATGAACATCAGCAAATGATAGGAGCTACTTCTCAAACTCCCCCCAACTACAAAGTTTCTGAAACGATTCGAAAGCGACAATATCGTGTGGGATTAAATCTATTTAATAAGAAACCTGAAAAGGGAATAACTTACTTAATACGTAGAGGTTTTCTAGAAAATACTCCCCAAGGTGTTGCACGTTTTCTTATAACACGCAAAGGATTATCGCGCCAAATGATTGGAGAATATTTGGGAAATTTACAAAATTCATTTAATATGGCCGTACTTAATTGCTTTGCAATGGAACTGGACTTGTCTGGCATGCAAGTTGATGTCGCACTACGGAAATTCCAAGCCTATTTCCGCATGCCTGGCGAGGCTCAAAAGATCGAAAGGCTTATGGAGATTTTCTCGCAACGATTTTGTCACTGTAACCAAGATATCGTGGGGCGGCTTAGATCATCTGATACGGTCCGTGTAGTAGTTAATAATATACAATTTCATATATTCAATAAAAAAATTTTCTTTCTAGATCTTTGTACTAGCATTTGCTATTATAATGCTGAACACCGACCTACACACACCAAATTTAAAACCAGAAAGACGCATGCGTGTGGAGGACTTTATAAAAAATCTGCGGGGTATTGACGATTGTCATGATATTGATAAGGATATGTTGGCTGGAATATATGAACGAGTTAAAGCGAATGAGTTCAAACCAGGTAGTGACCATGTAACGCAGGTAATGAAGGTCCAAGCCACTATTGTAGGGAAAAAGCCAAATTTAGCTCTTCCGCATCGTCGTCTAGTATGTTATTGCCGCCTCTACGAAATTCCCGACATAAACAAGAAAGAACGACCTGGCGTTCATCAACGTGAAGTATTCCTTTTTAACGATCTGCTAGTCATTACAAAAATATTTAGCAAAAAAAAATCATCAGTAACGTACACATTTCGCAATAGTTTTCCACTATGCGGAATGGTTGTTACACTCTTGGATGTGTCCAACTATCCCTTTTGTATTCAGCTGTCCCAAAAAGTTGATGGAAAAATACTTGTTTCATTTAATGCTCGCAACGAACACGACCGTTGCAAGTTTGCTGAAGATCTAAAGGAATCAATTTGCGAAATGGATGAAATGGAATCTTTGCGTATAGAAGCCGAACTTGAACGACAGAAGTCGGCACGAACGCGTGCTAATGGAAGTTCCGAAAATAGAGATAGTGGTGTGGCAGATGTTGATGTATGTCCATGTCCATATCAAACTCCACAAACAACCGAACCTCCTCATAACCAAGCAGACAATGCTCAACAATTGAAACGAAGTGCACTCAGCAATAGCTTGTTGGACATACATGAACAGTGTAAGTATGGTTACCTTCATTCATTGGAATTAAAATATCTTAACAAAACGGGTACTTCTATTACAGTTGGTGGGGATAAACCGCAAAGACGCGGCAGTGTTGGATCTTTAGATAGCGGAATGTCTATATCATTCCAATCGACTACAACAAGTAATGCCTCTCGCGAGAATGCTGCTGTTATAGCAGCTGCAGCAAATGCGGTAGCTGCTAAATTGAGAATGGGCACAACTGCAAATCTGACTGCAGCGACACCACAAGGTGGCTTTTATATTGCACCAGGTGTTCAAGGCTATAACCAGATTACGTATATCCAACAAAATCCGCATGCTCTTCAACAACAGCAACCACATCAGATTCAGCCAACACAACAACATCAACAGGCGCAGGCTCCAACGACTGGTCGCATACATGGACGTGAGCGAAAACTTTCTCGTTCAGAGGAAAATAGATCGACTGAAGTTTAAAATATACATTTTCAAATCAAAACATAAAATAATTTAATAACTAACTATCTCTTCTATTTTATAAACCTCATCCCTTAAATCTTCACTTTCCTAATATGTATTTATGTATATGATTTTCTTTAAGTATTTTTAATTTTTTGTTTGTTAATATTTCAAATATGTATATTATTATTCACTCTTTTTTTCTTCGAAATACTTTTGTATTATTGGTTTCGGTATCTCTAATACAATAAGACACGGTATGCTTAGGGACATTTTTTCAATTACATATACTTATATGTACGTACATACATATGTGGACGAGTATGTCGTGTTGCAAAAAAAAAAAATTCTTGGAGCAGATAATAATTTTATTGCCCTCTGAAAATTTAAAAATTGTCCGTTTGTACTTTGAGTACTTTTAACAAGTCATCATATTTCAATTTGCTTCCTTTAAATTCTCTTTAAAATTAGAATACATATATAAATTAATTTATTTTATTATATTATAAATTCCACGAATATTGAACAATATTTTTGTTAAATGGCCGAAAATGCATAAAGTAGACCAGAATTTTTGTAAAAATCATGGACTGAAAATTACTATTATAGGGAAAATTTTTAACAAAAACTATTATGAGCCAATTATATTTTTATAGTGCTGAAACCAAAACTATAATTTTCAAATTAGTACATATTGTTGGGAATTGTAGTTTTCTAAAACTCTTTAATTTTAATTATGTGATGCTTCTTTTTTTCCCAAAATCTTACTTAAAATTCAAAGTGATCAACTGATGGGTTTTAACTAGTTCCTATGCGCATTTCACTGGGGCTAATGCAGATTATCAGATAACGGGTAAACGTTCCCTGATGATCTGCATTAGCCCCAATGAAATGCGCATAAAAACTAGCTAAAACCTCTCAATTGATCACTTTGAATTTATTATTAGGATTTTAGGAAAAAGAACCACCACATAATTAAAATTAAAGAGTTTAAAAACTATTATTGTTTGACATATTTTGCAAATATAGAATAACCTGATATATTTTTATTATTAAATTGAAGTTATATGGCATATTGTGAAACTGCTTACCTGGCTGATATGTAATGTTGCCGTAATATCCCAATCTACAGGTTAAATTTGAAAACTGAATTTATTAGTACGTTTCCATTACAAGTAAAACCAATGATTTTGCGCAAAACATGTTAAGCATTTCCATTAACTATTATGTGCTTTTGTTTTCCAATTCTTGTTATCAATTTAATATTCCTGTATAAACAAACAAAAAATTATGAAACAAAAAACATTTTTTTTTGCACAACCGCATATGTAACTTTGTTCAAAATTTTTCAATCATCATCGGTCAAAATTTATATTGAAGTTTCGATACTAGTCAAATCGATTGTAGCAAATATATCATATACACATGTTATAATTTGGAACTAATTTTCTTGTATAAATGGCTTTTCATATAACTGAATCACAGTCAAAAAATAATATAAACAAAAAATGCTTCGAACTACTTTGTTGTAATTACCCGTTCAGACTTCCAACTTTTGTTGCCAAAATTAGTTACAATTCTGCTTTAAAGTTGCATCTGTCCACATTATGAAACTCCATTTTTGCAATTTTAAAATAGTTCTGAATTTTATCACATCACAAATCGCACTGCAAAGTACACTATTCCATGTACTTTTCGTTATATTTTGGGGTTTTCATAAAACTGACGAGATAAAATAAAACAAAATCTCACACAATCAGCTTTATTTTGAGAAGAGTTTAAGAGAATTGCAGAGCACATAAAACCATGTAACCCTCCCCAATCTTCTTATCTATCTTGCCCCCAAAGTCACGAATTGCTGCAATAAAAATTGCAAGTCTGGACAGGGACTAAGATGAGACACGTTTCTAAACATTCTGTAAATGTAGATACATCGTAATTGCCGGTACTTCAGCATTTCATCAAAGATTTCAACGGTCGTAAAGTGTTATAATCAGAAAGACATGATAAATATTCCAAGTATCAAATCAACATCAATTTATGTATCCAAGTTTTTTGTACCAAAAGAATATATTCACAATAGTTATTTTACTAGTCAAGGCGTGTTCATACAGGTCATCTTAGTTATATCTACGACAATACAGTTTTCTTTGAATTAAAAGGAGCCCTGCTTCTCAATTTAGTTTAGCTAGTTTTTGTTGCTGTTCGAAGTGAACTTAGAGCTACATCGCATCAATGTTGTTTAACAATGGATTCATTGAATGAAATAGCTAAACTTGACTTAATACAATATAATCATGTAGAAAAAGGCCACTTATGCACTTACAATTCGGTAATAAAAGACTTGGACGTATGTAGTTATGAATCACACATACAAATATTCGTATACATTGGTATTAAACATTCGATAGTGGTTTTTTTAAAGACATTTTTGTACATCATTTACTTTAGCAATTCAAGTGGTTAATATACGAACACGCTAATATATTTATATTTAAATGCAACCAGATATTTAATTGCCACTTTCATTTGAAAAATACGGACACACGTACGTTATGTACTTACACATACATGTAATTGAAAAAATTTTGGTTTTATACACTGGTGTAGCAGCTCGGAAAATATTCGGCATTAGCAAGTAAATAAATGCATCTAGCTATAATCTTACAGATTATTAAAATGTGTGTAGAAAGAGCATTTAAAAAAAACTTCCGCTGCCTTGAGGCAAAAATAATATCGATGGCTTAATATTAAAAAGGCCTAACTCGATTTTTTGTTACTTTACAGGAGAAGGAAAAACAGAATGAAATCCGTAAAATTTATGATACAAAAAAGTTTTGATAGCTTTTTAATAAAATATATTGCATCTTTTTTTTAATAATTGTATCAACACTTTTCTTTTGTCAGAAGTTTTTCGAATTCTATCTTCCTCTCTAAAGTAGCAAAAAATTGAGTTAGGCCTTTTTTGTGTTAAGCCATCGATATATAACTAAAAATATTTTTTTTTCTAAATATCAAATCGTTCGATTATACAAAATTCAAAACTATTATTCTAGCTTCTTTTATTAAAAAAAAAATATTTTTTTTCTCAATTTAGCAACCAAGAATACATACATTGTATGACATGCAAGTACTAAACAAATCATACGTCTATCTATAACTTTAACATTGTATTAACAAAATGTAAATCAATGTATGTATATCTCGTCGACTATATACGTATACATATACTACAGATATTGCTCATTTGCTTCAGTAGTGCCATGACCCCACAAATTTGATATTGGAGTTAACAATCCCCATATCGCTCTTGATGTTGTGTACAAATTTCATACAAATATCTTCCATACTCTTGAGAAGAGAATTAAATTTTAAATATCCCTTGAATTATTCGTAAATCCTAAACTTCATACTGTTATTCTTCCTTTTTTTAAATATGGTGCTACTGCAGTAAATGAGTTATAGATGCTTTGCGTGTACATATATAAACATAATAAAAATTAAGTTATACTTATGAATTTACAACTATTTATCTGTATTATTTTTATTAAATAATTGCCCTCAACATATTTTGTATATATTTATAAATATATATGTATTAACTGACAAAGAAATATTAAAAAGTAATTCAAATGAAAAAACCGAAACGACTGTTTGTCATGATTTGTGTTTAAATACATCCCAATAAATCAATTTGAAAGCAAAATATAAATGAATTGGAGAATAAACATATCATACGACATTTTCTATAACTTTGAATCAATATTGTTATTATTTGCTTGTTTATCTATCCGTTTTCTAACAACGCTTGCTATACGCTTGTGCGTATAGTTCTATAGTTTTGTGAGCGCTTTTTACGAAAATTATAATTTTTTACTTATTATTTAATTTATATCTCTCTGTTTTATTATAGAAGACATTGAAATTTATTTATTTTGAGATATACGAATCATTGAAGATATTAATTTGAATAAATGTTTCACTGTTTATTTATTTAAATATTGCGAAAACTTATATTATAATAATTATTATGTCTCAAGCTTACAAAAGTATTAAGAATTCAAAGTTCACTGCAATTACGACAAGAAAACTATATTTCTCTAAGATCGTTATATTATTAGACTTTTAAGCTTTGACCAGCAATATTATCATAAGGGACCAGTTTTGTTATTTATGTAAATAATTTTCAGCAAGCTTTAAACAATAGTTGTCACACCAAATTTATAAGATTAAGGCTTATAGTAGTAAGTTTCTCATAAACTATTTGTATATAGTTTATATAGCTGTGGTTTAGTGGGATATACACATATGTATATATATATATATATATATATATATATATATATAAGTATATATATATATATATATATATATATATATATAAGTATATATATATATATATATATATATATATATAAGTAAATATATATATATATATATATATATATAAGTATATATATATATATATATATATATATATATATATGTACATAGATCTGGATATACGTACATATAAATCCATCGATCACCTAAAGTTCAAAACAACTTATCTTCAAAAAAAGAGAAATTGAGTTTCTTTTATTAATAACGGCTCAATACATCACATTATACCAGGGTTGTAAAAGTTAGTGCAATTGTACTTTTGTTGGTACAATTCCAGGCTCGGCTCAAAGTTGATAATTTGGAGCAATTTTCCCACTTTTTCATTATTCTAATTTTATTATTTTTTATTATGTCTTTATTTTTTTTATCTTTTTATATTCAAACAACTGCAAATAGCTTAACTTTTTGTAGTCTTCTGTTATTGCAACAATTCAGAAAAATCACATGATCTCAAAAAAAATTCAAACTACTTCTGTATGATAAATAAAATAATCTGTAAAATGCTTCCAGTCCATATTAAAAAAAAGTTTGAATGATAGAGGCTCATAAAATAAATATTTGTATCAAAATTTGTTTTATTAGCCAGTTATAAATAAAAAATATAACAAACATGGCTCATGCATCTGACGAACTTTCTCATCCGTAACGCACATGTCCATGCACACAACTATACATAACATACATGTCGTCAATAATAAAACTTTCATCGTGTGAACACCGAAGAGAGTTGAAAGAAGAATAAGTAAAAATCTTAAAAATAAGATTTTCATGGTCTGAAGACAGACTTTATGTTTGTTCACACAATTGCCGTTTTGGCAGTTAGTTTGTTTTGCTAGGACTCAGGGGATAACCTCTATATATGCTGTGCCTTGCGCCAGAGGTGTACACTTACGAGAAGATAAATAGTAGATGTTAATCGCAGTCGTTAATGTTCAGCGGCTAGTACTACGGCTTCGTTATTGATACAGATCGAGAACAGTAATATCGAGTAACACAAATATGAATTAATTCAGATCGAAAACACTCGTAGTTTTAGAGACGATAAAATTTTATTCTTGTTTCGCAAGTAGTTTCAAAACGAAGCATCTTGAAATAAGATGCTTCGCTCTCAGAATTTTGTATGATAAAGCATGTTGTTTTAAACATGATTTGAGGGCGAAGCTTGCATGAGAAAGCAAAGCAAGAATATATGCATATACATACATACATAAGCGTAAATATCCTACACATGCATACGTACATACATACGTATGTGTGTATATTTGTATGTAAGTTTCTTTTTACTCTCCATATGAGTTTCATTTATGCGATAGGATTTCCACTATCCGGACCCCAATAAAACATGTTCCACTTACTTATGGTGTTTTCTTTTCTCAAAAACGTGTAACATTTTTTCAGTTAATTGCTAAAAAGCGGCGGTTTGGAAAAGTTTTAAAACAGAAATTATTTTTCATGAGGATGTTGGATTCATTTCTAATAAATTTCTTATTTTGAAATGGCAAAATGTTGCCATTTTCTGTTAAAAAGTGTGAAAAATGTTGCATTATTTGGTAGAAAAGAAATCGACATTAAATTATATTAAAAATTACACACTATATAACGAATTAGAATCCGAATATGTCGTCGTCGCAGACGATAGGTTTTTGGCATCTGAAATGCCCCTGCATGTTGTGTAAAACTCAGACACAAAGTCCTCTTACAAAATTTCAAATTAGAGCCTGTTTTAATTCTGACAAACACTTCGACATTATCTTCTCTAGTATGAAAAATGGAATGAAAACAAGCAAAACGGCTGTGCCGAATCCTGTATACCCTTCACCAACGTACGTCTGGCGTTACATATAATTTTAAGTAGCACTTTTGTCCTTCCTAAGTTATAAAATACTTCTAGTCAAAAAGAAAAAACAACGTTAGTTGCCTTTTTGGTTGCTTTTTTCCATCCCTAGAAGCGAAAATTTAAGTTATTTTTCTATATTAATATTTATATAGGCTAAATTGTTCTAACTTAGTTAAAATCTCAGAAAGACATGATGATAAATATTCCTAGGCACAAAGGAAGTCAACATCAGTTTTTATTCAACTTACACAGCAGAGCAGAACAGCTGTTTTCGAAAGTCGCTACACTTTCATCTTCAGTGCTCATGTGTATATTGTGTTTATCACCACTGTTTAGGTGGCTTAGTTGAATGTGATAACAGTTTTCTATTTACATTTATTATTGTTTTTTTAAATAATGTAACTCTTAATGAGGCATGAAATAGTTTTATTTAAGAAAAAATTTAAATATGTAAACATTTTGGTCACTTCCATGCACAGTTGCCACTGTGGTACAATTGAACAAAAAATTGTTGTTTTTTTACGTTTGATTCGCTGCTTCATTTTTTTTCTTTTATGAAAAGTTAACGATTATAATATGAATAAATTTTTAAAGTTTTATCATGCCTGTCAAAATGTATTTACGAAAATTATTACTCTTCACATAAAGTAAAAGATTTGATTCGTTGAGAACACTTGATAGTAACCGATTATTACCTACCCACAGTAGTAAATAAAAAAGCTATATTGGCAACACTGATCGATTTTTACTTTTGTTTACAAGTAAAAAATTGACAATTTAACTTCAGTGTAAAACGTATTGTATTATGCTGGTATGCAAATAAAATTGAAAAAATTGGTTCTCTTTTTTTATTTTGGTTCTTTTTTATGGACTTTGGTCCCGAAGAAAAATTTAGAGTGGCAACCGTGCTTTCATGTACTATAAAATATTGCACTTGTCTAAAATTGGATTCAGGTGCCTTCTTGGTTACGTTTATGTATAAAAAATTCAATTTCCCAACCCTGGAAGGGAAATTTTAATGAAAATTTTTTTTTTATCAATGCAAATCTTTATGATGTCTACAACGGCTTTATTTAAGAAAAATCTTAAATAATTGGTTTTTGGTGTTAATTTTGCGTCGAGAAAACGCTTCCCAGCTCTGGATTTCACTCCATTTAAGCTCATTTTCAATCGATCAGTCCAAGAACAAAGTCCAGCTCTTTTGGGGGCTTGGGAAAATCGATTCCACGTACAGACAGACGGACATCGCTCAATCGTCATCGCTTTTATGGGGTTCCATATTAATATCGAAGAAATTATACACGGAATGACAAACCTATATATATCCTTCCACTAAATTTTTATAACAAGGAAGATTCAGATGTTGGAGCTGCATACTGAAATTGTATTACATTTTGAATCCACTAGACAACTACTTTAACAAATCGTTATAAAATGTTCAAGCAAGTCGTGTGTTCATAAAAAACAAAAAATATTTCAGAAGCTATTGACATGTACGTTTGTGACCGAACATTGTCCTTCTGTAAAACGGTTGCTTTTGAATGATGCACAATTCCCTACGAGTTGAATAGTTGACAAGCCACATGTAACATACGTGCTTTAACATGGATTTCTGTGCGCAGTATGATTTATGCATGTATATGATACTTTTATGTATGTATTCGTACATACACAAAAACACACGAGTGTCTGTATTTCAGATATATAATCCAGAAGTTGTTAATAAATTATTAGAATGCTGTCAAATCAAAGGGATTATTTTTCTTGGTGCCCTATAATTTTCAAATATTAATCGAGTGGATGTATGATGATATATATTGACCAAAGGCATTATTTTTGCTTATAAATACACATGCTTAGGTAAGCTTCTAATAAGACCACCAACATGGTTTCATCTGGATATTAATGAAAAGCGTTGAGAGTTCAACGCCAATTGAATATTAACCAACAGCAATCTGTACGCGCAAGTGGGCGTGCAAAGATTCGTCCTCCTGCAAAATACATTGAAAGCTACTCATTATTGTTTCTAACAAGTGGCATCTTTTATTATGTGTTGCGATTGCAAATATTTATGCCCGAAAGACATTTTTATTAAGTCTTACGCCCATTTCTGTTCTTGTGCAAATTCGTTTCTCTTTTATCTCCTTTAACTTCAGCTTTTACTTGATTTCAAAGTTGATTTTGTTAATCAATGAACTTAATGCAAGAGAATTAAAAACATGAATTTAGTGCCTTTATTGAGAAAAATTGTTTCAATAGGGTGCTTTCTTTTTAGTTGAACGAGAACTATCATTAAGTACGGTTTTACAGCTGACAGTGGGTTAACTGCATTGATAATTCTGTTCAGTTGAGTTTGTCAAGTCATCGTGAATTGATTGTGGAGATTTACTTTGGAAGAAATAGATATGTTAGCACAAGCGTGCAACAACTCTTGCACTTAAGCTTTAAACCCAATGACAACAGCAGGCTACAGGAACACCGACTAAAAAAGCCGTTGACTACAATCGTCGCCTCGTAGCCAGCTACTTAAATATTTTTAAAACGACACCACCAAATCAATAACCAAGAGTTGTTATTTGTAGCAAAATTCCCTTCAAACGCCAGTGTAGCCGCTTTCATATATTTAATACTCTTAAATAGAATTATTCCAATAATATATATTCAAAGTCCGCAATATATGACAAGAAATCATTTCATTAGCTTGCTAATAAAACAATATATTTTCAAGCTTACAATAATTGAATTCGTTAATATTATACTGGCAACATTGCATCTATTCTTGTCGCTCACCAAAATAGAAATTCGTTGAATTTGCTACAACCACAAAAACAACATGTGTAGTAAATATAATCATTGCCTGTGTAGCATAGTGGAGTTTCAAATGTCTCGAATGGGCTTTCAAATCATTCATTTATTTCGAAACAAAATAGACACCAAACAAATCAAACACAAAAAGAGAGTAAAAAAATATTAGAGTTAAAAAACAACTCGTCAATAGACTATTCTATTCATAACTGGTTGTGTTTCACAAAACGAAATGTTTTGTGAATCAACACTAAACATTTTTTAACAAAAAAATATCTTATACATATATTTATGTTTATATACATATATACATTATAATTCTAATATATTTTTCACTCAAAATAATTTTTATTATAAACAGTAGTTATTCTTACTTATAAATTTCTTTCCAACTAAAGAATGAATGACAATGTCAATTCTATGTTTCGAGTTTTTTTAGAATCATTTGTGTTTTCTTATTAAAACATTAAAATGTAAAAAACATTCGAAAAAAAGGAATCAAACATTGTTTCGTTTCTATTTTTTCTATTTCTTTTCGAATGGTCTCGTTACATCAAACCTGTTTGATTCTATTCATTCTATTTCGTTTGTTTTAAATTTTTGTTTTGAATTATGCGACAAGTTCCATGAAACATCAAACCATTTGAAGTCTACTGCTATTCATTGCATCAGTATGCTGTGTAGAGAATATAAACATTCTCCCATACGCACATGCATTCTATTTTTGATGAGATGTAGTCTACAGTCTTCTTGTAGTGAATATGTGTTAACGTATGATTTAATGCTTTCATACGAAAGTTTCAAAGTTCTGAGAAGAGTGCAATTTAAGAGAGTAAAGAAGATGTTAAACTACTTCATGAGACGTTCGGGTGTATGTTCATAAGCTAAAGAGTCGTTCACTGAACTTTGTTGTTGCAAACATCGTGGCATAGCAATTATGCTCGTCATATACTGAATTTCAAACATACACGCACACACATTTATAGCTGTTACTGCCGAACGAATGTAAATCAAATTATATTAAGAGAGTGTAGGGATTCAAATTAGTTTGGGTGTTTTATTGAAGCTGTTCGGTTGTAAGTACGTCATAAAATTATAAATTTAATATATTAAATAATAAAAGTGCAATATAATTAAAAAATTTTGTGTTAAAACAAATAGAATTTCATATTGAATCATAATGTGAAAATTTTAAAGTGATAAGTTAAGTGGAAAAGAAGTTATAAGCGTTTAAAAGTTTATTGAAAAAGTGAAAAGTGCAAGTGTTTTATGTGTATCTACACCACAAGATGACGTCATCGGTTACTGATTGTTGTTGGCAGAAGCATTGTTGGCGATGATTGTTTATTCTGCATCGTAGGACTGTGTTTATTCTGTTTTATGGGTGTGAGGGAAGGTGAGTAAACTATCATGTACATATTTATTTGAAAGTTGTTGTGTGCGGGTGTATGTATACATACATACTATTTTACATGTAGAGAATGGAAATTGCATGGCTGGGTAAAAAAACGACGTTTTTGGTTTGTTTATGTAAAAAATTAAAATTTCCCATCCGTGGAAGAGAGAATTTAGTTTTTTTGTTATAATTTGTACATGGCCAAATATAATTTCAATTGATCTTGGAAGTATGTAATTAGTTAGCTACCGTGTTTTATGTTAATAAAAATGCAATTTTTATTTTATATTTTTTCCGACGTTTCGTGAGTCTTATGTCTTTTTAAGGGATCTTCGTCTATTTAATGAAAGAGATACATCAACTATTTTTGACAATATATTGACAATGGTTTTTATATAGTAACTTACTTGTGTATAGAATATTATATTAAAAAATTTATATATATTTAGTTTAATCGTTGACCTGTTGTATTATAATAATGTTCTTGTTTGATCGTTCGGCTATAGGTCAGGTTTTTAAAAATCAATAAACACTAAATATTTTTTTGATTATTTAATCTTTACTTAATGTTATTTTTCCCAATATTTCGAATAGCTTCGCTATTCATCTTCAGGGGAACACTGTTGGGTACAAAACGATAAATGATAAACATTAAAATTAATTTTTGATTATTTCTAATAAATTCACAATTACATACATGTAAATTTAAAACTAAATAAACTTAGATTGAATTAACATATTTTCAATATGTCGATCGTCTGTAGTCCTTAGCTGCGAAAACTGATTTGTTTATGTTGTTTCTTGTGTTTGTTTATCACACTTCTGTAAATTTGAGCGCATTTCTCTATGTCTTGTTATCAAAATTTGGCACATGATTTTCCTTTGCACAGTGGAGCAAAAAAAACTGCACTTGCGGCCCACTGTGCAAAGGACAATCATGTGCCAAATTTTGAGAATGTAAAAATATTACAACAAGAAAACCATTATTCCAGGAGATTTACGTTAGAGATGTTACACATAATTGACGTTCCTGCAGAGAAAAGACTTAACTATAAACAAGACACAGAGAAATGCGCTCAAATTTACAGAGCTTTAAAAAAGCTTTAAAATCAGATATGCTGTGTGCTTGCAATTTTATAAGTGGCGTTTAAGTTATCCGTGTCTTCTTTGATATTCATTGTTTTGTTAATTTTTTGTTGAACTCTTAAGCTTTCTGTTATATACCTTTTCTTGGTGTTGTTTACTGTATCCAATATTCGTATATTGGCAAAGTCTAGTTTGTGTTGTGTTTGCATTACGTGTGGTGAGAGAGCAGTGTTCTCTTTGTTTTTGTTTATATCATTTTTATTTTCGCTTACTCTTGTTCCCAAAGTTCTTTTCGTTGTGCCAAAATATTTTCTGTTGATTACAACTGTTTGTGTCATTACCTTTGCATGGCATTTCGTACTCTACGTTACTTTGTTGTAATTTTTCTATTGGAGTTTTTGTTTTTGTGAATATTTTGTTATTGTATTAATGCTTTATTGGGTTTGTATGCAAAATTTATATAATATTTGTCTGTTGTTGTTTTAATTGTTTTGTTAACAGTGAGACCGGTAATATATCTAATACCACAAAACCGTTTCTCTTGGTTGTGGTTGTCCTGTTTATTAGCTAATGTGGTTTTGTAGGATTTTATAAGGGATTTGATCAATCCTGGAGGGAAACTGTTACACCTAAAGCATTAAACACAATAACAACAGCAGGCTACACGAACACCGACTACAAAAGTCGTTGGCTACTATCGTCGCCTCGTAGTCTAACTATTTTTAGAACGTTATAATTATGTTTTGAACGACACCACCAAATCATTAACCATGTGTTGTTGTTTGTAGTAGAATTCTGTTCTTACGCCACAATAGCCGCTTTCATGTATCTAATACTCTTAAATAGTCTTATTCCAATAAAATAGATGACAATAAAATCATTTCATTAGCATGGAAATATAGTTTGTTGTGTCTTTTTGTATATTGAAACAGTATATTTTCAAGTTTACAAAAATTGAATTTATTTGTATTTTACTGGCAACACTGCATTTACTCATTGTCGCTCGCCTAAATAGAAACTCGTTAAATTTGGCTACAACCACAAAAACAGCGTGGACAAGAACCCGTAGCCGTGTAGCCTGTAGCAGTAAAAACAATCATTCTTATATACGCCCCTGTATTCTATTTTTGACAATTTGTAGTCTGTAGTCTGCTGTCTTTATTGTGTTTAATGCTTAAGAATTTGAGTGATTTCAAGTTTTTGGTATGAAATTTTTTATCGCTAATGGCCAATACTCTTTGTGTAAAATTCCTTGCTGTATTTATGATTTGTGATTTAGGTTGTGCAGTATTAAAGTTCATAATTCTACCGGATGATGAACTTTTCGCATACCAGTCGAATATAATATTATGTATTTCTAATTTTGTGCAATTTCGTGTCAAGATAAGGTAATTCGCCGTTTTTTCAATCTCAATGGTAAATTTAATATTTGGGTGGAATTTGTTGACAGTTTCGAGTATTTTGCCCTTGTGGTCAATGTGTATAATAGCTGGGATATCATCTACATATATTTTTATGCATTGAATAATAAATACAATATTAAATATAATATTATATATTAAAAATTTATTCTTAGCTCTATTGCCGTTTCCAGTCAATTGCCTTTTTGGTTAATCTTCTGTATAAAAAAAATCAATTTCCCATCGTTGGAGGCGTAAATTAATTTTTTTTCTTACCATTGCATTTCTTAATGAGACATGAAATAGTTTTATATAAGAAAAACTTTAAATTTGCAACCATTTTGGTCACTTTGATGTACTACAAAATATTGCAGTTATCCATGCTGGAATCGAAATATTGATTGTTTTTTAATTATTGATACCAAATTTGTTCTTCTTAAATTATAAAATAGTTTCAGTTAGCAAACAAATAAAACACGTTAGTTGCTTTTTGGTTACGTTAATGTACAAAAAATGTAAATTTCAGAACCCTGGAAGAGAAATATTAATTTTTAAGATTTTTATCAATGCAAATCCTCATGATGTATGTATAAAGCGGTTTTCTTTAAGAAAAACTTAAAGTTCTTAAATATCTTAGTTACTAAATGTATCACAAACTATCGAATGTGCAAAAAATCTTTTAATTTCCCATCCCTGGAAATTTTATTTTTTTATTTTTTAGTTTTTAATAGACAATTGAGGCTTCTTCCCAAAGCATGAAATAGGTTCAATTTCTAAACAAACAAAAAAATAATTGGGTTTCGGTATTAATTTTGTGTCGAGAAATAGGTGTAAGCTTCCCAGATCTGGAACGTTATTGCGGATATTTCAATTCAATACCACTCTATTTAAGCTCATTTCCAATCCATTAGTCCAAAAACGAAGTCTCCAGCTCTTCTGGTGGCTTGGGAAAACTGATTTCACGTACAGACAGACGTAAGTCCCTTATTCGTAAGAAGAAAGTACCTAAAGTTTTATTTTTGTTTATTACAAATGAACAAAATTGCTTTTGAAGCAATCATCGATTTTCTGTAAAAATTTAATTTTTTAATTGCAAAGCGTTTTATTTTACTATTATTTTATGACTATGACTGCAGCGTGAATCCCCCAATTGTGTTTGCACATGACGAACAGTTAGAAAGGATATGCAGCGCAATATAAGAATTAACTTTCAGTTTTTGTCTATAAATAATGGTGATGGCAGATTGAACTTGTACTCTGCGCTACAAATTCGCTCTGATATAAGAGATGAAATAATGTACACAATTAAATTTAACATGAGACAAAGAACTTTTAATGGAGTGAAAAGCGAAAAGTTAGGCAACTCTCGTCTCTTTGCTTGGTTTGACAATTAACTGAAATAATTTCATTGCTTCAATATGAAATTTATTTATTTGGTGGTTAAGAAATTTCTATATGCATTTCATGGATAACGTTGTTCTCCATGTAAATTGATTTGTAAGTTTGACTTTATTGAAATTCAACCATTAGAAGTCAACTATGTTGGGAAAGGAATATCGCTTTTACACTGGGAAAGTGCACTCTGCAATCTTTCAAGTCAGCTGATAGAAAAACAACTACTGATAAAAGTATCAAGAAAAAATAGTTGTGGTCTTGCAAAAAACCCTTTTACAATAATAATACAACAAAAGTAAAATAATACTGATGGCCAAATATGTAAACAACGTTTGACAGCATGGAAAAATACAACCCTGGAAAAAATTATCTTAAGATAATGGACTGTTTACTCGGCCATGCCGCCCTATTTATTTTAAAAGTTCAAGGATATGGGAGACAGTGATGCCGTGTTCATTGATAAGTTTCTTCCTTTGATTGGCCTATGGGAGCGACTTCGCTGCATTCAGGGCATTCAAATAGCTCTAAGCATTTTCTGGTGAATATGTACACCAAAGTCTTACCTTTAGAGAAGTATGCCTTGCAACGTCTTTTTTTATTTTATATTTTTATTAGAACCAGCACTCAGGAGACAACCCCTATATATGCAGTGCATTGCGGCGGAACTGAAAAGGAGGGGATAGTGTTAGGAGTACAAATTAGAAGATAGAAAGGTTCTTGTAGCTGTTTTTACTTTTTTTACTTCGTCGGTGAATTTTTTACTACAGATACCGACGATGGAGGGTGCTGCTGTGTCCTGCTCTTTTAATACATGACGGTGTTAATCGCTGTCCGTCGGTAATGTTCAGCGACCAGTGCTATGCCTTCGTCATTGAGACGAGCCGACAACAATTAACACAATCCTGATGCAGATCAGAAATATTCGACACCATATTGATGACTGAGTGCGGAGTCGAACTCGGGACCTCAGGCATCGCAGTCTTGTGTCTTACTATGTCAGCCAACAGCGCCCTCTTAAGAACCCGAGGCTCGTGAGTGCCTCTCTTGAGATATTCAAAATCAGCTTTGTCCATCGAACATCAATACCTGTACCGCTATCTAATCCTGTTTCCCTTGTGAAATAACGCTGTCGCGGAATCAAATTACAAAAAAGGAATACAATTCCAGTAACGGCGTGTTAGTGTGATGTCTTTTCAGACTGTTGGCTGATTTCAAATTTAACTCCATTTAGTGAAATGAGTTGGATAGACAAATAAACTGGACGGACCTTATCAAAGCATTTCGTAAGTTTAAAGCAAAATATTCGGCTGCGCTCTTCAACATTTTTAAAGAACTTCTGGACCCAATTGACGGCATTCGATGCCGAGCGTAAATTCACTACAATTTTAGTAGGAATTTCGATCGATATCGATTGCCGTAATTTGCTTGCTGAACTCTTTAGAAAATATCACATCTGCTGTTGTTCTTCGATTAAAAGCAACTTTCTCATGTGTGGCGTACAAAATTGTATGCACTGGTATTTGTCCCACATGCAACAATTATTTATCTAAAGTTATCTGCTTCTGCTCATTAAATAATGCCCGGATGTTAACAAATTAGCAAATCGAAGATGCTACAAGAAACGCAAAGATTGACTTGCGTCTGAGCCATGTCTCTTGCATTAGCCAGTACAACTATTTCAATGACATAAACACATCAGTTCAGATGCCCACCCTGATTGCAAACGAAATTGTACTCGTACTTACAAAAGTGTAGCAGCGAACGAACGTATTTGTTTTTATATTAACTTTAAAGGTATTCGTATTAAGAATTTGCGTTATCAAGATTGCAGCTTGACTTTTTGTTATTGTCCGTTTCCTTCAATTGTTATTTATTTGATCAATGCCCCCAAATGCATTTCATGATCTTTGAACTTGTACGAAACAGAGATTGACTGGCCAAGCGATTAAGTAACGAAGCTAGTTAATAAGTACTGCGACAGCTATTTACCTTATACCGACTCACCGTTCATGCAGATGAAAATAATATTTAAGTAGCTGGAGTTGAACATTTTCAAACTACTATATTCCGAACTTTCGAGGTACGCTTCTTTTTTTTACGCTAACTCATGTGAAGGGTATAAAAAGAGAGTGGTGGTATTGTTTGTAAATCTCAAGGATAAGGAATGGGTTATAAAAATCCAAAATCCAACACGAACTAATAAAATTCAATAGGAATCAATGTGTAGTTTTGGTTTATGTGGTAGTTGATATAATTTTTATTACGTGACATTAAAAATACCACTTTTGTTGCTTCGTTAGTAATACTGTGTTCAGACATGCATTTTTAATTGAGTCAATTTAACTTTTATTGAGCAATTAAATCTAGTGTTCACCCATACTCAATTTAGCTGACTCAATTATCATTTGACAGCTGAAAAAACACTGTTTTTATTTGATTCGTGAATATTCGTGTTTCTAAATTTTAAAAATGGAGGCAACTTCTGGTTTAAAAGAAATTTTTCTTGCATATAATAGAAATATGGAGCTCTTGGAGTCATTGCGGTCGATTTTTGATTCACAATTATCAGTGCTTAAATAAAGAAAAACTTGACAATTTTAAAAGTTTGGGAAAGCAGCAGCTGTTGCTCCTCTTTGATTTGCTTTATTTTTATTTAAAAGGATAATTTATTTTATTTAAAAACACTCATTTATTTTTGTAAATTTATATATATATATATATATACATATATATATATATATATATATATATATATATAAATAGTTATATTTTGCACTTTTTATTTAAAAATGAAATCCAGGCATTTTTTAATTCCGAATTGTCTTTTGGAATGCGCTCAAAACAATCTACTTTCTTCTCTTCTATTGCAATCAGTTCCCTTTCATTTTCTTCACTTCTTTTTAAATCTTCCGATATGTCAGTAGACAACTTTTCAGAATGTTCCATTATGGTGGCAGGTTCCACCGATGAGGCTGACGTACTTGGAACAGTCGATGATGAAACCGGTAACAGTGACTTTCTTCACCAGTCATTTCGTTTTTGTTTATTTATTCAGTCTATCTGAAAATGCAGTTTGTTTTGTTTGTTTATTTTTTGTGATTTAGCTCGCCATTATAGGAAATTTTTCTTCTCACTGAACAGAGTTCTTAATAAACATAATCATGACCAGAGTTGCAATTCGAGTTGTATGCAATTAGTGATACAATTAACTACTGATTACTCAATTTATTAATTGACTTATCGTATGATAAGTTGTAGACAATTAAAGCCTTAATTACAAAAAAATGCCCTAATTGCGCAATTAAGTGGTATGTATGTATGTGGGTATTACTTTCTGTTTATTAAGTTTGTAAAGACAATATATATTTTGATTTGTTGGTTTTTCTCAGCCTTCAGATTCACTGCGGTATTAATGAAACTGCTAACGGATGTCGTTGTACACAAAACTAATTTTGCAGTGAATCGGCCTTATGTACATGCATGCATGTAAACGTTTGCATGCACACTTTGTTGTTCAGTATTGAATTTGCTTTAAATTTATATGATCGTATGCATGTATTTAGTAAATGCTTCTTACCTTCAATTATCCGTCGCGCTCGAGTTTCCCACGCAAAATATTGTGCAGCCTGGGTGGCTACTTTAGCTTTGGTCCGTCAATTAAACCGAATGGTCTTGGCGCAGCTGAAAAGCTAAGTGGCACTTTTTAATGAGACAGGCTGCTAAAATTAAGACAAGTAAAATGTTTTGGCTAATTCGCAACAAATGCTTTTTGTTTAGAAGGTGCTTTTTTGACAATTTTCTTACAAAAGCGGCGGTAGATAAGCTTGCAGTCATTTACGAGTATAACAACAGATTTTATGCTGGAGATGAATATCTTAAATTTGGTGTATCGCTCACATATTGTGAGCATGGCAGTGTGTGGTAATTAATTAACACTAACACATGTACACTTGTGTGAATACAACAAGTATGGGGTGTTTTTTATAGAGTGATATAACTTTGAGTTAGCATCACTGCTTTGTTTGACTACCCATTTAACAGCTGATAGTTGCTTTTTGTTTGGTTTGCTTTGACATTTTATTATGGATCAACTTGCACCAAATTGTGGAAATTTTTAATCAAAATAATGGGTCTGTTCTTAAAACTCATCTAATCAAAATTTTATTTTCCGACGAAGCCCTTTTCTGGTTGAATGGGTACGTAAATCAACAGAATTGTCGCATTTGGAGTGAGGAGAATCTACAAGCTTTTATCGAAACATCATAACATCCACAGAAAACAACTGTTTGGTGCGCTTTATGGGCTGGCGGAGTCACTGGCCCATACGTCTTCAAAAACGATGAGGGTCAGAATGTTACTGTCAATAACGCACGGTGCGGGAACATGAATCGAAGTTTTTCTGTACCTCAATTAGCTGGCATTAATCTTGCTGATATGTGGTTCCAACAGGACGGTGCCACATGCCACACAGTGGGCGCTAAAATTGATTTACTTAAGGAAACTTTTGACGATAAAATAATTTCACGAAATGGCCCAATTAGTTGGCCCCCAAGATCTTGTGACTTAACCCCATTGGATTATTTTCTCTGGAGTTGTGTAAAGTCACTTGTGTACGTCGATAAACCACAAGGAATTGAACACCTGGAAATCAACGTTCGAAGAGTTATCGGCGAGATACGGCTGCAAATGCTGCGAATAGTTTGTGAAAATTGGTGTTCCAGACTGCGCCTTATACGCGCCAACCGTGGCGGTCATATGGTCTAAATCCTATTTAAACGCTAATGTCATAAAATCACTCTATAAAAAACACCCGATACAAAGTTATGGAAGGAGCTTGATTGATGTACATATAAAAGTTGCACTTTAGAACTGTATTCAATATCTTAGAAGAACATATGAAATGCTTTTTTGATAACCTATAAAATTCCTATAATCCCTAGTTTTGTAAATCACTTTGGGTTAGTGAAATTTATATGTACACAAACATATAATTGTTTACTATTTATTTTTACTCTCTTTGGTTTCTTTTACTCTATTAATTTTTATTTTTCATAGAAACTTAGCAAACTGTTTAAAGTAAAACAACGCTTGAATTTCTATACGTTTGTTCGATGTACAAAAACAAGTTCTAAATTTTTTACAAATTTGTTTTGTTTTCCTATAAATTTCATTAACGCAAAGCTATTCAAAAAATTCGGGTCTTAATATCATTTCAATTGGTTTTAATTTGGTACAGAACATGAGCAGCAAACTGGTCTTTACAAATTAAAGTTATATATGGGCATTAGGGTGTCCCTTGCAAATAAGTAAATCTGTTTATGGAATTTTGGAATGTATGACCTCTTAAGATTTCATCTGGATTTAACATTGCAAACCTTCGCCTGATAACCACTTTGGAATTAAAAATCAACTCTAGTAAAATGAAATTAATTTGCCACATTTCTCATATTAGATTTACATATTCCTCAAGTAATTTATTTCAAAATATATCACTTAAACATCAATGATGCTATTGACTTCTTGAAGTAGACAGTGGCCTGCCTGGTTTTGAAAACTTCTCAATAATATTATTTATTTATGTATTGATTACACTATGCGACAAATGAAGACCTTTCGAAAAGTACAAGATCGTGACTATATGGATTCGATTCTACTATCAAATTATAGTAAAACCCTATACTCAGTTTGGCCAATTTGGTGACCGTTTTCTTTTAATGGGGTCCAAAGTTTCCCAATATTAGCACGATGCCCAAAAAAAGGTGTCATCGATTTTTGCCAAATAACTAATCAGCACTTGAAAATATCGCTTAACTATGTTCGGCAAAAATGTACCCAAGAGTTCAATATTTCTTTCTTAAATTTCATGACAGAAATGTATTTTATCTCAGAGTTTTATTAAAAAAGTTAGAAAGCAAAACAATTTTTTTTCAGGTTTTTGTTCATAACTTTTAGAAAATCCTGATTTTTCATACACTTTATTTGGAAAAATTGTAGTCACGGTAAAACTGAACAACTTTTGTGAACATGCCGATATAATCCGAACGTGTCTAGATACCAAAAACAAGTCATAAAGACTCCCTTATGCCTTATTCACTGTTGCACAGTGTTATCGTTCTTTTATTATATCATGCAGCAAGACAATTGCTAATAGGATTTTCACTGCAACATGGTTTTAATAAATTCTGGTTTTAATTCTAGCGCTTGGTCTTACATTGCCAAATTATATTGTAAAAAACAATTTAGAACCATTTTTGATTTGCTGTTAATCCTGGATGGTTACTTTTTATACTTGTACATTAACGAAAAATTTTTAAAAATAATTCTAGCGGAACAATTTTTAAAGTTAAAAATAAACAAAAAATATTTTTGGTTAACTATTTAATGCAAAAGCAAAAAGATAAAATATAACATAAAAGTTTTAGTTCTCTTGTTTAATTCGATACGAATTTGAGAAAACATAAAAGAGTTACATGATAAAGTGAAAATGAGCTCCGTCGATTTGATGAACAGTAACCATCCATCGATAAGTATGTCTTTAGACATGAAATTTTAATTGAGTCAATTTAATTTTAATTGAGCAATTAAATCTAGTGTTCACCCATACTCAATTTAGCTGACTCAATTATCATTTGACAGCTGAAAAAACACTGTTTTTATTTGTTTCGTGAATATTCGTGTTTGTAAATTTAAAAAATGGGTGTTTGTAAATTTTAAAAATTTCTTTTAAACTTCTAGTTTAAAAGAAATTTTACTTGCAGATTTTACTTGCTCTTGGAGTCATTGCGATCGATTTTTGATTCAAAATTATCAGTGCTTAAAAAAAGAAAACTCGATAATATTTTGAGAGAGCAGCAGCTTTTGCTCCTCTTTGATTTGCTTTATTTTTATTGAAAAGGATAATTTTTTTTAAACATTAATTAATTTTTGTAAATTTATATTTATAAACAGTCATGTTTTTCACTTTTTAATTAAAAATGAAATCCAGGTATTTTTGAATTCCGAATTGTCTTTTGGAATGCTCTCAAGACAGTCCACTTTCTTCTTTTCTATTGCAATCAGTTCCCTTTCATTTTCTTCACTTCTTTTTAAATCTTCCGATATGTCGGTAGACAACTTTTCAGAATGTTCCATTATGGTGGCAGGTTCCACCGATGAGGCTGACGTACTTGGAACAGTCGATGATGAAACCGGTAACAGTGACCTTCTTCACCAGCCATTTCGTTTTTGTTTATTTATTCAGTCTATCTGAAAATGCAGTTTGTTTTGTTTGTATATTTTTTGTCATTTAGCTCGCCATTATAGGAAATTTTTCTGCCCACTGAACACAGTTCTTAATAAACATACTTCTGACCAGAGTTGCAATTCGAGTTGTATGCAATTAGTGATACAATTAACTACTGATTACTCAATTTATTAATTGACTTATTGCATGATAGATTGTGGTCAATTAAGGCCTTAATTGTTGAAAAGCGTCTGGGTAGCATTCCATATAATTTCGAAATTATTCAGACGGCATGCACGAAAATGATTATGATCGATATTTAAGGGACGCCCTAATCGACATACTCGTGCTACATAACAATACACACATGCTACATAACAATAGCGGTGACAAAATGAACTCCAACTTATTAGTAAATGATTTGTTTTTCAATTTCCAAAAGGATTTACTCATGTCTGCTGAACTTAAATACTTGAGTCTGGCAAGCAATTTGTTTGTTCCCAACGTGCCCTGCACATGAAAGAATTTAAACAAGGCATCACCCATAAATTCCACTCTTTTTTCTTTTTCTTTATAAAAATAAATTGTTGCTTTATGGTCTTTGTACTAATTCTTAGTCGCAACACCACGATGCAGGTACAAGTGGTTATTTGGTAAAAAAAAAAAAAATCAGAAGTGACAAAAAGTTGACGTGATGACCATCCATTTATCAGCAGCACATAAAAAGGATTGAAGAGCGATCAGTGTTGTCAGATTTCTAACTTTTCAAATATCGCTGATATATTCCCAATATCGCTTGTTTATAAAAATTTATGACTGCATTTAAAACTTGTTTTAACATAAAACATCTCGCAAAACAATTTATTGAACTGCTCATAAAGACAAGCGATTCTAACATCAATCGTTTTAGTTTGTCCCAGTTCCCAAACACCAGGTCACACTTTTTCAGTTTTTCTCAGACTTTATTTTGATTTATGACGATTTTTTTTTAAATTTATTTTATAAAATTTCATTTTTAGGATACTTTAATAAGATCTTAACTTGTTATATATTAATAACGGGTGAAATTTTTCGGGATAAATTTAAATAAATTTAGAAAACGGTTGACTCCAAAAGTCATCCCTTTAACTTTCCGTTGCATGTACATAAAAGGAAACCGATTGCTTCCTTGTTCTCTTCAAGATGCATTTTTTAAAATTAATTTTCTTCAGAAATCTACAGGTTCAAAATTACAGGGAATCTAACTTCAGGAAAGCTCTTTGGAACAGCTATAAAAGAACAGTTTGATTTGATTCGGTTCTGGAATTTAAAAGTTATAGGCGGGTCACATACTTACACGCGACCACACAAAGTGACACCCTCCCAAATTAGTTCGGAACACTTTCTAGGGGTTCAAAACACTAAAATCTATTGAGAAGTCGCTTTTCGCAAGACGGGGTACAACCGATTTCTTAAATTTTCGTAGCGGGAAGAAAATATAGAGAAATTAAAATGAAAATAAATCTCTAGAACTATTTATACAGTGAAATGTTTCAAGATTTCAATTGGGTTAAATTTTTGCATATTCTCATCTCTGGATCTCATCGGTAACTCTGGAAAAAATTCGTCAATATACGCCTCCAGCAAGTCAACTGCTACGGACTTATCTCTATAATCATAAGCCTTAAGGGAATTGCAAAAAAACAGTATAGATTCGCTAAATCGCACGATCTCGGCGCACAATTTATCGGTCCAAACAGAAAAAGCTGTTGTTTCGGCTGCTGTGTGGCATGTGGCACCCTTTTTCGCACCACATGTCAGTCAAGTCTTGCTGTTACATTTTGAAAAAAGAAATCGCACGGTAGCTCTCGCCATTCACAGTCCTGTCTTCGTTGTTTTCGAACAAGCATGATCCATTGATGCCACTGGCCTCTAGTCCACACCAAACAGTGCCTTTTTTCGGAATGCACTGGCAGTCGTTGTAATGCCCCTGGCTGCTGTTCACTCTAAATACGACAATTCCGCTCGATCACGTATCCATTCAACCAGAAATAAGCTTCGCCGATACACTCTACACCTGCTTAACCGAATACGAACTCAAACTTAAATTATAGACAAAACTGAACATGTTTAACAGTAACATGTTACACGATAGCAAACGGGCTGTCACGAACAGTGTTGGCAAAAATAAAGTTGCTATAAAATCACTCTTTAGCGGCGTTTAATTAATAAATATTATTCAATATTATAATTAATTATTAATTGTAATTTAGCTGCAACTACAATTATCTCATACTGGAATTTGAAATCTGCACAACAAATTGCAATTTCACGGGCTGTTGCCTGAAGTAATAAAGACAAGACTATGGCATTAAACATAATAACGACAGCAGGCTACAGACTACAACTTGTCAAAAATAGAATACATGGGCGTATATGAGAATGATTATTTTTACTACCTCAGGCAAAACGGCTACTGGTTGTTGTCCATGCTGTTTCTGTGGTTGTAGGCAAATTAAAGGAATTTCTTTTTGGTGAGCGACAATGAGTAGATCCAGTGTTGCCACTATAATAATATTTAAATAAATTCAATTATTGTAAACTTAAAAATATATTGTTTTACTTTACAAAAAGAAACAACAAACTAGATTTCCAAACTAATGAAATGATTTCTTGTGGACTTTAAATATATATTATTGAAATAACACTATTTAAGAGTATTAAATATATGAATGCGGCTACACTGGCGTATAAAGAGAATTCTACTGCAAATAAAAACTCATGGTCATTGATTTCGTGGTGTCGTTTTAAAAATATTTAAGGAGCTGCCTACCAGGGTACGATTGTAGTCAACGGCTTTTGTAGTCGGTGTTCGTGTAGCCTATTGTGTTTGATGCTTATGCTGTCTTAGATTCCTAGTTCCACTCCCCAGTCAGTCATGGATAAGATTTCGAATTTTCCTGATCGGCGTTAGTGCATGGTTGTGTTAATTGTTGTCGGCCTGCCTCAAAGACGAAGATACAGCACTAGTCGCTGAGAATTACCGACTGCGATTTACACCGTCATGTAGCAGAATAAATCACTCTCCTTCGTCGGTAATTTGCAGCGAAAAACTAACCGGCGAAGTAAAAAGCAAAATTAGCTGAAACAAAGTTTTCTACTGTCTTCTCACCTGTCCTCTTAACTCTATCCCCTCCCCCTCCTTCGAGCACAATGTAGTTCACATGTAGGGGTCATCCAATGACACAACAATTGTAGGTAATGAAATAGTGACAACGAGCACAATAATATAAATAATTAATTCAAATATCCAGCATTTTCCTCGGGAAGTTGCGCTGCAATTTCAATATCTGATAATGCTGGTATATTTTAAATTTCAAAGTTTAGTAGTTAAAAAGCAACGCCAACAACATAAAAAACAACATACAATTCGCTTTATTCAAGAAAATTAATCCTTAAAAAAACAAATGTCGGATATATAAAATATGTATGTCAAAAATATGTATGTATCAATTATTATTATTTGTTAATTAACAACTCATATTAATTATAAGTAAAACATGAGCGCATGCAATTGATTGATTACAATCAATCAATATTCAGTTTGTTCGAATTATAGATAAAGTGCACTGCAATTGAAAGGATTGTACGAATATTTCATTCATATAATTTTATATTATTAATTGATTTTAGGAGTGTATGCATGTTCCCACTTAAAATTTTTAATAGAATCTTTTCGATTCTTCTGCGCGATCAAAAAGCCAGAGTATGCCCACATTTTCTAATATTTAAAAGGCACTTTTGTCGGGAGAAAATGGTACCCTACACACGGCTCTTCTTGACGAATCATTTGCGACACCATTTTTTTTTTTGTTAATTTAGAGTTATTTTCGACCTTTTCTGCAGTATTTATAATAATTAATTAATCGCTTACTAGCTTTCGCATATTTGATCCTATTTAGCATAATTTATTGGACATATTTCTAATGACTTACGGATCTTTTATAATCATTTAACGTAAGTCTACTATTGCCTAATGCGCAATTAGGGCATTTTGCGCAATTAAGACCTTAATTGTCTGCAGCTTATCATACAATAAGTCAATTAATAAATTGAGCAATTAGTAGTTAATTGTATCAATAATTGCATACAACTCGAATTGCAACTCTGGTCAGAAGTATGTTTATTAAGAACTGTATTCAGTGAACAGAAAAATTTCCGATAATCACGTGCTAAATGACAAACAAAACAAACTGCATTTTGAAACAGACTGAACTTGAGTAAATAAATAAACAAAAACGAAATGGCTGGTGAAGAAAGTCACTGCTACCGGTTTAGTCATCGCCTGTTTCAAGTACGTCAGCCTCATCGGTGGAACCTGCCACCATAATGGAACATTTTGAAATGTGCGATATTGTCTACCGACATATCGCAGCATTTAAGAAGAAGTGAAGAAAATGAAAGGGAACTGATTGCAATAGAAAAGAAGAAAGTAGACTGTCTTGAGAGCATTCCAAAAGACAATTCGGAATTGAAAAATGCCTTGATTTCAATTTTAAATAATAAGTGAAAAATATGACTGTTTATAAGTATAAATTTACAAAAATAAAAGAATTTTTAAAAAAAAATTATCCCTTTAAATAAAAATAAAGCAAACAAAGAGGAGCAAAAGCTGCTGCTTTCTCAAACTTTTTAAAATTGTCAAGTTTTCCTTTTTCTTTTCTTTAAGCACGATAATTTTGAATGAAAAATCGATCACAATAACTCCAAGAGCTCCATATTTCTATTATCTGCAAGTAAAATTTCTTTTAAACCAGAACTTGCATCCATTTTTAAAATTTACAAACACGAATATTCACGAAACAAATAAAAACAGTGTTTTTTCAGCTGTCAAATGATAATTGAGTCAGCTAAATTGAGTATGGGTGAACACTAGATTTAATTGCTCAATTAAAATTAAGTTGACTCAATTAAAAATGCATGTCTGAACACAGTGTAACTTGCCCTTCATAATGAAGACAAAAAAAAGGGTTAGCAAACAGTTTCAGATCACTCTTCTAAGCAAAATGTGATCATAAATAACAAAATCCACTCATATTTAAAGCGCTTGCAGGACCTTCTCTCGATTTAGTAGTTTTTTGAGTGCGTGAAATATGATCATAAAAACGGATTAAGAACTTACCCTCATAAAAATTATTAGAGTCTAATAACAGCGTAATAAAACACAATTTTATATGAAATCTGCTCTATTACACTCTTATAAGGCTCTCATACTTTTTATGAATAAGCGGGTTAGATTTTAAGCACCTGGTTGTTTAGTTAGTGATCGCTGTACAATATGTTATTGCTTTTTAAACACGTTTAAATCAGAAACACGAATAACATCACGGCGTTTTTAAGGGATTAATTAATTTTTGATGGCCAGCAGTACTCGAAAAAGACTTACCACGGCCACTTTTGAAATTAATATATTCCAATTGCCAGTTGAGAGTTTCTAATAAAGAAAACGCTTCCAATACATAAATTAAATGTCAACAAAGTTTGAAAGATTGATTTTGAAGAAACCAGGGCGGCTTAAACACTTGATAATTACCTGCGCCAATATGGCCATTTAGTATTGATCCGCCTTAGCGCCACGTACGTTTTCAGAGTCTATTCAAAATGTTTAAAAGAGTTTCATTTTCCCATCTCCTTTCCTTTTTACTTTTTCTCTTTCAATTTTATATAGTCTTGTGTTTTCGGAAGCATCGTACGACTACGATGCTCTTTTCCTTGTAATTCTTAATTGGTTTTTGAAAGTTGATATTATTATATTCTTCTGAATATAATTTTGTTTCCAAGCCAATAAATTTCAGGCGTATCGATGTACTTAACAATTTATATTGAATTTTATTATATCGCTGAAGTCCTTTTTAGTTATTTAATTCGCATAAAAATTTTATATTTTCATAACTGATAACACGTTTCAATTTCAATGCTTTCATCTGAATTATTTTGTTCACTTTCAATGCATTTTCGTTAGTTTAATTTGTTTGATGGAATGTTTTAAAACAGCTTTATTGTACTTAAAATTTGCAGGATATAAAAATATTGTCAACATATTCCAACTTTTACACATCTCCCATATATTCTTAATTTACTGCGCTTTATTGAGTAGATTGAAAACGAATTATTAGAATCCTTTTTTAAAATTTATTTCCTAAAAACCTGGGGACAAAATAAATTATATGACATGGAGCGAGAGTTTTCCTTTAATTTTATTGATATTTCGATCCGTATCGAATGCGGTAGTTAGGACCCTGCTGATTACCCCCGCCAATTCTGTTATGGCCGTGCTATTTTTATAGCAACATCGAGCGGGTGTAAAGTTTTATGAAAGTTTCATAAACGGTAATTTTAAAGTCCATGAGTGGTGTTAAACCAAAATATTTTACTTATAACATTTTTTAATTGAAATACATTATCTACGTCATATTTATTACTGTGTCCAGACATGCATTTTTAATTGAGTCAATTTAATTTTAATTGAGCAATTAAATCTAGTGTTCACCCATACTCAATTTAGCTGACTCAATTATCATTTGACAGCTGAAAAAACACTGTTTTTATTTCTTTCGTGAATATTCATGTTTGTAAATTTTAAAAACGGATGCAAGTTCTGGTTTAAAAGAAATTTTACTTGCATGTAATAGAAACATGGAGCTCTTGAAGTCATTGCAATCGATTTTTGATTCAAAATTATCGTGCTTAAAGAAAAGAAAAAGGAAAACTTGACAATTTTACAAAGTTGGAGAAAGCTGCAGCCATCGCTCCTCTTTGATTTGCTTAATTTTTCTTTGAAGGGATAATTTTTTATATTTAAAACCTTAATTTATTTTTGTCAATTTTTTTTATAAACAGTTATATTTTGCACTTTTTATTTAAAAACTAAATCCAGGCATTTTTTAATTTCGAATTGTCTTTTGGAATGCGCTCAAGACAATCTACTTTCTTCTCTTCTATTGCAATCAGTTCCCTTCCATTTTCTTCACTTCTTTTTAAATCTTCCGATATGTCAGTAGACAACTTTTCAAAATGTTCTATTATGGTGGCAGGTTCCACCGATGAAGCTGACGTACTTGGACCAGGCGATGATGAAACCGGTAACAGTGACCTTCTTCACCAGCCATTTCGTTTTTGTTTATTTATTCAGTCTATTTGAAATATCAGTTTGATTTGTTTGTATATTTTTTGTCATTTAGCTCGCCATTATAGGAAATTTTTCTTCTCACTGAACACAGTTCTTAATAAACATACTTCTGACCAGAGTTGCAATTCGAGTTCTACGCAATTAGTGATACAATTAACTACTAATTGCTCAATTTATTAATTGACTTATTGTGTGATAGATTGTGGTCAATTTAGGGGTGTGTCTAAACACGGTATTATGAAATGCAACCTTGTTTTTGTCTGCTTTAAATTGGATGCTGCCAAGTTACATATTGAAATCATCTGAAGAATGAATGGAAAAATCCACACTTTTGCATTTTTCTCTTTCGCAATTAAGGGGTATATCTGAACACGGTATTATCTTCTTTTCTAAAGTACTGAGAGTAAAAGTTAAATTTTCTTATTGCGTTAAGTTGGTGTAAATCGAAAACTGAAAACTCGTTTTCTGGCAAAATAGTTTTCTGAGTTATGACGTTGTTTTAGTAAATGGGCTTTGCAGATAAGTAAATATTTACTAGTATATAAGTGCTTACGAGTAAACACAATAAGAAATGGAAACTTTCAGCGCAATTCTCAATTGTTATTTTGTATGGCAGCACTGGTCGAATCAAAGAAACAAAAACTCAACAATTCCGCCAGTAATCAGTGAGATGCGTGGTTGACAAGTCTCGATTTGGTTTAAGTGGACATAATAGTGTATGCGAGTTAGTATGTGTCAGCATGATATTGATATTGACATATTCGTTGCGATTGAACGCAGTCTACCGGGTGGTTGGGAGAAAAAATCTCGCCGCTTGTTGTTGCCAGTGCTAATTTTAGCACTTTCACGGAATTTCTAAAATTCTTGTCAGCTGCCGACGTAGTGCTTAATGACACAGCACACATGCATGTGTCTTCTTCGTATAGAAATACACGCACATACGCACGCCATGATGAACTACTTACTAGTTGGCAATAACGAGTTACTACTTCTTATAACTTTAATTTAGCAATTCCTTCGATGTAGAAGCTTTTATGTACATGATGACATTTTATCTGATCCTGGAAACTTTGCACTATGTTAAGCTTCTTTTTTGTGCGTTTTATTATTTCATTTAGTCTTAAACACTCAAGTCATGCAAGGGAAAAAAAAGTTAAAAGTCTTTCAGAAACCGAAGCATCAATCGGATACGTACATGTGTAATTGAAATACATTCGAGTATCAGATCATCCCAGATATTTTCTACTAGTCTTGTGTTGAATATTTTAACCCTTTCGGGGTGAGCTCGGTAGACTTTTCAGTATGATATGCAACGAGTTGTTTTGCAAAGAGATTAAGCGCGGTTAATCATATAGATATCATGAAACTTTATTGACTTTATGGAATACTGTGCTAAAAACTTTTTGTTCTATAATAATTATTTTGTGTTCCACAACCTTTAAATTAATACTTAATTGTAATAAAATATATTATCTCTGATCGTATCAAAAAATGACATAAACACAAGAAAAGTTATGTGACAACATCGGAGGTTGAGAGAAAACAATCTCAAAAGAATAGAATAAGAGCATTTCTAAAAGCGAATTAAAAGCTTGACTGTAGAAGTTTTAATACTCCGCTGGATCCGTTGTAAAAGCTGCAACAGCTGTGAAAAAGTTAATAAAAACACGTGCCAGTCACTAATCGGATCTGATATGTATATCGCGATTTGTGCAAGTGCAGATAATCTTCATGGTGTTAATAAGTTACCGCATTATAATAATATATATCAGCTGTTAAACAGATATTAAAATAATAATGGAAATTAATTGCTAAATTTTAAAAGTACTGGAAAGTCGCAAACATGTTTTTCGGATGCTGATTGGGCAGGCGGAAGTGATGATGGAATATCACTCATGGACTACGATTGTGTTTTAGGTTATTATACGATTTCTTATTATTATTTCTTATCGAAAAAACAACCAACTGCTGCTTTAAGTTCAACTTAAGCTGAATGTGTAGCGATTTCAGCAACTACTAAAAAATAAAAATGCCTTCGATATTTGTAAACTGAATTTGCTTTTACACAATTGGGATATTCACACTATGTGCTATTAAGTCATATTGTCATAAAGTCATAATATATTAGACCAGTTTAAAAAAGTTGTTGTTGTGCTGCATACAAGAAAGTCATAAAATAATAGCAATCCTTCAGGTATGTTTTTGTTTTGCCGTAAAAAAGCTCTAGAGATCTGAGTCGAAGGGCTGAAAATCTTTGGGCGGGACGGCGATAGTATGTGTTTGGCGCCGACTGAAAAACTGCCAAGAAATTATTCATAAATATATCTGTACATTAAATAATATTTTTTTAACAAAAAAATTAAGGGAGCACTAAATTTATACAAGGGAAACATTTTTCTCGTTTAACTTACGTCGAAGGCAGCATCTGTTAGAGTTTATATCAGGGGTCATCACGCTCTTTCTATAGACTTTCGCTAACAGTCGTGTCACCAAGGGTGTGGTGATGAACACATTTATTTGGCAGATCAAGTTAACACGGGTTGTTCACACTAGTCACATATATCGTGCTATTATTTTGTGACTTATGACTTTACGACTACAGTGTGAATCCCCCAAATGTTCTCATCAGCTGTCAAATGATAATTGAGTCAGCTAAATTGAGTTTGTGTGAAGAATAGAGTTAATTACTCAATTAAAATTAAATTGACTCAATTAAAACTGCATGTCTGAACACAGTATGATTCTTTTGCATACACTTGCGCCTTGCAAAATAATCCTATTTGTTTTTAAAATTATATGGTTATTTTCTTCAAGGCTGGCTCAACCTTTCATTATATCTAACAAACAAATAAAATAACGTTATCGCATTAGGGATGATTTCATACCTTCAAATTATATAAGAGGACGTACATACATTAACATTTCATTAATATAAAAAACTATTTGCACAGCACATTTGATGTAAAAAATTTGTGTGTTCTTAAAAATTTTCATTAGCCTGCACACTGTCCTTCGATTTGTTGCTTGAAATATTCCGTTTTTGGTGATGAAAGGCTGGTTGATAGGATTTGCATTCTGAATCATGACATGTTGATATTATATCTGATTTTAAAAAAATATTCTATTAATGGCTCACTTGCAACATTTTTTTAAAAATATTTTCTTCCCGCAACGGCTGCCAACACATTGCCGGAGATTGGCCTATTTCGTTCCAAAGGGTCCGTTTCAATATCTTGACTGCACGTTCCACGCAAAATAGGTTTAGGGTTGCCGCCAATAAGATTTTTTATATGTCTGATCTACAAAAACAATTAAAGTTAAATTAATTAAGTAGACATTCTGCTTGGCAAGAATGCAAATAGTTACTTATCTGACTGACTTCCTAAAAGAGTTTCTAATTCTCTAAACTTTTCCCCAGTAGCATGTTTTCAACGACCTCATTTTGTCACACAACTTGATTTGGAAACGTTGTTGATCTGCTAAAATCTCCAAGGAGTTATTGACTTTGTTTTTTTCTAAAACTTTCCGACATCAAACACAGGAAAAGCTGAAAAATGTATGAAAGAAATGCAGGATATAACGAATTTGAGGCTTTTGGAAATAAAAACAGTGAAAGCCAGTATTAAATTGAGCACTTTTACTAAAATTGTAATAGTTTCGTAATATTCTAACGTACAATTTATTAATGGAGAAGAAATAAAAAAATGCATTTGGAGGCTTTACCTCTATAGCAATTGAGACCAACACACTTCCTTTTTGCACACTTTCTTGTTTGTGTGTATCTCCTTTATTGTTATGCTTCTACGCGTATACTTAATATTATTAATAATGTTACTCATACGTCAGGCGCTCGATGGCAGAATGTGCCCACGCTTTTTCATAATAATTCTTGTATTTAAGTTTATTATTGTTTTAAGTTTATTTAAATAGTTATTTAAAAAGCGAGCTTTTACGTCAAGCCGACTTTTATACCCAAATGTTTCATAAAGTGTTAAGCTACGTTCACATCTATCAAATATTTGACGAAATAAGCGTAACGAATAATTTGTGGTTTAATTTTTCATAATTTAGGGCAAATATTTTTCAAATCAATATGTGTCTAGTAGGTAAACAATTCAATACAGAATCAGTTTTGTCTTTTATCGTTTCCTTTGTTGGGCATACACACGAAATATTAAAGAAAAGTTTCTTAAAAAAATAGTGGTTACGCCTATTTCGTCAAATATTTGATAGACTTAAGCTAGTGTTAGTTTCTTAAATAGTTCTGGTAAGTACATTTGAGATACAACTATTTGTATTAAAACTTTATATATACAGTGAGACCAAGTCATAACGAAGTTGAGGGATATCACAAAATTCTTCGTTATAGCCATTGTTCCGTTAAGCATTAAACACAATAACGACAGCAGGCTACACGAACACCGACTACAAAAGTCGTTGGCTACAATTGTCGCCTTGTAGTCAGCTACTTAATTATTTTTAGAACGACACAACCAGATCAAAAACCATGAGTTGTTGTTTGTTGTAGAATTCTCGTCATAGGCCAGTGTGGCCGCTTTCATATATTTATTAATCTTAAATAGTGTTATTCCAATAAAATATATTCAAAGTCCACAGGATATGGCAAGAAATCATTTCATTAGCTTGGAAATATAGTTTGTTGTTTCTTTTTATTTAATAAAACAATATATTTTCAAGTTTACAACAATTGAATTTATTTGTATTGTACTGGCAACACTGCATCTACTCATTGTCGCTCGCCAAAATGGAAATTCGTTTAACTTGACTACAACCACAAAAACAGCAGGGACAACAACCGGGAGCCGTGTTGTCTGTAGTAGTAAATATAATCATTCTCATATACGCTCATGTATTCTATTTTTGACAAGTTGTAGTCCGTAGTCTGCTGTCGTTATTGTGTTTAATGCTTTAAGTTTGAGTTCTTACAATTATAAATTTTTTTCTTTCTGATTCAAAAATGTTTTATATTAAAATGACTTGTTTTAGGTTGATATTTTGGAATTTCTTATATTTATATTGTTAAAATAATTGTCATGATCCCATTTATTTATCTTGTATAATTGATTTAAATAACTCTAGTACTGTAATTTATATGATAGTTTGTTGTCTTGTGGTATTAGATATTGTTTCACGTTTGGTTTCCAGTCGTACGCATCCACCCACAAGGGGTTATTCCAACGCATATTCATACAAAATTCATATCCGTTTGAATCGATTAAGAAAAAATGCTATTTCTCTCGATTTTTTTCGCCTTTTGTGACAAAAATACAGTTTTAAATTCCTTTCAAAATAATTTGTTGCGTCGTCGTGTTTGGTCAATTGTTGTTCATAACCATTCCCTGATTTATGGCGAGTCATTCGATTGCTTAAGTTCTGCTTTTTTTTTGTACTGCCTGGGCATTTGGTGTGTGTGTTTTTTTTTTAATTTTTCATTTTAATTTCGTATTTCAATTTCAGTTGTTTCTGTTTATTTGGTCATCAATACGTTCAGATGGTACGGGGCTGGCTGGTTGCCTTCATTGCGCGGCTTCGCTTATAGTACGGATGTCAAGTTAATATTGCAAATGATTTATATAGCAAATCTTGATTTCTATACCGCACTTAGAGCTCTCATTTTGCACTGTATTAGCGATTTCTCTGCAAATCGGCTTAACTGTCGCAGTGTTTGTTAGATGATCGTATTTACATGCATCTGATTATGTAAGTGCTTCTACTCGTAAATAGAAGGAGTAAATAGGCCTCATGAAAGGCCTTATTTAGTAGATATAACGCCTGCTAGTCCCGCCGTATACTCGTTTATCTAGACTCTAGAGACACGATTGTGCATCAGGGATAGTTCAGGCCAGTGCACACAGTGTGCGTGTTATAGGAAACCATTCGCCCTACTTATATCCTTAAACTATAACTTTGCTTCACGGTGCTATAAAATTAGAAAAATATAAAATTTTAAACCCAACAAAGTCTATAGAAAGCTGGTAATTTTCCTTTTCTAGTCCAGAAACAATTATGATTATTAACAGATTTACTCCACACCATTAGCTCCGTTGACTTAATATAGGGTGTTTTTTATAGAGTGTTACAAGTTTAAATCATTATAAAACATATTTTTGATATCTATTAAACGGTCTTTATTGGATAAAAAATTTTATGACATTAATGTTTAAATATGATTTCGGCCATCTGGCCGCCACCGCTGGCGTGTACAAGGCGCAATCTGGAACACCAGTTTTCACAAACTTTTCGCAGCATTTGCGGCCGTATCTTGTCGATAACTCTTCGAGTGTTGGTTTATCTACGTACACAAGTGGCTTTACATAACCGCAAAGAAAATAATTCACACGATCTTTGGAGCCAATTAATTTTGCCATTTCGTGAAATTATTTTTTCGTCAAAAGTTTCCTTGAGTAAATCAATTGTAGCACCCGCTGTGTGGCATGAGGCTCCGTCCTGTTGGAACCACATATCAGCAAGATTAATGCCAGCTAATTGAGGTACGAAAAAACTTCGAATCATGTTCCTGCATCGTTCACAATTGACAGTAACATTCTGACAATTATCGTTTTTGAAGACATATGGACCAATGACGTCGCCAACCTATAAAGCGCACCAAACGCGAATTTTCTATGGATGTAATGGTGCTTGGACAAAAGCTTGTGGATTCTCCTCACTCCAAATGCGACAATTCTGTTTATTAATGTACCCATTCAACCAGAAATGGGCTTCATCGGAAAATAAAACTTTGAATGGAAATTCAAAATCAATATCAATTTGCGTTTCAGCCCATTCGCCGAATTAGCGGCGTATACGATAGTCGTTTGGCTTTAATTCCTGCACAAGTTGAATCTTGAAAGCTTTTAAGCCAAGATCTTTGCGTAAAATCTTCCATAAAGTGGAAGGACACAACCCCAGTTGCTGAGAATGGCGACGAGTGGATTGATTAGGATCATCTTGAATGCTTTCCTGTACAGTGGCTATAGATTCTTCAGTGCGCACTGTTCGTCGTCTCACGGGATGCACATAATCAGGAACATTAAATGTGGTCCGAAAACGATCTATATATCTTTGAATTAACAGCTCTGAAGGACGATTATGTACGCCATAAAATGGACGAAGTGCACGATAAGTTTGACGAATAGAACCATTATTTTGATTAAAAATTTCCGCAATTCGCACGCGTTGCTCTGGTGTAAGTCGATGCATAACAAAATGTCAAAACAAACTCAACAAAAAGCAACTATCAGCTGTTAAATGGGTGATCAAATAAAGCAGCGATGCCAACTCAAAGTTGTATCACTCTATAAAAAACACCCGATATAACGCCTGCTAGTCCCGCCGTATAATCATTCATCTAGAGGCGCGATAGTGCAGCAGGTACAGTTCAGGGCAGTACACACAGTGTGTGTATTATACGAAACCAGTCGGCCTACTTATAGCCTTACACTAAAACTCTGCTTTGCTGCTATAAAATTATAAAATATTGAACCCAACAAAGTTGATATAAACCTGATATTTCTCCTTTTCTAGTCCAAAAACAATTATAATTATTAACAGATTTACCCAAAGAGTGTCCACACCAGGAGCTCCGCTGACTTGATGTTTTCAAATTTTCAGTAGACGTTGCGTAAATTATATATACACGGTACAAATATATGATATGTTAGTGACAGGGCAACGCCCACTCATTCCTGATGATATTTAGAGATTTTAAAACACAAAAAACTTAATCGCTTGTTTGTTGTTTTAGTAGTTTCAAAATAATTAATTAGTTCTGTCTTAGTATTTAATTAACTTTAAAACTTTTATACGTACACCTGTAAACAGTTGCATTTTATTAAATTAAAAGCACAATTATTAACAACGTCAACATGTTCACATGCAACAGGGGTTTATCGTGCACAATATTGAAATAAAAGTTTTTATTTTTATTTGAAATTTTTTATTTTACTTAAAAATAGTTACAATTCATTTTTATATTGAACAATTTTGGGTTGTAACTGAAAACAACTATTGTAGCAAACAGATCCAAAGAGATATTTTGTATCTGATACAATTAAGGGGGAGATATAGAAGAAGAACCCTCTTTGAAAATAGCAACCATGTCTACTAGTTGGAGGTCCTTCTAGAATGAACCTAATCCTAAAGCAACTATTTAATCAGGCTTTATTTCATTGATTTATTCAGTTATTGAAATTTATTTATTATTTTTTCATATGAGGTTTTTCCACCGAACAACCATACAAAAATTCATGTTCAAAATTTCTATCAATAGCGTAAGCAAATGAAGTAAAAGGAAGCAGAGAGTGAGGCATTAAACACAATAACGACAGCAGGCTACAGACTACAACTTGTCAAAAATAGAATCCATGGGCGTATATGAGAATGATTATTTTTACTACTACAGGCAACACGGCTACTGGTTGTTGTCCCTGCTGTTTTTGTGGTTGTAGTCAAATGAAAATAATTTCTAGTTTGGTGAGCGACAATGAGTAAATGCAGTGTTGCCAGTATAATATAAATAAATTCAATTATTGTAAACTTGAAAATATTTTGTTTTATTATACAAAAAGAAACAACAAACTATGTTTCCAAGCCAATGAAATGATTTCTTATCATATACTGTGGAGTTTAAATATATTTTTTATTGGAATAATACTATTTAAGAACATTACATATGTGAAAGCGGCTACACTGCCTTATGAAGAGAATTCTACTACCAACGACAACTCATGGTTATTGATTTGGCGGTGACGTTAAAAAAAAATTAAGTAGTTGACTACGAGGCGACGATTGTAGCCAACGGTTTTTGTAGACGGTATTAGTGTAGCCTGCTGTCGTTGTTGTGTTTAATGCTTTAGAAATATGAACAAAAGTATATCTCGTGTGTGAAAAACTAAGATGAACTCAATTAACTAACAAAGTTAAAAACGGTAGCAGGAAAGACTCAAATCATGTGTGTTAACGAAATAAAATTAACTATTTTTGATAAAACGTGATTCAGAAATATTTTAATATAATTTTTCTTTTTGTATTTGGTTTATTATTTTGTTACTTTTTTCATATATTCTTTGAAATGCGATCTGGTTTTTATATCGGGTTAATAATATGCTTTGGATTTTTTGGAGCGAGTGCGGAGGCCTCATGGATTACCCTTCTGAGAAATCTGGGAATAATATATATCGGAGCTGGAAAAACGCCCGTTTAAGGATCGCCTCGGAATTCTTACCGCTTTTTGTCAAACACATACAGATTTACTTGTATACCTCAGCACAGTTGACTTTAACACATGCCTGATAATTACAAACGCACTTTAACAAGTAGACACACAAGTGTTTGTAATATGAAATTATATATGCGAGGCCTGTTCGCACTCTAATACGTGTTTTCAAATTTCTCATGCCATTATCGCTTTCTTATGTTAGTAAACTCGTCTCGCATGTGCCTTCACAGTTTCAGCTATTTATTACGTTTGGTTTCTTTGTGAGATCCACGAGTGGTAGAAGAGTTTTGCGTGTCCAGCGACTTTTTACTTATAAAAAAACATGGATCCAAGAATTGGAAAGAGTTTTGTTTGCAACATGGTATTGAGTGCTGAATAGCACTTGAAGTATTGAGACTGAGTGTTTTCTGAGTCCAAAATATGTTTACAAGTGGTCCAAGCTTTTTGAAAAAAGTCGAGAAGATTTGAATCGGATCCCATCACATCAACAACAAATAATTTGTTAAGAAAGCGAGGAAATTCATAATGGGAAATCGTCATACAGTCGTACAGTTAATAAGGGTGTTACCTTGAATTAATGCACCGCTTGCGAGTAGCAATACGAAGGTAACGTTCGATGTTATGAAAGAGCAAGTCATGGATTGTGCATCGTGATGATGCAGCTGCGGGCTCGCAGACAGCTTTTTGATACCCCAAGACACAACTATTTTCCAACCAGAATTATTCCATTAATGCCAAAGAATTTTGGAAATACTTGCCCAGAAACAAATAAAAGGTCTTCAAATAGGGACTTCTGGTAAATTAATTGTCATATATTTAGTCTGCTTCGCGAAATCAACAGGGATGGACGCAAGATTCAAGAGTATCCTTGCAAAAATCAGTTGAGCCAGGAACTGGATGTTAATGACTGTAGACAGCGACGCGTGCTTGGGGAATAGAATGCGAAGCAGTTGGCAACTGACTCTAGTTTCAATTAAATAACTACTTTTAGCGATCAACTTATATATGAAGAAACAATAAAGGCCACTTTGGAGAGATGCCTATCCCCACGAGATTCGAGAGCGTCTTGTACATTCCGTAGATTCAGTGTTTGGTGTAGCTCTATATATATGTATTTGGGAACGGCATTATTCAGGCCATCACTGTCAACAACGAACTCTAAAGATCGATGATTACCAACTTCTTTTGGCCTGACTTTAATGATCTGAATATAAACGACATGTGGTTTCCACAATTAGCTGTTGGTGATCATGCCGTTCGATCCTGTTAGAATTTCTCCGGTGGAGCTTATTTTAATCGCAGGTGTAGGCAATTAAGACATGAACCACAGCAGTCCTCAAAGCGAACACAGATCATGTCATCACTAAAATTCAAAATAATTTATACGACAGAGTCATGGAAAATTAAATGTTTTTGGGTGCGATCCACCCATGGAGTCCTTGGTCGACATTTGAACGATGTTATATGCTTCCACTTTTAGTGGTGTCTGTGGGTCATTCAAATGAATGAAAATATTCGATATTTCAAACACATTTTGTTTTAATAAGACTTAAAGATGAGGCGCGCTTTATAAAACACCCTTTATAAAGCTTATTCTGAAAAGACCAAATTTTAAGAAAGTCCTTAGGGAATATGTTGACTCAACCTCTATTTGATTTTAGGTTTGGTTAAAAAGGGCTGTCCGCAAAATTAGCTACAAAACACTCGTAGGTCCTACAGGCGTATTGTGATTCTCAGAGGACTGCCTGAAGTATTGGATTTTGAGAACTACCCAGTACTTCGCACAAGTTCCGCCTGGTGCATTCCTGGGAGAGTCTAGGTCCCGCAGTTTACGGACAGTCACAGAGAAGGTGCTTTACTAACTCTTCTTCTAGTTCTTCGTCGAAGCACCTCCTGCAGCGACGGGTTCAGACATGTGCTCAATCACACAGCTCGACGTCACCACTCCTACCAGGAGTGCCAGCGGCTTCTTTAGAAAAGTTACAAGCTTTTTTAGATACCCTACTGGTGATGATTGTTGAACACCTGATGGTTTCCTTCTTCTTTGCCCACACCTTAATAATGATCAACAGCTCAACCGAGAGAATATCAATATCCCTTCATGAAACTGCTTCATCCAAAGCCAGACCTGCTCTTGTACACTTGGCCGGCCCACTCCTTATTAATGCTCAACAGCTCATCCGAGAGAACATCAATATCCCTTCAGGAAACTGCTTCATCCAAAGCCAGACCTGCTCTTGTACACTTGGCCGCCTTGCCATCGAACCTAACCTATTTTGACGTCATGTCTTTTAAGTCGAACCAGAGATTGAACGCATGCCAGAACATACTTCGATTTTATCCTCCTGAAATTCAGGGCTCCCATTGCTCCTAGACATTTTAAACAAATGTCACTGGTCTGTTCTCCAGACTGATCCCTGAATTCTTAATACAGCCTTAGTAATAACTTAAATTTTTCCTGGAAAGCCGTTGTGGTATCGGGTAGTATGAGTTATACCGGAAAATACTTTTGAGCCATTGTCAGTGTCCATTTTTCAGTCGTTCTCTAAAATCAAGATTATCCAGATTTCCAGTTGCAGGGTTTTCCATCCAGCCTTTCTTTCGAAGGAATCGAACTGAGAAGGGTCTGTTAAAACTCATGACGGAAGTCATATAATCAGTTTTGTCTTCTCACGATCTGTCCTCCTGCCTTTTGTAGAATGATGCCATGTCCCTTGCGGTCCTACCTGCAACTACCTGATTCACTGATCCTAAGAGCAAATACTTGATATAAGCCTTACGTAAAGCTAGTGAAGTGTTGCCTCTAAACTGGTTTGCAGGGTCTTATCTAAACGAAGAAATAAATAGAATAAAACAACGCCGAGCTCATACCCCAACCAGTGTACTTACTATTGGTGAGAGTGCTCAAGGAAATACCTTGACTGCTTAAAAGATTGAGAAACCCGTTGGAGCTGTAGTGTGATATCTGACCGTAAGTGCGGGGAAGGGGATGATATATATTATTATTATAATAATATGAAATTGAAATTTATTTGTTGGGTGGTTAAGCAATGTCTATATGCATTTCATTGGCGCTTTTTACCAAATCGTCAGTAGACTTCAACCACAGTTTTGAAAAGTTTCAGACTTCTCAACTTATTAAAAGACTTTTATAAACCATCTGAGAATTATGTTAATAAATTAACTATAAAAATTCCCAAATGATTTCAAAAAATCACATTATAATAAGTGTAGTAGGCTATGGGACTTATACAAACCAAAACCCAACAAACAACTTTTATTCGATGTGACTCTATTTTATTTTTCTACACCTTTATACAATTAGAAATCCTTTGGATAACAATGAAAATATTTGGCATATGAAAAATATAGACATTGCTTAACCACCCAACAAATAAATTTCATATTATAATAGTACAATGACAGTATGTCAAATAGTTAATTTATTATTAATTATTATTATTATATATATTGTAGTTTAAGTGAAAACTCACCGCATTTTTGAACAAACCTCGTATGTACATATTCTATAATACGGTGCTGCAATACACCAGTCGAAAAATGAGGTTAATTTTACGAAAATATTCCTTAATTTGCACAAATAAACGATGGTTACAAACTGTCAAACAGCACACTAACAAATACAACTGAAATAACACGTGCTGTTGTATTTATTGGACACGCCATTGTTTGTAAACATATCGGCCATGTTGTTTTCTAATCGTTTGCGAGCATGTCTGCGTAACAGAAACAATATTTGGCATGCTCCACCACAATTTAATAACAGATGCCGCTGCGAGACTACCCAGTATTTAATTGTACCATGTAAACATCTCAACTTTTCGTATGACTTTTCCAGGGTTGTATTTTGACCGTTAGAGTTGTTCCATAATTTTCGTCAAGGCAAAAAGCATTAGCCAGACAACAAACATATTTTCCTAGATGCTGTAGTCAATTGTCTGTGACAAAATGGGAAAACTTTAAACAACTGCGATGCATGATTTGCTTTGTTGTAATAGAGAGATGATCCGGTAGTTGGACCATGATGGCAGTATAGCAGAAGGGTGTTAGTGTTTTATAGATTAATTTATTTGGTCCGCCAAAGAAGGGGCCTGTAATTTGCTTTGTAGTACATGATTGTGTCAAGAGCTGTTGGTACTGCTTAGCGGCCAATGCAGTGACTTGTCATTTCAACAGAAAATGTCTCTGCCATATTCACAAGTTGGCTGGTTGCGAAATCGACAATACGATGTTCGACTTTGTAGTCAACATGGTAGCTGCTTCGGCCAACGTCATGGCTTCTAAGATGAACACATTAATGCTTTTTGGACGCATGTAAGTGGAAGTCGATTCACGATCCCCAACTCCCTTTTTATTAATACGTATAATTGGAAATATGAAGGTGTTGGTAAGACAACAAGTTGGTTATATTGACAACAACGAATGTCCGCGACAAGAATATGAGTGTTCTTTCTTGCCATAAAACACAATCAGTTAGTGCACAGCGTCAACAGCACACAACACAAGGTGGGGATACGAAATTAATTTTATTTGACAGCACGTACTTGTGCAAAACAAATTGCCACTGATGTGAGAAAAGCATTATGCCATCGAACACGTTGTGTCGTCTTATAATTTCCAAACCGTTGAGCTTTAAAAATTCAAGATTCCTAACTGATTCTCTTAAATACGGAGTAACAAAATTTTGAGTTACTAATTCATGACCGTTTGCTACGTTTTTTCTTTTCTTTTGGCCTTTTCTTCAGCTTGTGGAAAAGAAAATTGATGTATAAACAATTTATCGTTACGTTTGTATTAACATGTTGCATACAAGCGATAGAACGACCCACATTCCTCTCCAGCCGTTGATATAGGTTTCCTTTCTGTCTCTGTATCATCATCAGCAGCAGCATCATCATCATCATCCTCATCATTATTATGATTATTATCGTCGTCATCTCCAACGTCGCACGGAAGGACGAAAAGGCGTTGAAATATGTTAATTTGTATTTTTTTAGAAATTTAAATTTGATTTTTTTGCCTTGAAAGGCAAAAGTTTAGGTGTCTCTTTAATATATTTTTATAGACTGCAAAATGTATTCTTGCAGTCGATTTCAGGATGTCAGGCAGTTATTGCGGTCAGCATAATCCGGTATATTCTAGAAAATAGCATATAAGAGTGGAAATCATGGGGGCTGAGGTTGTTCTTTTGAAGGACTTCACAAAAAAAGGATATAATATATCTCAAGAAAACAAAAGACTCCTTCAAAATGTTAAAATCTTAAGAAACAAGAGTTCGATTAATTCACTTTTTATAACTTCGAAACCTTAATAATATATATAGGGTGTATTTTTATAGAGTGATACAACTTTGAGTTGGCATCACTGTTTCATTTGACCGCAAATTTAACAGCTGATGGTTGCTTTTTGTTTAGTTTGCTTTGACATTTTATTACAGATCGACTTACACCAGAGCAAAGCGCTCAAATTGTGGAAATTTTTAATAATGGTTCTGTTCGTCAAACTTATCGTGCACTTCGTCCATTTTATGAAGTACATAATCGTCCTTTAGAGCTGCTACTTCGAAGAACAATAGATCGTTTTCGGACCACATTTACTGTCACTGATAGTGTGCATCCCGTGAGACGCCGAACAGTGCGCACTGAAGAATCTATAGCCGCTGTACAGAAAAGCATTGAAGATGATCCTAATCAATCGATTCGTTGCCGTTCTCAGCAACTGGGTTTGTGTCCTTCCACTTTATGGAAGATTTTACGCCAAGATCTTGGCTTAAAAGCTTTCGAGATTCAACTTGAGCAGGAATTAAAGCCAAACGACCATCGTATGCGCCCCCAATTCGGCGAATGGGCTGAAGCAAAAATTGATATTGATTTTGAATTTCCATTAAAAATTTTATTTTTCGATGAAGCCCATTTTTGGTTGCATGGGTACGTAGATAAACAGAATTGTCACATTTGGAGTGAGGAGAATCCACAAGTTTTCGTGGAAACACCCTGACATCCACAGAAGATTACTGTTTGGTGCGCTTTATGGGCTGGCGGAGTCATTGGCCCATACATATGTCTTCAAAAATGATGAGGGTCAGAATGTTACTGTCAATGGTGAACGGTACAGGAACATGAATAGAAGTTTTTCTGTACCTCAATTAGCTGGCATTAATCTTGCTGATATGTGGTTCCAACAGGACGGAGCCACATGCCACACAGCGAGCGCTACAATTGATTTACTCAAGGAAACTTTTGACGAAAAAATAATTTCACGAAATGACCCAATTAATTGGCCCCCAAGATCGTGTGATTTAACCCCATTGGATTATTTTCTTTGGGGTTATGTAAAGTCACTTGTGTACGTCGATAAACCACAAACAAATGAACACCTGGAAATTGAAATTCGAAGAGTTATCGGCGAGATATGGCCGCAAATGTTGCGAAAAGTTTGTAAAAACTGGTGTTCCAGACTACGCCTTTTACGCGCCAGCTGCGGCGACCAAAGGGTCTAAATCATATTTAAACATTAATGTCATAAAATTTCCTATATAATAAGGATCGTTTTATTGATATCAAAGATATAGTACTATTTTTTATCATGATTTAAACTTGTATCACTCTATAAGAAATATCCGTATTATATCTCAAGAAAAAAAACAACTCCTTCAAAATTAAAAAAAAAACAAGCGTTTGATTAATTCACTCCTTATAATTTCGAAACCTTGCAGTCCATAAATCAAAAGTTTATATATATAATTTGTTTCATTATATAGCGTAGCTCCCAAATGTGTTCTTTAGTACGACAGGAGAATATTTTTTGTTTATGAGATGGTCTCTGAGATATTGAAATAATAGCCTGAACAAATTCGCCAAGTGGGCAATAATAAGGAGTTTCGAATTTGATAAAACTTCGGCAAAAAAGTTTCCTAAATTTATTTCCTTTGAAAGTCGATTGCTCCCATTAAAAACATTTTGGCCACTTCTCCTCGTGAAATGTTCCACAGTGCGTGCGTTGTATTTATTGAAAATGTTGTTAACAAAATATTAAAACCAGAAGCTTAAATATGATATGTTGACACTACACAGTGTGTGCATGTGTGTGTGTGTGTGTGCGTATATGTATTCTGTCAGTTGTTAAGCTTTTGCAACCGGTTTCGCTGGCTCTTCCAACATTCATAAGATGATTCCCCATTAATCTAAATATAAATATGTACGTACATCAAATAGGTGTGAACGAAATTGAACAAATTAAGCAAAAACCTCATATCAGCAGCATGTACTTATCGCATTTATTTTGAATACCGAATGGTGTTTTAACTTTATAATGCCATTATATGAATTTTTCATATTATTCAGATTTAATTAAAGAAAATGTGAACGAAGCCTGTTAGTGAATTCAAACAAAAAAAAAAAAAAGATAAAATGAAATAAAATAATTTCAATTATAAAGATTTTTCATTCATGGTTTTCCAAATCTGTTTCAAATCGCGGATGGTATGAAGTCAAGCATGCAGAGCAATAAATGCACGCTGCTGTACTCTAATCGGCAACAAACAAGTCCAAGTCAGGAGTATTATTTGGGCACAACGCTTTCACATTAACTACGTAAAAGTCTTGTAAAATAAGATAAAATGGGCTTCAGCCCATTTGCCGAATTGGCGGCCCATGCGATGGTTGTTTGGCTTTAATTCCTGCACAAGTTGAATCTTGAAAGCTTTTAAGCCAAGATCTTGGCGTAAAATCTTCCATAAAGTGGAAAGACACAACCCCAGTTGCTGAGAACGGCGAGGAATTGATTGATTAGGATCATCTTTAATGCTTTCCTGTACAGCGGCTGTAGATTCTTCAGTGCGCACTGGTCGGCGTGCCACGGCATGCACATAATCAGTAACAGTAAATGTGGTCCGAAAACGATCTATTGTTCTTCGAATCAGCAGCTCTGAAGGACGATTATGTTCGCCATAAAATGGCGAATTGTGACGACCAGAACAATTATTTTGATTAAAAATTTCCGCAATTCGCACGCGTTGCTCTGGTGTAAGTCGATCCATAATAAAATGTCAAAGCAAACTTAACAAAAAGCAACTATCAGCTGTTAAATGGGTGGTCAAATAAAGCAGTGATGCCAACTCGAAGTTGTATCACTGTATAAAAACATCCGATAGATTTCGATTGATATCTCCATTAAAATCGTTTTCACTTGTATTTTTTGACGTAAATCAAGACTTCTTTTCAATACCAAAAAAGATGATACCAAATTTTTACTCTTCACTTGTCAGATTCCTTATGAATAAATTTTCTTTGGAATTCGCCACATCTACGATCACACCTTTTCAAGTATTTCAAGTGTAGAAAGTAGAACGCAGTACTTTCTACACACGAGATCTAGAGGCAGACTAGGTTTTGTCTAATCAAAATCGATTATATTTGGTTCCAGATGTAAAAGGCCTGTAAGGCGGGTCCGTCCGCATTTCTGCCGGTCAAAATAAGCGATACCGCAATAAAGTTTTTAAAGCGGGAAGAATTGTTTTAGGCCAAACTCCAAATTACAGCACTTTTCGTTATTCATGTATCGTCATTCATGGCTGGACTGTGGCTTCAGTTTTGCCTTTGATGACTTTTGGTTTTGACATACTGAAATTTGCAACTTCGCTTACATGCTATAGTAAACCTGATTGAACGCAACATTAAACGCAAAACTAGCATTCAGTCTTACCGTCAAGGTCGAGGCACATAGAATCCGTCGTACTTTATCCGCTGACTGACATTAACGTGTTGACGGATAAGATTAACCCAATAAGTACTTTTTTATTTATTTAACTTAAAATCATATATTTTATATAAAGCATAAACACAATAACGACAGCAGGCTACAGACCACAACTTATCAAAAATAGAATACATGTGCGTATAAGAGAATGATTATTTTTACTACTACAGGCAACACGGCTACGGGTTGTTGTCCCTGCTGTTTTTGTGGTTGTAGCCAAATTAAACGAATTTCATTTTGGTGATCGACAATAAGTAGAAGCAGTGTTGCCAGTATAATATAAATAAATTAAATTATTGTAAACTTAAAAATATACTGTTTTATTATACAAAAATAAACAACAAACTAGATTTCCTAGCTAATGGAATGATTTCTTGCCATATACTGTGGACTTTGAATATATTTTTTTGGAATAACACTATTTAAGAGTATTACATATATGAAAGTGGCTACACTGGCGTATGAAGAGAATACTACTACAAACAACAGCTCCTGGTTATTGATTTGGCGGTGTCGTTAAAAAAATTAAGTAGCTGGCTACGAGGCGACGATTGTAGCCAACGGCTTTTGTAGTCGGTGATCGTGTAGCCTGCTATCGCTATTGTGTTTAAAGCTTGAGTTTTTGTATATATTGGACAAGCAGAGCACACAAAACCGCGAAAAAAGTTGATCAACGGATACTTACTGAATGTGACAGAGCTCTTAAGAGACCCGTGTATTTTAGTTCAGCTGTCTGATAAAAAATCGTTGTGCTTCTATGTGCTTCGGGCTTGACAATTCTAAAACTTTAAATATATTCACAAAACCGAATATGTTAAATTCTAGACGTACTAAAACTTAGATGGACTTGCTTTCAACGAATAAAATGTTAGACACTAGGGGCAAAGGTCCAAGATGACAGAGGAGGCGCTCAGTGTTTGATATCGGATTCAAAGATGATTAAAGAGAGAAAAGGAGTAGGAAGCAAAGCGTGATATAAATTTAATTCTGACGTGCACAACTATTTGTACCCACTTTAAATCATTATAAGCGTCTGTCAAAAGGTGGAATGAGTGTATTTATAAGTGACTAGTTACATGAGAAAATATTTAAAAAACTAAAAAAATTGCACTGGCTTGTGGAAGCTTTAAAGCTTCAGGAAATAGATATTGTGTTCAGTTTTCAGAAGCTGGCGTATTCCACAATCCAGGCCACATCCTACATCTTGTAGGAAGAGGCGGCCAGATAGGAAAGAAAAATGAACCGGACTTCCAAATTTAGGCAGCTCAAAACCGGTTGACAAAGACTAATTAACAAGACGAAGCGCGATGAATATCAGATGAGATACCATGTAAATAAACGATCAGGAAATTGAAAAGGGAACAGAGGAAATGCTTCTGCTTTCCGGGACTCCTAATGAAATTGGACGGAAGGAAAACAGTGCGGAATATCAGGACCTACTCGTGGAGAGTCACTTATCAGGTTGAGATGAGATCTCAAAAGTGTTAACTGTTTCAGGTGTGCCGATTATTTTGGATGTGCCCGTTTAGGCTGCTATCGAAAAAGTGACTTCTTGTATAGTCAGTGGAACAACATGGACAGTGACTTTTAAGGCCACAAAACTAGCAGATAGAGGTGGTTCTACCAGAGCTGTAACTCATCTTCAAAGAAAACTTGGCTTATGGGTACTTGCCCATGGAGTGACGAGATACTTCTGCGGTGTAGACTCCAAAATGTGGAAAGGCAAATGACAGCAGCGTGTAGAGATATACACGGCTTTTTGTTTACTGAAAACAATAGAGAGGCTGGTCGATGTACATGTTAAGGGACATATCTCGCTAGAAAGCTTGAGTGGGGGCACATAATGTTTGCCAGAAAAGAGCGCATGTGGAAACCGCGCTGCATAATGCTGGCGGCTATAAAGAATGTACCGTTGATATGAAGGAGAATGTTATGCAATCCTCTCTAGGCATAGAAGGCGTCCTTAACAATATATATATATATATATATATATATATATTTATATATTCTCGATAATCGTAGCGTTCTGTGAAATCGGGAAGCACCTGTTGATAGTACTATTGGGAGAAAACATTGTTAAAGGCAGGGCTGTCATTATCTGTCTGGCCATGACCATGCGGGACCTTCTACATCATTCTGCAAAATGTATGAGGGCAGGTCCAGGAAGCACAAACTGACTTCATGACGCCCGTTATGAATTTCGTCAAATTAGACATTTAAGTTGAGTTTTCTATTAGGGAGGAGCGGAAGGATAACTCGGATCAATACAATTTAATTTGCTACGGCCGGCTCAAAAATGCACAGTGCTATTGATCCGGGGGCTTTTCCCGATGGCCTCAAGCTTTGGGTATCTCCCGAGCTACCTGTCACCTCCACCTTCTTCCAGGTGGAGATTTATTGATGAACTCAGTTTTAGTTTCGTGCCATGGGAGCATTAAGGAGAACGAAATGTAGACAACTGTAGACTCAGCCTTGGATGAAACACTCTCACGAAAAGATATTGATATCGAGATGTCAAACAATATCCTATTGCAAACTTCTGAGAACTGCAACGCTACAGGACGCTCCGCTGAAAAGACAACTGAAAAATTTTTAATCGTGCGTTTCCGGGGGTTCTTTCGGATTTCATGAGCCTTTCCTTAATGCTGATGTCAACTTAATGAAAAATAATATTGTAAATAAAATAAGATGAGGACACTCTCAGTTATCCTGCTGAGTTTTTATATTCTGTTCATGTCCCAGGATTTCCACCATATTTGCTGCAAATCGAAACTGGAGCTGCCATTATTTCACTGCTTAACAGTTATCCAGAGCAAAGGAACTCGACTTGCCGTAAAACATGCTTCCGCGTTTGCAAGCCCAAAGATTTAATTGTTTATGGTGCGCAAGGTCACGCCAAAAATATTACATATCCTGGAGCTTAACACTAGTTAATTTATAATAAAATTACTTCTTTTATAATAAAAAAAGTTCTTATTTCGTTTTATAATGCTGGTGGTAGCAAAGCACACTGGTTTAAGCCAGCAAATTGAATTGTTTATTGAGCGCATACTCAGCGTTCGTAATTTGAATGTCTAAGAGGAAACGAACTTACAAATTATTTAAATTGTATATTTTTCTAGAGAAAGTATTGTGGTGTTGTTTGCTATAAGACGTTATAATTCTTTGATCAGCAAGTGAACACAATCGTACTATTAAAGTCGTGATTGAAGTTACGATGCATTTCGTACATCATTTGGCGCAGGCTAATAGAGCGCAAATTAAATGTCCCTTAACCCTAGAAATACAATTATTGACATATAAACATACATACAGTATTGGTCATAAGTAAAGCAACCCCAAAAGGGTTTTTTTCATGAAAGATTTTATTTCAATTGAAATAAGTTTTAATTTTATTAGTTTATAATATTTGAAATGAGATTGAAATTTATTTTATTCAAAATTTTCTTCATATAGATTTCAAATACATTTTATTTATTTATATATATATATATATATATATATATATATTGAAATTATTATTTATATAATTAAAAGCTTAAAAGTTCACAACAAGTAAAATATCTGGCAGTTCATTGGGCACAGCGAAAGCCCACCCCTTGTGTAGAAGTAGAAAAAAAAACTTTGTAATTTAATAATTTAAAGCGAAATCTTTGTTTTGAATAACACGGGTACATCTTCTTGGTATGGATTAAATTATTTGTGGTATCCTGGGATATTTTTTCCCCAGAGATCTTAATGGCTTAAGACAGATCATCCTTATTTTAACAATTTTCCCGATTTATTGTCATATTTGCAATCTCCTGTAGGCTTTCATTAAAATTAAGAACGGGAGATTGAGCAGGCCAATTAAGAACTTGAGTCCTGTCGCTCTGCAGCCATTCTTTGCACTCTTTCGAGGTGTGTTTAGGATCAATGTTCATCAATGTGATCAATTGGTTGCATTCTCTGACCAGAGGAACAGCCGCAGATCATTATACATCCACCGCCATGTTTGACTGTTGCTTTACAATACTTGGAATTCAGTCACTATCCTTTTGGTCAGCGCACTCGTCTCATTCTGTCTGAATTTCTTTAATAATAAATAATAAATTCATCGGGGAATGTTACCGTTTTCTATGTTCGGACACTTCAATCGATGTGGGTTTTGGCATACTCAAGTCTAGCTTTTCTCTTCTTGGCTGATATAAAAGGCTGTTTTACCGGACATCGCTCATCGGGATATTGTGCGAATATACCCCGATATTAAGCAAAAAAAAAACACTTTAAAGAAGTGCAAAAATTTCACTTTACAACTGGACAGAAAACAAAATTTTTTATCGTGATTTACGATTTATTACAGAAATTAGTTTTTATTGTAAAAATTAAAACGTTGAGGTCATCGAAATTAAAAAAATGTTGTATATCACGATCAATTTTAAAATCTTTATTTTCAAAATCAACTAGAAACAAAGAGTTGCCTGTTTTTGCTCTATTTTTTTAAAACTTTCTTTTTTTCTGTATTTGCTAACTTTAATTTTTTATGTAGCAGAACAAAAGCGATTTCCGGCAGAATTTTGCAAGAAAGTTTTCAGTGGCAGCGTAAGACCAACACCAAAGAAGCGATTTCCTTAATGCTTCCACCTGTAGATGACTTCGAAGAAGCAGGTTAAGAATCTCTCTGCCACTCACCAACATCTGAGCGAAAGAGATGCTGTTTTAAATAAATAAATTGTTAATTCTTTAAATTAAACATGATATTCAATTGTATCGGGTGTTTTTTATAGAGTGATACAAGTTTAAATCATAATAAAAGATAATGATATATTATTGATATCAATGCAACGGTCTTTATTGGATAGAAAATTTTATGACATTAATGCTTAAATATGGTCTCGGCCATGTGGCCGCCACGGCTGGCGCGTACAAGGCGCAATCTGGAACACCAATTTTCACAAACTTTTCGCAGATTTGCGGCCGTGTTTCGCCGATAACTCTTCGAATATTGATTTGCAGGTGTTCAATTGTTTGTGGTTTATCGACGTACACAAGTGACTTTACATAACTCCGAAGAAAATAATCCAATGGGGTTAAATCACACGATCTTGGGGGCCAATTAATTGGGCCATTTCGTTAAATTATCTTATCGTCAAAAGTTTCCTTGAGTAAATAAACTTTAGCGCCCACTGTGTGGCATGTGGCTCCGTCCTGTTGGAACCACATATCAGCAAGATTAATGCCAGCTAATTGAGGTACAGAAAAACTTATATTCATGTTCCTGCACCGTTCACCATTCTGACCATCATCGTTTTTGAAGACACATGGGCCAATGACTCCGCCAGTCCATAAAGCGCACCAAACAGTAATTTTCTGTGGATGTCAGGGTGTTTCGACAAAAGCTTGTGGATTCTGCTCACACCAAATTCGACAATTCTGCTTATTTGAGTACCCATTCAACCAAAAATTGGCTTCATCGGAAAACAAAATTTTGAATGGATGAGCTTGGAGAATAGAAAAATTATTTTGATTAAAAATTTCCACAATTTGCACGCGTTGCTCTTGGATAAGTCGATGCATAATGAAATGTCAAAGCAAACTAAACCAAAACCAACAATCAGCTGTTAAATGGGTGGTCAAATAAAGCAGTTATGACAACTCAAAGTTGCATCACTCTATGAGAAACACCCTATACAAACACAACGAGGACTTGTTGTAAAAACAAGAAGATGACATCAATGCAGTCAAACTTTGGCGGCGAAAAACACGGCCATTTGGCGTAGCAATGCCACCGTTTGAATAATTTCATCATGGCTTACCTGTAGAGGGAAGTGATATGGGAATGGGCGATGGTTGAGTATTTGGGGGTGAAAACTCTGAAGGTTGCAGTGGAGTAAACGACAGAGGACTTGACCCTTAACTAACGGCTTTAATGCCGTTGTTCGAATCACCGTGTAGGAGATTCTCGCCTTCCAATTTTGTATGCTACTTGACAACTTGACTACATTTTCTTTTATAATCGGCGATATGATTGCGTATTTAATGAAATACATAAAAATAATTTCCTTTCTGAATGTTTTTGTTGTCGAATAACTTTCCCCTTAAAAAGCTATTGCGATTTTGATGCATTCATACACACACACACACACACATACACATGCATGCATGTGCAGCTACATCCATCCATATTAATTTTGTAAACAAGCATGTACGTTTGTGTGTGTGTGTGTACATTGATGTTGTCTGTTAGGTAAGTTTCTATGTTAATACGCCATCAATTGCGCACGTACAACAATTTCGAATTGCATACAAACATGGACACGTTCATACACACACACACACACAGTATATGTATGCGTGTGTGACGTGTTGCAAATGCATACAGCGAAGGCAATTTTTTGTTTGTTCGTTGCTTATGGTATTTTATAGGAACTTTTCAAAAATGCCGACGCTTAAAAGTTTATTTTATGTATCCGAACAAAATCTAGACTACGTTAACACGAAACACATGGACGACGAAAACTAAAGTTGGTGACGAGAGAAGTGCTTAATTGGTGTTTAACCCGTGAGTCGGAAAGAGTGTTTGCCCGCTGGTATGTATTCATGTTTCTACGTGGTTCCACACAAACACACGAACATGCACGAACGAACATTGTAAGCGAGTAATGAAGGCAAAGACAACAAAAATAAAATATTAAAATGGAATTAAAGCCAAACGGTAGCAGACAGGGTGGCTGAATGACAGCTCGGCAGGCAGCCGGACCGGACTGACTGAAGAAAGGCCTGACTTATGGGGCATGAGAGAGAACTGTATTCCAGTCGGAGACATGATATTAAACTACTTGAGTGTTTTGTTTTGTTTTGTTTTTTTACATGACGTTTGTAACGTCAAGATTTAACACACAGAAGACAACAACATCTATAACAGAGACGTCGTGCACATAAAAGCGAACATCGAGACAATGCAGTCTAACAAGTATCCTGGTATATTCACACAATGAGTTGTTGGATAAGTATGGAAGTGTTGGAGAATTGCTGGTTGAAGACAGAGGGTGGGCATGAGCAAACACACATATTTGAGTATGCATGTGTATGTGTATGTGTATGCGAATGCCAGTATGTTTGTGGGCGAGTGCATGAATGTAAACAGAACAGAATCATTTTAGAAAAGTTACATGACATGCATGTTCATGAAATGTATGTAAGTGTGTGTGTGTGTGTGTGTTTATGAATGCTTTGGTTTGGTGTGCTGCTTTTGGTAATTGGCTTCAACAAATAGCACCGTGTATGTGTGCCTGTTGCCTGCAACATTTATTTGAAGGTAATCTGCCGAAAATCAGTCCAGTGGCTCTCAAGAAGTTGTCAGCTTCTTCTAAAATACTGTGAAAACTTTCACCGAATTGCTGAACAGCATTCAGAAAACATCAGAACATCTTGCAGTTTTTCTTATACATAATGCACACATGCCTACAAACATTCGTACATATTTAGACAAGTATGTACTTTCAGCCCACTGGTACATACAAAAAGTTATCTAAAAGCCAACATTTAGGAAGTTAACTGCAAAGTAATGCAGAGTCGGGCAAATGACTGCCACCTACTGCATCGCATGCTTTAAAATAGTTAGACGCTTCTATTGAAAAGTAATTCACGGCTCTATGTCTTCACATCAGAACTGTGCTGGCGCATGTGGCAAAAAGTGTGAAAATAGAAAAACTTTAACAAAGATTTATTAAAGATATCGGGTGTTTTTCATAGAGTGATACAACTTTGAGTTGGCATCACTGCCTTATTTGATCACCCACTTAACAGCTGATAGTTGGTTTTGGTTTAGTTTGCTTTGACATTTTATTATGGATCGACTTACACCAGAGCACCGCATGAAAATTGTGGAAATTTTTGATCGAAATAATTGTTCTTGTCGTCAAACTTATCGTGCAGTTCGTCCGTTTTATGGCGTACATAATCGTCCTTCAGAGCTGCTAATTCGAAGACATCGTTTTCGGACCACTTTTACTGTCACTGACAGTGTGCATCCCGTGACTCGCCGACCAGTGCGCACTGAAGAGTCTATAGCCGCTGTACAGGAAAGCATTGAAGATGATTCTAATCCATCGATTCGTCGCCGTTCTCAGCAACTGGGGTTGTGTCCTTCCACTTTATGGAAGATTTTACGCAAAGATCTTGGCTTAAAAGCTTTTAACTTGTGCAGGAAATAAAGCCAAACGACCATCGTATGCGCCGCCAATTCGGCGAATGGGCTGAAGCACAAATCGATATTGATTTTTAATTTCCATTCACAATTTTTTTTCCCGATGAATGCCATTTTTGGTTGAATGGGTACGCAAATAAAGACAATTATCGCATTTGGAGTGGAGGAGAATCCACAAGCTTTTGTCGAAACACCGTGATATCCCCTTCAAAGTAACTTTTATGCCAGCGTTTTTTCCAATCCTCGAAACACTTCTGAAATGCGCATTTTGGTATCGCCAACAGCTCCTGTGTCGATTTTTTTTTCTTCAATTGGGATGATTGGGCTTTGGTTTCAATGTCATAGCCCATGATTCGCCACCAGTTATGACCTTTTTGAGGAAATCTAGATCGTCGTTGACGATGTTCAACAGCTCCTGAGCGATGTCCATTTTCTTTGCAGTATTTTGAGTGCAATAAAATATTTTTTGAAACTTTTATAATATTTAGCAATAAATATGGCGCTTCTCTTTTGATTCTAAATTCTGCACTCGCTATCGATGAAAAAGTCAATACAAATTTCGATCAATATCGAGTGCTGTAATTTTCCCCCATCCTTAAACCTACGCAACTTGTTTTATAAAATACTTTTCTTGATTCAATTTAAAAGTTAATACTCTTCCACTACACACTTTAATATCCAAAACTAATAATAATAAATTAGGGGACCCTTCACATATGAAAATTTAACTTTGGATCTGCTTCACAAGCGACAGTTTTTTGATATTCACTTTTTAAAGGTGAAACCCGAACACTATTTCCAAACAAATTAACAATTTTAGTGAACCTTTTCCCTAGAGAATTTTTTTAAAATTGTTTCACGAAAGATCAAATTAGTTTTATAAATATTTGAGAGTGTATTTTGCCTCCTTCTTTTCTTTCTTGAAAAAAAAATAGTGGACCTATTCCGCATGAAAAAATCTTTGGAAAATCGGTCCACAATTGTCTAAGTTAAGATTCAATTATAAAATCTGCTGAAAACTCTGGGAATGGAGTGACATATTTTAATGTCGTAGGCGTCACAGTGGGCATGGTTTCAAAACATGTAGCCCCTAAGCTTATTGCAGAAGAAGGCATCTATCGTCTTCTTCTGGAAGAAGGATGGCGATAATAAAAGATAAATAAAAGTAATTTTGAAATTTAGTACTGCTGGTAGCAGAAATATATACTCACCCTTCTGTTAATTCGACATATTGTAATAGATTAGAGACCACTTTTGCCTTTTATCTTTAATCTATTACAAGGCGAAAAACGCCAGGCACGATAGAGTTGACTGTTGAAGTAGTTTGTCTGCTGCTCGGTTTACAATAACTCAAAAATACCATCTTTCACTGAACCAGAGAGTGCAAATAATTCAATTATTTCGTTCCGAAGTTATTTAATGACTGGAATAACTGGCTGTCTTGCTATTCAATTGCGTTTGCGCTCATTTCCAAATGATAAGTCGCCCAACATATCAGATTAATGATTTATCCTGCAACAAATTCTCTAGCTCTAGCGTCCTGTGTGGGAGCATAACCTTCCCCCTGGCCGCAGTGGCATTTCACCAAAATAGAAGACGAAAATATAGAAGACGACAGTCAGACCTTCAAAAACGTTTTCCTATTGCAAAGACACGAAGATGCTCAGGGATCAATTGAAAATTGCGTTCGATCTTAACGACTGGTGGCTGTTCACAGACAGCTAGAATTAAAGTTTAATATGTAACAAATAAATCCGAAACAAAGATTTTAATAAATTATTCTCTAAAAAGTTTATATAAAATTATAAAATTTGAGTTAAAAATATCTGCCAACATATCAGACGAATGATTTATCCCGAAACAAATTTTTTCGCAGCTCTAGCGTTTTGAGTGGGAGCATACTCTTCCCGCTGGTTTCGGAAAGAACTATTTTTGTTTGAAATGAAGGAAATAGTACTCTTTCTAAGTCGAACTTTTTATGAGCAGTAGAAGCCACACCGTTTGAATCGTTGAGGGAGTGCTTTCTTGAACACTTTAAAAAATATATTTTCTGTTAAATAAAAGTCAGAAAACACATATTCTTATCCTTTAAGAAGGACATTTTTTTTCATTGTGGTAGTGTTTGCAATTTATATCGATTCTAAGTACAGTAGGGACATCTGTTGATCTAATTTTTGACAACGAAGGAATAGAGCCCTACGATATTCTAAGAACTCTTCCCGTTTCTGGAGGAGTTGAAGATGTTAAAGTTTTTTTTTTAATTTCAAAGAGACAAATCCTTGAAAAAGTCAACAAAAAATTACGAAATGTCGGGTAAAATATGTGATAAAAAAGTTTTTTTATTGACATAAAGAAAGAGTTAGACCGGAAACAAGCTACAAACAGATTGTCAACAACGATTATAAACAGAAACTTGGTCAAATTAAATAAAAACTTCACAGGTAAAGTTTTCAATTTGAGCTATTGCACATACACTTCCTTATGCTTCATATATCGCGGCACTCACTGTTTTGTGGTTCCTTCTGATGTCGTAACTCATGGAAGGGCAGTAAGAAATTGATGAAAAACATATACAAATCGAATTTAAATATGTCTGCTTCACTTGAAAGTTTTTTAAGAGTGTATACTAAATGTTTACTAAATGTTTACAATATAATTTTAGGTGGAACTGACCACAACAAATACTTTATTTAGTTATTCTCCAAGAAATTTATATAAAATTATAAAATTTGAATTCAAAATTTAAATTTTTAGTTATAAGGAAGTCTTTATGACCTGCTTTTGGTATCTAGACACGTTCAGATTTTATCGGTATGTTCACAAAAGTTGTTCAGCTTTAACGTGGCTACAATTTTTCCAAATACAGTGTAGGAAAAATCAGGATTTCCTAAAAGTTATAAACGAAAAACTGAAAAATATGTTTTTTGCTCTCTAACTTTTTTAATAAAACTCTGAGATAAAATACATTTCTGTCATGAAATTTAAGCGAAAAATATTCAACGTACTCTTGGCTACATTTTTGCCGAACATAGTTAAGCGATATTTTTGAGCGCTGATTAGCTATTTGGCAAAAACTGATGACACCCTTTTTTGGGTATCATGCCAATATTGGGAAACTTTGGAGGCCCATAAAAAGAAAACGGTCACCGAATTGGCCAAACTGAGTATAGGGTTTTATTACAATTCGATAGTAGAATCGAATCCATATAGTCACGATCTTGTACTTTTCGAAAGGTCTTCAATTGTCGCATAGTGTAATCAATACATAAATAAATAATATTATTGAGAAGTTTTCAAAGCCAGGCAGGCTACTCTCTATTTCAAGAAGTCGATAGCGTCATTGATGTTTAAGTGAAATATTTTGAAATGAATTACTTGAGGAATATGCCACCTAATATGAGATATATGGATAAATTATTAATTTTTAAATTACAAAAAAATTTCTATTAAAAATACCGTCGCACTTTGCTTTCCAAATATTTTTTGTAGGCTTTTCACCGCCATTCAAAAACGCTATTCACGGGTAGTAAAATTTTTCTGTTCTAAACGACCAAACAGAAGTGTTTCTTTTATAAATACGAGTACACAAAAAAAAAATATATTATCAACAGTCATTGTGTAACCTGATTTACAATTTAATTTCATGTAGAAAATCCTAGATTCATTTTGTTTTCATTTCACTGCCCCAAATAAAAGTTGTTTGAAAAACGCAAAAGGTTACGTCGTTCCATAATTTTACCTCCAGAGTTGATTTTTATTAATGATCAATTACTTGACGGAAATACACCGCGGGGCTACTCACTGGAATCTTTTTCCATTTTTAATTAGTTAAATTAACAACTTTCGTAAATACAACATGGATGACAAGACGTTTTTGTTTGTGTTAAATGGAATTATTTCTTTTCGGTTTTTTTTTTAACACTCATGAGTGTAGCTGGAGAAGTTCTTGCGTTTGCGTTATTTTGGCTGTTGGTATGTAAAATTTAATAGCACGTCAAGTTATTGTGGCTGGGGAAAAGGAGGTTACAGAGCGTACGTTGACGTACCAGGAGTCCATTCATATTCTTATAGAGTTTTGAGAACTGAAAATTTTGTTGAAGTATTAAACGGTAACACTTCTGTGAAGGCAAATATTGATTAGGTTTTTAATAATTAAAACAGCAGCCACCATTTACGAGGTAGACGTAAATGGTCTTATTCGCTGTTTTTCAACAGGGCAGTCCTTAATCTTTGCACCATGTCCTTGAGGCTTAACGCATTCTTCCCATTTCTCATTGAATTGTCGTTTATTTTTGTTCTAAAATAAACGAATTGAAATGTAGTTTTAAATATTTATTCGCACTGAAAGACGTGACATTAAAAGTCTCGTTCATGATACTAAAAACGATTTAATTTCGAGAAAAAGTGGCAAAATACGGAATGAAATCCGTTTCCCATCCGAATTGTAATCGGTGACATGACTGATCATGTTAATTTTTCAATTTCAATTTATAATTCATCTTTATTTACATTTTATTTAGCCTAAAAACTTTCGATTCATTTCATGGCTTGCGATCGTACACTGTCGACATAATTAATCCCAAATCGATTCGAATTCGTGCGAATTTCTTACGTTCGCTTAGAGTCGACAAAATCTGCGTGCCCATGGTCAAGGTTTGGCTATGGGCATGCCAGGATTCTGATGAAACACTAAGACATCGGGATCCACGACAACGTTGACTATTGTGTACCAAAACCTTTCTTTGGCCGACTTTTTCATTCTTTTGTCGAGGACAGGGAAAAGGCTTCCAGATTTTCATTTTCCGCAGATTCCGTTAGAGGCTTCACTGATGGATCTAAGAGGGGAACTAATATAGGCGGGGGTTTTTACGTAGAGAACTTTAACGTTAGAACTTCATTTAGGCTTCGGGATGGTTGCAGCTTCCTGCAAGCCGAAATTTCTGCTTGTGGAAGCTGGTGCAGCTAGATGGCTGAGGTATTATAGGATATCGAACGATATCTATATCTTCACCGATAGTAAGGCGGTCATCTCTGCTATCAATGGTGCGTACAGCACATCCATAGCTGTGGTCGAACGCCGACTGACCTTAAATGAGATAGCGAGACATTCGAGGGTGACACTTGTTTGGGTACCGGGACATTCTGGCTGTCCTGGCAACCTCATAGCTGACGGAATAGCCAGGGAAGGAACGGAGCTGGACAATTCTATGATCTGTCACTTCACAGGCATTCCTCTATCGCACTGCAAGTTTTTGGTTCAATGTGAATCATATAAACTCACTCAATTAAGATGGGATAACGTGACCAACTGCCGCGGGGCAAGGGCCACGACCCACGCAGAACACGTAACCTTCTTAACTTCAACAAGGTACGGCTACGGCAACTTGTGAATGTCCTAACTGGACCTCTTAACTTCGGGATCCACGCAAGAAGGATGGGTCTGGTACACAACGACTTCTGTAGAAGCTGTAATGATGAAGACGAAACCATACTCCATCTTCTATGTCAATGCACTGCCCTGAACAGCGTATGGGCAGTGGTACTGCGCTCCAACTTCTTGCCAGATGCAGACAGCTTGGCTAGTATGGCTGTGGCCTTCCTGGCGTCCACAGGATGGCTTAATGCGGTAGAGGACGGCTCATGAGTAGTCCCTGTTTTAGGGTAACAGAACGGGACCGAATGAACGGGCCCAAGTGCATTGTTTCGACAATGGCCCTAATAACCTAACCTTAGCTAGAGTCGGCAAAGTCAAAAAGTTTCATGTCAAGAGCAGTCAATTATTCAGGTTTCATAAAAGTTTCCTTGACATTTTTTTAATTTTCTCATGTTCAAAAAGCTAAATATATAGATAAACTTTTATTCGAATGTTCGAAAGAATAAGGAATAAAAATTTCTTTAAATTAGTTTTGAAAAATTATATAAAACATGTGATTTTTATTAAACTTTGTTGTTAACAATAAGAAAACAATTAATTAAATAGGAAAGCGAATATATTTTTAAATTTATTAAAAGCGACATCATATTCATTAAATATATAAGCAGATGTGTGCGTATGTACACGGATTTTAAAACACTTCATTTATATTTTTTAAAATAATCTTTTATTTTTAAGAAAATAATAAAAAGAAAAGTGTCATTCATAACGCAGGTCAATTCTGATTTTTTCCAAATAATCTACAGCATCTTCAATGTTGCTTATGATTTTTAAAAGTTTTGAATCTCTCACTTAATTGCTGAGACTTTTTAGGAAAATATTGTCATCAAAATTCGGATACTTATTGAGTTTAAAAATATATAATAACTTAACGTTTTTATTGCAAAAGCATTTGATAGTTTTAGCAGTGACATATTGATTTAAATTAAAGTACAAGCACTCTGTATGAATAGATTATTCCAGTATTCACAAAAATACTTCCTCCGTTTCTTGTACGTAGTTGAAGTCTTTTGGTAAATTATTGTCATAAAGTCTTGAAAAGAAAGTATTAACATTCTCTTTAATCTGTAGTGACTTTTTATTAAACTTTATTTAGTCAAAATTTTGTTCGATATTTCGTTAACAGTTTGTTAATATCTTCTAAATAAAGTTTAATAAAAAACGACTACAAGTTTGATTAAGTCTGTGTTCATACGAGTCATGTTTTATTGACATGATTGCTAGTTCAATGGCGAGAGGGACGAGGGGAAAAGTAACGAGTACTCATGCGCGTTTTGCTTTCTCATTCGTAATTTTTAAATGGAAATAAATTTGGACATGTTCTTTTATTTTGTTTTGTTTCCTCAAACAATTTCAAAGAACTTATTTTTAAAAAATTTCAAAAACGTACACATAATAAAGATTAATCAGCATTCTTTTTTAATCCGAATCTTTGCCATGAAATATTCTCTGAGCTAAAAAATAATATTGAATAATATAATAAATTAGTAGCCCTTCATTAACTCGAGTTTTAAGGCTTTTTGTCGAGTCTGTAAGAAATCAAAACACCTTCCAGTTTTATTAAAGCGACATTATCTCTTTCTTGAACTGGAATTTCGATTTGCAGAAGCTTCAAAGTGTTATTCAAATTTTCCGATCTGTAAACACACACAATCTTGCACAAGTATTTTTAATCTGGAGTATTTGTTTACTATTTGGCGTTCGGCCTAGACGGATATCCTTCACAAGTAGTTTTAATTTAAGGTATCCTAAATCGAAATCAGATTCATAGGCTAATTGTTCGAACTTAATTTAAATCTCAGAAAGACATGATGATAAATATTCCAAGGCACAAAGGAAAGTCAACAACAGTTTTATTCAACTTTCACAGCAGAGCAGAGCAGCTGTTTTCGAAAGTCGCAACACTTTCATCTTCAGTGCTCATGTGTATATTGTGTTTGTTACCACTTTTTAGGTGGCTCAGTTGAATGTGATGACAGTTCCTATTTACGCAAATTTTATTGTGAAAAAGAATCCGAGAACTGTATCAACCTAATGTTAACACGTTTTTGTTTTAATACCCGTGTTACCGTTTGATTATTTTCTTCATGTCCCATTTTTCTGAATTTTTGTTCCATCATACCTTAAGTCAAATATTTTTGGTTTGAATTTTATACTTAAGTACATGTGGACGTTTTCCAATTTTCATTGGTAGCTCAAGCCATAGCTTAAATTTGTATTAGGTGATTATTTTAACGAACATTTATATTGCTATATTAACGCGTTTTATTAAATCCTTATTAACGCGTTTTATTATCAACAACTTGATATAAATTTCATTGTACTGTTTCAAACACTATTTTCCTTTAGCAAATATAATCACAATATTATAAGACATAAAAACCAAAAAATAAAAAAAAATATTTGAAAACTCGCGGAAAACTGTTCGCATTCGCTTTACAAAACTATTCTTGTCACAAAATGTGTGTGTGTCTAAGGTTTCTCAACTGACATCTTCGGCCCGTAACAATTCAAATATTTTAAAAGCAGGCAATTATGCAGTTTTACCTTAAGTTTTTGAATACGATGATGTGTCTCCACTTTTGCCTTAAAAAATTATTTTATTAGTTATTTATTTATCGGCTTGAATAACTAACAACCAAATATATTATAAAAGATCTAAAGCAAAAGATATTCATTATTTTTTCAATATATTTAAAAAAAGCAATACAAGAAACAGAATAAAAACTGACTGCAACGAAATAGTTCCACCAGCAAACCGTTTGTTGAATCTAGTCTCATTATTAATAATATTTTTAAAAAAAACCACATGCATTTATATATCCAAAATAAGATATTAAGGCAATTAAATTAAAATCTTAAACTTATATGGGAAGCAGTCACAATAAACTTTAAAAACAAAAGCAAAAATATTTATAAAACTAAATTGAATGCTGAAGTAACTCTCTTCGCTGAGCTTTACACACAAACAAAAACAAATATTGTCTGCATTGATTTTACTTAACGTTTAAACTCTATTTACTCCATTTTATTAGTACGGCTTTTGTTTGTTATTAAACAATTATGGATATAAACCAGCTCAAATAAGAATATGTTGTTCAATGCATGTGTTCAAGACAAGTCTGAGGCTGAAATCGGAAATACAAGTTAACATCACTGCAGAGAGGTATGGAATACGCTGTGAATAGACCGCAATACGAACTTAAAGTGCACTCAGAAAACACAAACAGAGTGCATTCGAATAGAAACCAATTACTCAGTTCTCCTCCAATTGCTGAATAGGAATTACATATCCGACTCACACTCAATATATGTATGAGAATTCTCTCTAATTCTCTTTGTACAAACAACAATTATAAAAACCACCACAATATACATATTGTCATCTCTTTCTTACAAACAGTTGGAGCTGTTGCAGCAGACAACCAATCACATTTCGTCTTGCCTTTCATGCCATTCTCAGCTCAACTAACAAGTCGTTGTTGTTGGTAATTTAATATAATTATAAATGAGGGCTGGGTCAAATGCAAGCAGCGTAAAAATGTAATGGCTGCACAATTGGGGAAGTAATTCAATTTAACTGGGCAATCAATAACTGCCAATGAAATGATAATTGCATACATGGTTCCCAAGAGCATGTGTACGTTTGATAGATTATAAAAAACTAAATAATTGACAAAGGAAATTTCTCAATGTAATGCAACACACGTCAATTATGAACGCAACTGCAAGAATATGGAAAATGTGTCATACATTTTTGCCAATAGCATGAATGACCCTACAAAGAAACCAGATCCTACAGTGATTATATCTCTAACATATTAAAATAATCATATTTTGGGGAATTGTGTTTTTTTAAAACTCTTTAATTTTAATTATGTGATAATTAATTATTTTTTTCAAAATCTGTTAAAAATTCAAAGTGCTCAATTGAGTTGTTTTGGGTAGGTCCTGTGCTCATTTCACTGAGGCTAATGCAGATCATCAGGGAACCTTTACCCAACATTTCTTAGAATAACTAGAGACATTTAACTCAAATTTCCACTTTCATAAATGGGAAGCTTAAAAAAAAATATCAAAGTAATTCAAAAGAACTCACTGATCACTTTTCCTTGTGTTGAATCTAGTCTAGATTGTTATTCCACCAAGTCAACGGACTTAAGATTAAATATCTCAAAATCCCCACGACTTTTAGAGAAAGTTTTAGAGAAAATATATTAAGCAAATGTTTATGTATTAAAAAAAATAATGAATAATAAAAAGTTTTCATGATTTTCTAATGAATATACATCATCGTAAGAAATTGTGTTGCTATTTAATGTGCTGAAAAAGCTGGTTTGTAATAAAGTAATAGCCAATAGTGTGAGTCACCCTACAAAGAAACCAGATCCTACAGTGATAAGTTTCCTAACATATTAAAATAATGTTTGAACACATCATTCTTACTCCATCAAGGCGGTGTCCTTAACAGCAAATATCTGAAAATCCCCTGAGTGGGTGCTCGACTTTGAGAATATAAGACACTAGAGCTACAAACAGCAACTTGAGAAAGATTCACAGAAAAAATATTAAGCAAATATTTATGTTAAAAAAAATAATATATAATAAACAGTTTTGGTGATTTTCCAATAAATATATATTATCGCAAGAAGTTGTGTTACGTATAATTACTGCAGCCCTTTTTAAGTTAAGCTGTTTAATGTGCTATAAAAGCTTTTTTGTATTTAAGAAATGGCTGTTGTTAAAATGTTCAAGATGTCCTTGCAACATAGTTCTAGGCTTATCGCTTGTTTTTTTTTTTATTATGTAGCGAAATCGCAACTTAAAATGTTGAAAATTTGTGGATATAAGAAACGGTGTTTCGGACAGCACCACTGTAGATTGCAATGCATGCATGTCAGTGCATGTTTGTGCATGTAAACATGCATTTTTGCCACTCTCCATATTAAACATCTGTTTGATTTTCCCAAACATATTTTCTTATTGCATCGCCATTTAAACTCTGATTGCGAATATCAGTTGCTTGTGTTATTGCGCCAAGTTTAGTTTTTGTTGTTGTGGGCAATGCTTCCCTTCCGTCTCTGAACACGTACGTATCAACAATAAAATTATTGCGAATTCTGCCTCCTTTACATTTGCCCTAGAAATAAAATCGATTTCTAAATGCATTTACAACTATTAAAATGCGATTTATTATTCAGTATAAACTTTTCAAATATGTTTTGGATTATATTAATTTATTTTATTTGTGTCAAAAGTATAATATTGAAGCCGCTTATCATCATTTTACATGGTGGTCGGTACAAAAATTTATTAGCGTTCTCTGTGTAGTTTAAAAAATTTTCAAGGCGTTTGCAACTGGTATCAGATATATAATAGCCTTGTTTTACTGATATAACATAAAAATCTTAAACATATTTTATTAAAAATTGTTTTAAAAGGATACCATTTGATTGCAAGCGGAGGGCCCATTTTGGCATGTTCGAAGATAAAATTCTTACTTCTCTTATTGATTCAGCTGCACTTTTGCTCCTTTTGCACTGGGAAACTTTACTTTGCAGTGGACTGATTCAAGTCATAGAAAGACAGAGATGTAAAATATTTCTCTTTCTGTTTTTCTACAAGATGAATTCAGACTTGCAAAGTAAACTTTCCCCGTGCAAAATTGGTATTTTCTAATACTTTCTAATTGTGTATTTCTTATTATTCTGTCACATTCTGTTCTTATTATTCTGTCACATTTTTTATTAATATAATTTACAAAGTTGTTGAAAATACAATCTATGCAATTATTTATATGTAGCAGCTCTTGACGTGTAACCGTTGCAATACCCAGTGAAAGAATTGAAAGTAATTTTTGACAAACTACTTTGTCGTTACTTCCAAAGTGAAGCGTTTGTTAATAATATACGGATAATTATTTAAGAAGTTATTCCACTTATTTTTGCTTATTATTGATTAAGAAGTTATTTTAGTTATTTACAGTTTTTGCCGGAATAACATTTTTAAATGTTAAAAAAGATATATTTATTTATAAAAATATAATTGATTTAAGGCCATCAATGCAAGATTTATATGATTAAAATATATAATATGTATATAGTATTAGCTTGTAGTGGATTTCATATATAAAACTTATGTTTGCAATTGATACGGATGTCTATGGGGTCCCCGAGCCTTTAGATAATTCACAATAAACGACTTTTCTTAATTAAATTAAAAAATGATTGGAAATGACATAGAGAAATCAGGAATATGCAATCGGATTCTCTGAAAAGATGACGACCAAAAAGAGAATGTTATGCACCGTAAAAAAATTTGAAAACATCATGACTTTTGCACTTCTTCGCAATTGAAATGGCCGATTCTTGATTAAAAAGAAAATCGATAAAACTATTCCGCGCTCTTGCGGAATATAGCACTCCATTGTTTGTCCCTTCATGTTCTGCAATTGTCTGCTTCATAAATATCAAACGTGATAGACTTAAAGAGCCGTTTGCAAAAGCTTCTATATCTTATTTCACCATACACTGCACTATGGCGGTCAAGCGATTAAGAGAATTTCGATTAATCGAATATTTTTATTCAAAATATTTATTGTTTTTTTTTTTTGCTATAATAAAGGCCGGTACCTGCACATCACCCATTAAAAGTGTTGAAAATCAAAATGATAATAAAGGGAAAAGGAAAAAGAAATTGGATGTACTCCACAACGCTTCACCTTGAATCCCTCCAACGTCAACAGCAAATAAAAGAATCTTCTTCAAATCAAGTTTCATCAGAGCAGAAGAAAGAGATCGTGTGAAACACAAATATTTAAGTTGTATAATATTTTTGAGAAATTATTTTAGAATATTATTCTAAACTTTGAGGCAATTTTTTATGCAAAAACTCTTATGTTACATGAAGTAGTGCTCTTGTTAAATTGTTGTTACTTTAAAAATAAAACAGAAATCAGGACCTTGAAATCGGATTCTCTGAAAAGGCGGCCAAACGAGAATTTCTTGCACCGCAAAAAAAGATTTGAAAACATTCCGATTTGCACTACTTCGCCGTATCACCAGTTTATCATCTTATTGACTCCTTTGGAAGGTCCTTTTTTCTTACTGGGTAGTGGTTACATGAACATTTTAAGGAGAAAACGCTAGACCATACGGCGGAGAAAATAACGATCCTGCAATAGAATTTTTTGTTAAATTTATTCGACTGCCAATGAAACCGCTGTTGCATCTCATTCGTAATAAAGTTCCTGGTTTTTTCTTTAAGCACTGCTGCAGTTGAAAGGAGTTTGAGTAGAATGAATTTCACAAAAAAATTAATAAATAAAATTAAATAAAAATAAAAAATACTAGAAATAGAATGAGTTCAATTACCTTAAATTCTTTTGTTTGTATCACATGCGGGTTGAAAAGGCTAAACCCGTGCTGTCATAACTTCAATATTATAAATGATTTTATCATAAATAATATCTTATAAATTTTAATAAAACAACCATATTACAACAAACATTTTAACAAACATTCAGAATCTTATGAGGAATATTATTTGATATATTTGATATTGATTTGATAAATTAATATAATAAATTCATTTTCATGAACATTTAAAATCTATTCAATTTATAGAAATACAAAAAGTTTGCAATTTAGAGAATATATCTGTCTCATGATTATGGGATATTTAATTTAATATCTTCTGTAACAAAATAATACATGAATTTCGAAACGCGCCAGGTGAAGCCTAAAGCATTAAGCCTTAAACACAATAACGACAGCAGGCTACAGACTACAACTTGTCAAAAATAGAAATACATGGGCGTATATGAGAATGATTATTTTTACTACGGCAGGCAACACGGCTACGGGTTGTTGTCCCTGCTGTTTTTGTGGTTGTAGTCAAGTTAAACGAATTTCCATTTTGGCGAGCGACAATGAGTAGATGCAGTGTTGCCAGTAAAATATAAATAAATTAAATTATTGGAAACTTGAAAATATATTGTTTTATTAAATAAAAAGAAACAACAAACTATATTTCCAAGTTAATGAAATGATTTCTTGTCATATACTGTGGACTTTAAATATATTTAATTGGAAAAACACTATTTAAGAGTATTAAATATATGAAAGTGGCTACACTGGCCTATGAAGAGAATTCTAGTACAAACAACAACTCTTGGTTATTGATTTTGTGGTGTCGTTTTAAAAATAATTAAGTAGTTGACTACGAGGCGACGATTGTAGCCAACGGCTTTTGTAGTCGGTGTTCGTGTAGCCTGCTGTCGTTATTATGTTTAATGCCTGAATTATTATTTTTTAAAAAACAAAATTATGTTTTAAAAAACACTTCGAGTCTACATTATATATTATGAATACAGCAGTTCATGTTTATTAAATAATTTGCTATAGTAAACGATTATGAAAATTAAAGTTGCTTTAAAGTATGGATTTCGTATGGTTAATGAACTCTTAAAACATTCATTAACTTTAACAATCGTTTGTGAATTAGAGAGTTTTTATATACTTTTTTGATTCAACGGAAATGAAAGTCTTTTGATCTAAAACTCAGTACTTTCAAGGAAAATATTTGCTAAAATGTATTGAATTTTGCAATAATTTTGGAGCACTGAAATCTTTATTAAGCTTTTTTGGTGCTTTTTGTTGCCGATTCGGCCGTGAAAATCCTGATTATCTGATCACGCTGATTGTAAGACACGGCGCAAGTCAAGGTTCATTTCTTTCGGCTTTCCTCGAAAGAAATTAAGAAACTAGTCAATAATAATAATATATTATCGCTTTTCTTTTAGCAAACAATTTCAAAGAAGCCACAGTTTTTGATTGTAAAAATTATTTTCTTGACCATTTAACTTCTAGACTTCAAATTGAAGTTGTTAAAATATTAATTAACATTGAGAATAACGAATTGATGTTTTACAAATCCAAATTGATATTGACAACAAATTTTATTAAGATTAAAAAATCTTGATTCATAGAGAGAAAAGGAAAATTGATAATCAAAACGCAACAAGACTTTGGGAACGTAGAAGCTGATAATAAGAAATTCAAGCTGGTATTTATCAAATAAGATGTAAAATTGAGAAAATTTAATATTGAAACTAAAAAAATTTATTATTATTTCCGTTTTGTTATGACAGGGTGCATAATCACCCACAATAACGATAACTTATACGCGGCTTCCTAATCGCTCCCAGCGCTTCATTAACATTTGCGCCCCCTCTCTTGTGTGCACTATTTTTAATGGTTCTCATTTTCACAAGAATAACTCCAGAGGATGATATTCTGCCCATAAAATGAAAAGGCAGTTGAGCTGTGGGCCTTGAACTTCTGCCGAATCATCCTCGAGTTCTTTTGCAGAATAAATAGAAGACTGGATTTATCAATTCAAATTGTTCGGTTTCCTTTTGAATTCAAGTCCTCAACATACTTGTCTTTTTTGACTGTTTTGTTGTTGTTTGAGTGTTGCATTTCGTTCTTTGAAAAACATTTTATAAATAAATAATGAAAAAAGGAAATTGAATATAGATTTTCAGTTCAATTATTTCTTTAATTAATTTGAGATTTTAAAATTTAAAATTTTATATTCTTAAAACAATTCTTTTTGTATTTTATTCGTCCTTGTTTTTTTTACTTAAATTCTTCTTATATAATTATTCTTCAGACTTCTTCTTAAAACTTCATGGCATGAATAAGATGTGTAAATTTGCTGATCTGCATCTGGGCAGGTCTGTTGGCTTATCTTTATAAAGATGGAACAGCACTGATTGCTGGACAGTAGCTACACCGATTGACACCATCACGTACTTAAAAGCAGAATACAGCAGCATAATTCGTCAATACTGAAACAAAAAAAAAAAAAGCAATCACTGACGTAGTAAAAACTAAAAATAACTACAACAAATTTTGTATCTTTTAATCTATCTTCATCTGTTTTCTTAACCCTATCCCCTACTCTCTAGTTCTGGCATAACTCAGGAAGGAAGCAGGCCTGAGTCTGCCCCTGAACTCAGTCCTTTCATTAATATAAATTTTTTGTTATAAAGAACTTTTTCACAAATTTTTGTTCTATAACAGAAAGAAGTTGTTAATTTAATAACTCAATACAAAAATAAAAAACAGCGCACTGGTATTTTAATTCTATTTTGTTAAACTTTCCCACAATCTTTTTAAATAAAAATATTTTACATCAAAAGAAAAATGCTTTTGACTTAATTAAAGCCGCCTAAAACTTCTTTAAAAACCGCTGATACGTTCTACTCAGTGTCATGATTCTCTCGGATACTGTTGCACCCGACTGTACTTATCGAATCACGTGAATGCTGAATATTCAGAAATTTTAAGAACAAAACTCAATTCATGAGAAAGTGAATCTTTTACAACTTCAATAAATTCATAATGGGCAGATGCATGAATGTTAACTCTATTTAAGTAACCAGAAACCACAAAATTACGAGTTTAAGTTTCTTGTTTTCAAATTATTCTTCATAATTGAAACCGAATAAGTTGAGACTTAATGACTGAGACAATTTCATTTTACAGCACGTCTTCTGAATGACGCACATGAATTTTGAATAAAAGTTTAATTTATTTTTAATCTTCATGACATGTTTTTGAAGAACAACTTAAGCAGCAATCAAAATTTCTTTGAGTGTATACACGAGGTGGCGCAAAATGAATCATCCTGTTTTATTTTTGATTAACTTTTTTTTATTAAATAAAAGAAATTATCTTGGGTGTAAATATTTATATGGACCTTTAAAACTTTCTTTAATAAATAGAAAATGCGATATTAGTCAAGTGGCTGCCGCTAGTGTTGACACCCGTTTGTGCCCGCGTTATCACATTTTTCATGATTTTTCGCTAAATTTCTGTTCGCATTCCTGTAAAATATATTCGCTTGAAGGGATGCAATTCTCTGTCGCCTGTTGGCATAAGCCCGTGGCTTCAAGTAGTCCCAAATAAAAAAGTCTGGGATAGATAAATCGGGCGTTCTTGTTGGTCATGCCAAATCACGAAAACGGAAGTTTACGGGACCAGGAAATCATTTGCAGAAATCCATTGTGTGTCCTGCTGTTTGTGCAGTTCCAACGTCATGTTGCAACCACATATTTCTCAAGATCCTCTTATTCAATTCCGGCAAAAATAAGTCGCTTATCATGGCCCTGTAGCGTCCTCAAGTAACTGCATTGCCGATGGCGTCCTTATAAATATACGGTGAAATCATTCCCTCCGCTTAAATACCCCGCATCACACAGCCTTGAGTGCATACGACGGCTTTGCGTGCATCCCATAAGGATTTTCGGTGCGCCAGAAATGAAGATCTTTTTGTTGACGGAACCGTCTAGTCGCTCATAAATATATTCGACTCAAAATCATTCCCTTCGTTGTTGGGATTGAGGATGGCTCTACAGGAATTCTTCCGTAACCGATGCACTTTTTGCATTTTGTGTGGCAACATGTTTAAGTCTTTCACTAAAATTCGCTGTTGGGTCTGCCTGATGACGCTCAATTGCTTGGCACATTGTCTGGTTGATGTTTCTTTGTTCTCAACAACATCAGCAGCCACAGCCACGATATCGGCCAAGCTGTGAAGCATATGTTTTAGTTCCAGCCTGTTCAAGTCGAGCAGCTAATTAGCGAAGTGCTGCTGGCTGAAACAGTGAAGACATGACTACGATGTTTTAGATCTTCATTTTGACTCTGTCATGAAAATGGTGCCGAATATTTCTGACATGCATCAGTGCAAGATTGTGTTAATTGTTGTCGGCCTGTGTCTTTGAAGAAGGCAGGACACTACCCGACAGCAATTCACTACGTCATGTTTTGAAGAGCAGAATATAGCGGCCTGCAGCTAAAAATTCAGCCGTGAAGTAAAAAGCAGCAGCAAAATTCCCTGCTTTCTTATCTGTCCTCTTAACCATATTTCCATCATTTTAGTTCTGGCACAACTGGATATGTGGGGGTCATCTCTTCATTGTTAGTGAAATAAAAATGGACAATCACGATTAAGACATCTACGATTAAATTCACCGATTCTTGGTTAAAAAGAAAATCGATAACACTATTCCGCGCTCTTGCGGAATATAGCGCTCCATTGTTTGTCCCTTCGTGTTCTGCAATTGTCTGCTTCATAAATATCAAACGTGATCGACTTAAAGAGCCATTTGCAAAAGCTTCTATCGGGTGTTTTTTTTATAGAGTGATACAACTTTTAGTTGGCATCACTGCTTTATTTGACCATCCATTTAATAGCTGATAGTTGGTTTTGGTTTAGTTTGATTGACATTTTATTACAGATCGACTTACACCAGAGCAACGCATGAAAATTGTGGAAATTTTTATTGAAAATAATGGTTGTCTTCGTCAAACTTATCGTGCAGTTCGTCCATTTTATGGCGTACATAATCGTCCTTCAGAGCTGCTGATTCGAAGAACAATAGATCGTTTTCGGACCACATTTACTGTTACTGATAATGTGCATCCCGTGAGACGCCGAACAGTGCGCACTGAAGAATCTATAGCCTCTGTACAGGAAAGAGTTGAAGATGATCCTAATCAATCAATTCGTGGCCGTTCTCAGCAACTGGGGTTGTGTCCTTCCACTTTATGGAAGATTTTACACAAAGATCTTGACTTAAAAGCTTTCAAGATTCTACTTGTGCGGGAATTAAAGCCAAACGACCATCGTATGGGCCGCCAATTCGGCGAATGGGCTGAAGCACAAATTGATATTGACTTTTAATTTCCATTAAAAATTTTATTTTCCGATGAAGCCCATTTTTTGTTGAATGGGTACGCAAATAAAGACAATTATCGCATTTGGAGTGAGGAGGATCCACAAGCTTTTGTCGAAACACAGAAAATTACTGTTTGGCGCACTTTTTGGGCTGGCGGAGTCATTGGCCCATATGTCTTCCATAACGATGATGGTCAGAATGTTACTGTCAATGGTGAACGGTGCAGGAACATGATTCGAAGTTTTTTCATATCTCAATTAGCTGGCATTAATCTTGATGGTATGTGGTTCCAACAGGACGGAGCCTCATGCCACACAGCGGGCGCTACAATTGATTTATTCAAGGAAACTTTTGACGAAAAAATAATTTCGCGAAATGGCCCAATTAATTGGCCCCCAGGATCGTGTGATTGGATTATTTTCTTTGGGGTTGTGTGAAGTCACTTCTGTACGTAGATAAACCATAAACAATTGAACACCTGGAAACCAAATTCGAAGAGTTATCGGCGAGATACGGCCGCAAATGCTGCGAAAAGTTTGTGAAAATTTGTGTTCCAGATTGCGCTTTGTACGCGCCAGCCGTGGCGGCCACATAACCGAAGTCATATTTATACATTAATGTCATAACATTTTCTATCAAATAAAGTTTGTTTTATGGATATAAAAATAATATTACTATGTTTTATTATGATTTAAACTTGTATCACTCTATAAAAAACACTCGATATACCTTATTTTACCACACCCTGCACTATGGCGGTCAAACGATTAAGAGATCTTCGAATAATCGAATATTTTTATTCAAAAAATTTGTTGTTTTTTTTTGCTATAATAAAGGCCGGTACCCGCACATCACCCAATAAAAGTGTTAAAAATCAAAATGATATTAAAGGGAAAAGGAAAAAGAAATTGGATGTACTCCACAACGCTTCACCTTGAATCGCCCCAACGTCAACAGCAAATAAAAGAATCTTCTTCAAATCAAGTTTCATCAGAACAGAAGAAAGAGATCGTGTGAAACATAAACATTTAAACTGTATAATCTTTTTGAAAGACTATTTTAGAAGATCATCTTAAATATTGAAGCAATTTTTTTATTCAAAAAGTTTTCCTCTTTTATTACACGAAGAAAAACTTTTTGTTAAATTGTTGTTACTTTGAAAATAAAACCTTTAAAAAAATTTGATTTTGCATCTGAACTGCTAAAATAAAGGAAACTCAAATTATTCGACTAACAGTATAACATAAAGTTGTTCGATTGTTATTTACTTAGAATAATCATTCGCGCGATTAATCGATTAATACAAAACCTCGATTAATGGAATGCACGTACACACCGTTTATGAAAATGCATCTTCCTGCGATTGTATAGCGAGCTAAGATTCAGTATTGCCGGTTATAGCGTGCTTAACAATTTTATTTTCCGGTGATTAGAACAAAAAACCATCTGAATGTGTTTTGGGCTTGAGTGGTTGCCCAAATCGTGGTCAAACGATAGTCAAGTTTTGATGCCGTGACTTTTCCTACCACCTGAATTATTGACTGTTAAAATGACAACTGAACTGATTTTCTATCTCACTGTTATTTCAAATAAGAAACAAAAAAACAAAAACAACAACAACAACAAAAAAGACGATATAAAATGAGGAATATTTTAAGAGGTAAATTATGTTGCATGTTTGTAATAAATTTTTAATCAGATTTGATTATGGATTGACGTAGAGCAACTTGAAGATGATGACTGTGGTTAAATAAACTCGAATGGCATAGAAATCAAAGCCTTTGCGCCTTGAGGCTTCTGTTGTTTTTACCTGTTTTGAAATCAAACAATTGTTGGCAATTACACAGGATACCAATAGGCACGCAACTTTTTGACATTTTGCGGTGACCGTATCATTTTTGTGTTTTGTTGTACAGATTTGTATGTGTGTTGTTTTTATGTACAGTGTGTAGCGGCTTTAACGAATTTATTTCTTACAAACTCTCTACTTCTAACGTCCAGTGTAGGATTATGAGAGAACAAAATTTAAATAGTTCTGCGGTATTTAATGAGTTTTTTGCTGTTGAATTTAGTTTGAGACTTTGGATTTGATATTCATATATGACACGGGCTCGGTGTCAACACTGATCCGTTTGCCTGGTATGATGATAATAAAATATATTGTAAATATTCCTTTCTTAAAAATAATTCCAATTTGAACTAGAGCCTAAATAGTAATTCGTGGTAGAACAATTGATCCTAAAGCTCTAATAATGAAATACTCATTCACTTCTGTTAGTCGCAGATACAGGGGCAGGGATGTAGGAATAACTCCCTCCTTCCCCTCAAAACTTAAAACAATTATTTGAATAAACTCCAGTTCGCAAATTACCCTGTTCTATTTTATATAAAGTTCCACAAAGTCCTTGGCCCGCATATACTCATATTCTTTGTTGTTGTAATATTTTTTTTAATTGCACTCTATCAATCAATACAAAATAATAATCAGCTAATAAAATTAAATATAAAAATGACTGCTGCAGTTGTACTTCTACAACAAGTACAACTACAAAGAAATGGAAAACAATTTCTGTAGTTCTCCAACTTTAAAGAAACAATTCATTATTAATTGCAAATAATTATTTTTTTACATGATTATTTTTAATTAATAAACTTAAATATGCAAAGTATAAAAAATATATATCTACATATTCTGTCATAGGGATTTACAGGACTTTTCTGTTCAACAGCTTTTCTGGAGAAATATTCTATTCCCAGTAGGCCGAAGCGTAACTGGCAGCTCAGTTCCTTGTTTTTGTTTATTAAATAGGATCAGCACTCAGGGGACAACCCCTACCTATGCAGTGCATTGCGCTGGAACTGGAAAGGAGGGGATAGTGTTTGGAGGACAGATTAGAAGATAGAAAGGTTTTTGTAGCTGTTTTTACTTCGTCGGTGAACTTTTTGCTACAGATACCGACGAAGGAGGGTGGTGATGTATCCTGCTCTTTTAGTACATGACGGTGTTAATCGCTGTCTGTCGGTAATGTTCAGCGACCAGTGCTACGGGGGTGCATATAAGTGTATAAAAAGAAGTAGGCTTTTGTCTATGTGTCAGGAAAAGAAAGACAAGTGGAAGGATACCTGGGTCCCGCCATACAACGGATCAAAAATCAATAGTAAACCTACATTGGCTTGACCTGCGAGGCGTAACCAGTTTCTTTAAACTGGTACCACGGGATCTGGTTGAGCCCCACAGATGAGATTTTGGTTGATTCTGTGGCCAGATATTGGTTGAGGTCTCTTCATAGAGTCCACGTGGTGGTTGTGGTTTGACACCAAAAGTCGCTGGGAGAGGTGTCAGATGAGGGTTGATGTTCTAGCATATTCATACTATTCTGGGAGTTCGACCCAGCTGATGATGGCCTCTATGGGCTTCGTTGCGGCAGTGGTGGTGTTGTTGGTGTTGGGAGTGTCAAGAGGGATAAGTCTTATGACTTTGACCTTTGATTCCTCTCGGTGCTGATGGCATGCTTTTCTCGGAAGTAACAAGGGTTTAAGGTGGGCCCGAACACCTTAGCAAGGTGTATGCAGTTGGTATATATGGCGATATTAAATGATTAAGATTGCAACCTGTGTGTCCTCAAGGGGCACTCAGGTGACCCCTGAGGGCGACAGGGGTGGTGGTGAACATTAATTTCACCCGGTATTGAGACCATATTGGTGGGAACTGATGTTAATCTTAGACGCAATCTGCACTAAATATTAACAATTTATGTTTTAAGACAACAGTGAATATTTGTGCATATTTAATATTTTGACACGTTGGAATAGTATATATAGTTTTATAATGACCAAGTGATTTCATAGTTTCCATATTCGTATTCATTAAAAAATATTGTAAATTCTCAAAACTGCATTTCTGAGATCGTCCCGACCATGTCCAACTATTCAACAAAAATGATTTTTAAAAATGAATTATTTCAGACTCGTCCTGCATTGCGTATGACCAGGCTGGGTTACTGGGGGAGGGAAAAAAGGAATAGCTCTCCCAACTTTAATAGTAGGGGCAATTATTGTCATCAGACAATATTCAAGCTCGTTCGCCACGAATTCGTCTGGCCAAGAGTATATAGATGGTGCAGAAATGGGTACTTAGGAAGAGCTCAACCAAATAAGCTTCACTAACTTCCTGAAGAGCCATCACAGCAGAACTCTGGAAACGCAAACCAGTTTTAAGGTCAAAACTACTGTATCAGGACTTAAACGATGTGGTTTCGTACCACCGCCGGTAGCTGGTTTACGAACTGCCTTGTTTGCTGACAAAGTAAAGAAAATGAAAAAGAAATTGTTTTAATAAAGGCGAAGAATTATAAACAGCACAAAAATATTACCTGAAATCATTAAACATATTCCACTTCTGCTTTCTTCCCAAACTATATTCATTTGTCTTCCATCGTCAGACAGTATTTCACTGATGCAAACCCCTATTGATCCATAATCAAATGTGAACTAATAATATGATAACTTACTACTGAAAATGACACAAAGGTATGTACTTCTGCAGGAAAAATTATGAGTGCAAACAATGCTTGCCCTGAATCAGCTCCAAGCACTGTCTGTCCTTAAGATGTTTATATCTATCACACACGTACCTTTTCGGACTCTTGGGAACCTGTAGAGTTTCTGAGCTTCTTGGACACCCACAACACGTCTGTGTCTCCTAAAATATAAACTTTGTTTTAGTTTAATTCATAAATTTTACTACAATCAATACTTACTTACTTTTAAAACACAACAATGAATAAAATTAATTTTCAATTTCAATTTCAATATATATAAAATAGGACAACTTAGGACTAAAATGTATTATCCTAATTACAAGATATTAATACAGTAACAAACTTAATTTAGCATAGATAATAAATTACAAATTTTAAAACCAAATATGTATGTATTTTAGCTCTTGCTCCCGGAGCGAACATGATTTAAGAGAGTATTTCTCTATAATATACTTAAAATTAATGTTTCGAAACTAGACTTAAAAGTAATTTAAAAAAAATAATAATAATAATACAAATAAAAATAATATCAACACAAAGCCATTCAACTTATATGCACTAGCCTCTATGAGTGCCTGAAGTACTTATAATGTAAAAAGGTGGACGCAAACCAGTATTTAGATTAAAATTTGGAGGATTCTCATTAATGAAACCAACTGCCGATAAGTAATTTGTATTTGACCAACTAAAATTTATTTGTTCATTAAACGCATTTCTCATTATATCATTCTCGTGACTAGAAAGTCTTGCTATATATAGAGGTTTGAATATCTTTTACAAGATGATTGGAAATTTCTTCCAATACAACATCTTAATATCTTTCTTTCAAAAATTTCCAAATGTTTTATAAAAGAAGGTGAAACATTAAAACAAATAGGAAACGCATAGAGAAATACTGGCCTTAAGCTAGTCTTGTACAGTAATAGTTTAGTTTTACAAGGCAAATTTTTGTTATAAAAAATGTTTGAAAAACAGCCCATAATCTTATAAGCCTTGGATACATGGAAGAATTGTATTAAATTCTTCCATGTTCATTAAATTTTAAAAGTTTATTGAAAGTGATGCCTAAATACTTAATTTTATCACTAATCTTAATTTCAATATTATTAACAAATAATCTAAGATTTTTGCTTTCTGGAACAACAAAGTTTCTGCATTTCCCGGAAGCATTTCTAATGCAGACTGCTTCACATTTAGAAGCATTGATTTTTATACCCCAATTATCATAAAATTCTTTGACCTCTAATAAATGGCTAGAAACTTGCGATAGAGCTGGTAAGGGTGATTCAGTGTGTGAGTAAAGAAGAGAGTCATCGGCATAAAGTAAACCTAAGGAATTATCTCTCCTATGAGGAAAATCAAACATAAATATATTATATAAATGAGGAGCTAAGATTGAACCTTGAGGAACTCCACAATTTACGTTACCAAAATCTGATAGTCCGTTTTTAATCAAATTAATTTTGTTTACATAAAATATTATTTTATCTGAGAAAGGCGAATGAATTAATTCGCCTGGTATTTGACATTGTGTTTCACAAAAAAGATGCTTTGTTGTAATGAATTCGCTTTGCATATACCTGATAATTGTACCATGGTGTTCATTTCAAAATGGCTAAAAAACTTTTCTTTTTCAAACAAAAACGCATCTTTTGCTTTCAAATTTCATACATCTGATATTCGTAAACGAATTGAAAGCAAATACGACAACAGGACTTTGGTGCCTTTAATTTTCTGAAAGGTTGTTCAGCGGTCACAAGTAGAATAACAAAATTAAAATGCTTGAAATTTGATGAAAATGATTTCGTTTTAATAAGTTGAATACAAGCGAAGTAAATACGGAAAATAATTCAACCGTAATTGTGGGCTTAATAACGTACGTTACTGACACAAAATCAATTTTATTTTCGAATCTGATGTTTTTGTGAAGTTGATGCAAACGTTGGAAATTTGCATTCATTTCGATGCATTCTTATATACGTACGTACGTACGTAACATGTACATACACATTATTTGCATGTGTATGGGAGTGTGCATGTGTGTATGGGGGAATGCATAAAACGAGTGGCATGACTTTTTTTGTTTTAAGTAACTGGCACGCATTACAGATTGACTGATTTTTTGCTACTGAATTTAATTGGAGTTTCTCTGTACAACCGAAGGGTTTTTTCCATCTTTGAAGAAACCCAAAAACGCTGGTAGTAAATGCAAACTCAAATGATCACGCAATCACTGATACATGAAGTTAGTTATCCTCGTAATACAGTGAGTATTAAAACTGATGATTCGAAAAAAACAAAACGTGTTAAAAGAGAACTAACGAACGAATATTTTCTATTAATATTTGGCTGTGAAAAAGTCGGCTTTAGGCAACGACATGCGTGTTGGCGTGTGACGCTAATAAAGAGAGGAAATAACATTTTGAATTTGTAGCTATTTAATTCTCCTGGAGCGGTCTACTGGAGTCTTCATTGTGGCGGTGGCTCAAAGGATTAGGGCCGCGTAATGATGTCATGTCCTTACTGTGATAATGTTAAAAAATTATGGGGCTGTTAGTAGAGTATAAGAAGTCATGTGTTTCAAAATATTATGTCAAATTCCTGCCCGTAGGCCCTCCCTGACGGAGAAACTGGTGAATACAGTGCCCACAAACGCTTCCACAAGTAAGAAGTTATTAGGCATGAGTATAAATTCGGGACAAGTATTGGGACATGAGTTCCATTTTGGTTAGGGGCAGAGTCTACGTAAAACTCCTACTGTTTCACAATCAGCTTCAAGCCGAACTTGCGTTTTCCCGGCGATGTGATTAAAAATTACAACCACCACAAATCTCCTCGAGAGAAAGCACCTCTGCCTGGCTTGAACCGAAGTTCCAAAGTCTCCTGACAGCAGTGGTAGCAGAATTATGCCTCCGGTCGGAACTTGTAGCCAAGACTACTTTTAGTTGAACCCCAATCAGTTCCTGACTGGTAGTCCACAACACAAAAACGTGCCGCAGACTGGACACACCACAACTGGATACGGCTACCATCACGAGTCACAAAACAAAACAAAAGGCAGCGGGGGAAGCCTGAAGAGATTATAAGCACCAGTACTCAGCAAAGAGTCACACCAGGCAGACAACGATTTTGAAAACAGAAGAGTTGTGCGATTTCGCGCAGGTCTTGTTTAGTAGGAGAAGGACTGGATTTTAGTAGAGGTGGCTCGTGTTACCCGTACTTAACTACCGCAGTTGCTTGCTTTACTATCGCTGTTGTTTGCTGCTGTTGCCGTTTCGTTGGCAGTCTTCTTCCTGCAGCGATTTGCTGATGCATTCCACGCTGGCTTTTTGTGATTTGTTATGACGTCACTCGTCAGGGTAAGCGTGTCTTATTTTTCGCTCCGAATTCGGTTGTTTGTTGTTGGTGTATTTTGTGCTGCTTGCCAGCACTTTCAAACTCTTTGGGGTTCATCTGGAGGTCTGACCGGAGACTTGATTATGGCATCACGGGTATCAGGAGCCGGTATGAATTCCTCAATATCGGTTCCTAGTGCGCCAGCCGATGCAGTTTTTTTAGTGCAGACAGCTTTCATATAGTCCCATAAAAAATAGTTCTTAAATTGCGCAATTTAGGCGAGCAACTTGTTAACTTCTGAATTGGGAGATTCTTTGCTACTGTCTTGTTGAATGTACATGTCTGCCAAGATTATATCTTCCATTTTGGGCAAGCAAAAATTTGTAATCATCGCACGGTAGAGCTCACATTGTTCCTACCTTCGTTGTCTTTGCAGTCGTCTTTGAAAAACCATAACAAACAGTGCATGTTTTGGAACACTTCTGGTGTGTCTTTCAACCAGAAAAGAGCTTCGCTGCTGCCCACAATTTTGACTTCCCCACTTTCTTAATCGATCATGCTCTTGATTATAACATTCAGTAATCTGTAAGTGTTGTTTGATTTCAATAGCATCTTTATAAATATCTGTCATTATGAAATCGAACGGAAAAACAATGATTCAGCAAATTTTTATTGAAAAATTTGCTTCAAAAACTTCGCATGTTCGTCTGACAAGATCTTAAAACAAAACAAAAGCTGTCGTAATCAACTTTAATATATTTATAAATCAAATTAAGTTTATATTGTACGTTAATTAAATCAGAGATTATTATTTTAAAATAACAATCAGATGCTATAGAATGAATATTAAGGGAATTTATGACATCGAGTTTCTTGTTGCATCAATATAAATTTAGTGCTGCAATCAAAGCGTTTGTAATTGTTGTGACAGTCGTACTGAAATAACATGAACAACAACTCAAATGACAAACAAATTTGTGGTTCTCAATCAATTAAATATCGCCATCTTGTTTCTTAAATCCATTTAGTCATAATTGATTAGGAAGACATGTGCAGCGTGTTTTGTAGAGTGTCACAACTTTGAGTAGGCATCACTGTTTTACTTGAGCACCCATTTAACAGCTGATAGTTGCGTTTTGTTTAGTTTGCTTTGAATTTGATTATAAATAGACTTACGCCAGGGTAACGCGTGCAAATTGTTGAAATTTTTAATCAAAATAATTGTTCTGTGCGTCAAACTCATTTATTCACAATTTTATTTTCCGATGAAACCGATTATTTACTATTGGATACGCTTTATGGCCTGGCGGCGTCATTGGCCCATACGTTTTCAAAAATATCAGATTGTCAATGGGGTAGCGGTGTAGCAACATGATTCGAAATTTTTTCGTTCCTCAATTACGTTGCATTAATTTTGTTGATCTGTGATTCCCACAGGACGGAGCCAGTCACATGCCACACAGCGGGCGCTACAATTGACTTACTCAAAGAAACTTTAGTTTTTTTTTTATAAGAAATTAATTTCACATAATTTCTTTGGGGTTAAGTTAAGTCGCTATCGGTGAAAGTGCAAAGCTTTCAATGTCGTGCCTTTTGAAGTTCACAGCGGAACAAGCAGCTGAACTCAAGTTGAGCTGACAAACAATCGATAGTCTTCTTTCCATTAGAATATCGCAGGTTTTTGTTTGTTGGAAAAATTTATTATTCAATTAGGAATGGGTATAAGATTTTCTCAAAAATTAGTCATGAAATAGAAAATTTTGTTTTTTGATTTTTGTGAAAGTTTCTCATGATCCATCAGCCCTGCCGCTGATTTCGTTTGAAATTTATTTGACTCCGTTTTTTGCTGCTTTTGTAAAATCGTTTTTGTGTTAATAAATTGGCACTGTTATCAATTCGCAAGGCTAATGTTACTATAAGTACTTAAAAAAAATTTTATGATCCTCCGTCAATCTCAAGTGCAGTATAAATATTTTATTTAGTGATAATGACATGAATTATAAATTGATAAGCTATTAACGAATGAAGAGAGGAGAGTTTATCCTGTTATTTTGAAAGGAGTTTTAAAATAAATTCGTATTTCAAAAATGATGTTGGTTGTCACATTTTGCCAACTTTGATGGAAGAAGATTTTGTCACATTTCCAATGAGTCATTATGTGTGTTGTTAATCGAACTTTCTTAGATAAAGTCATTAAATTAAGAACTATTATTCAGGCTTAAACTCTGTTTCAACTGCGTTGTATGAAAATTGAGAACCTAAAACTCATTTTCTACAATAATAATTACAACGTTGATTGATTAAACGAGCGATATGTTGTTTTCGTTTGTGTTGCACCAGCACTCAGGGGATAGATGACCCCTACATATGCAGTGTGTTGTGCCAGAACAAATCAAAAGATGGAAAATTTGTGCTGAAACTTTTTCGCTGCAGGTACCAACGAAGGACGGTGCTGCATTCTAATCTTTAGGACATGGCGGTAACGGCCAGCTATCGGTGTTATGCCTTCCTCGTTGTGACGGCCCGATAACAATTAACACCATCATGCACTAATTCAGGGCACAAAAATTGGACACCATGAAATTCGACACCATAAAATTCGACACCATAAAATTCTACACCATTGAATTCGACAACATGGCTGAATGCGGAGTCCAAGTTGGCATCTAAAACAACGTAGTCTTGTGTTCACTACTTCGGCCAAAACCATCCTTCCTAAAAAATTTTATAAATTAATTTAACATTCGAAATTTTAATTCGAAACTATCGACAGTTTGTCAACAAAGTGCTGGCAATAAAACAACACCCATGAGTTCTGCTGGCGAAGTGTAGCGGCTTGCGAAAACAGCGTTGTTCCACGCTGCTGTGTTAAAACCTAAATTGATGTTGATATCTCCAATTGATTATTGGATTATTCATCATATCTGACGAACACCAGCCCGTCAATAATAATTGAATATTTTTATTTGAAAAATGTGACATTTCTAAACAAGAAATTTATTTGGCAATAAAAAGTAAATAAATCTTTTCCTATTCATTTCAGTCAGCTGCAAAAGTAACTACGCGAATAGTTTTTATTTAAATGCATTTACATGATTACACTGGCCAACAAATTTGTAAGAAAATTTTAGTAGCGCGAAAAAAGCATGTTTTTAAATAATTTGGGTGCGCTGAATTTGAAACTGTCAAAAAAGTTTTGCTATCACGTCTAGTTCATTTTTATCGCATGCTGGCAATACTGTAAAACAGTGATACAGACGCGACAATATCACAGTTGTAAATTTGACAGAAGTCCACATTCATTATAAATCTGCATAATTTGAGAGTTTAAGCATGTCAAGGAGATCGTGCGTTACTGATCTTTGCTTTGGTCTTATGATTTTTTACGGAAAAAACTAATAATAAAAGCATTTTTTATATCTCGAAAACCTGAAGTGTTAGAGAAAAACCAATTAAAAGATATTTGGTTGCTCCAGTCAAAATCCTTGTTGGCTAGTGTTATTGAATTAAATCTAATACAAAAGTTCATTGTACTCATCACATTTAATGTAAAGAAATTTATTCGAATTTTATTATTCAAATTATCGTCAGTACGTCAATAGATTTTTTTTCTTTATTTATACGATCAATTTGACTTTGACAAGAGTACGGACTAAATTATTGTCAAACAAGAGTTATCTAAAATTATTATATGAAAATTATGAATCTTTCCAAATTTTTGATTTTACTTGTTTCAAGATTTAGGGTATAAACTCCGTTTGTGCAGTGGATCGTGCCGAAACTGTGAAAGGAGCGGACATTCTTGAGAGAAAAGATGAGAAGTTGCAGCCATTTAATTCTGTACTTCTCCGACGAACATTCGCTACCTTATCGACGAATGATTGCGCTGTGATGCTCTCTTGAGCACATGACGGTGTCAATAGCTGTCGGTATTGATCAGCGTGTAGTTTCATGCCTGCACTATTGAAACAGACCAATAATACTTATCAAAATCAATAATGATGCAGACCGAAAAGATTCGATAGCATATTCGTGACTGATTAAGGAAGAGGGCCCATGGTTTTCCGTTGCGTGGACTTCACATTGAAGCGTCTTTCTTTAAGTGTATGAGAAATATCATTAAAATTTTTTATTCGCTTATGCCATTTGGGTGTGGGATATAATATCGTTTAAATGTTCGCAAGGACTTCTCTGGGTGAAGCGAATCCAATATGTCTGATATTTCATGCATCCAAATAGCCCGTGCAAAATATTCACTGTAGCACCCAGCTACAACGATCATCCAGTTAAGGCTAAAAGAAGTTGGTAGCCATCGACCTATAGCGATTACCATTAACAGAGGTCAATCGAATCAACGTCATTTTCAATTATATATCCACCCGCCACATCAGTGACTTTTTTGATATGCGTTATTTTACGCTCTTGGACCACATTTGCCTTGTTATTGTGCCAAAGATGATTTCTCTATTAAGAAAACTTTTCTCTAAAACAATTTTATTAACTGCACGTGTTGTTTAATTGTATATCAGTTCGCGGTAGTTTGGCAAAACAGACTGAATGCGTAACAAATAATTTGTCAAATACAATGTAATCGCAGTGGCCTTTATCAACTGTGAAATATTGAAGTCCATGTGGGCACTACAACTTGATCTACTGCCCATCACAACGCCACGACATTTTGCCAGTTTTTAGATTCTTGTTGCGAGTTCTTTATTGGAACATGAGGCTTAAGAAAAGTCATTTGGCAACATTTGTCTGAATGTAATTTCTCGCAATCCGAAATTAGTTCTTGACAAATTACACTGTGCGACAAATGAAGACCTTTTGAAAAGATCGTGACTATATGGGTTCGATTCTACTATCAAAATGTAGTAAAATTCTATACTCAGTTTGGCCAATTTGGTGACCATTTTCTTTTTATGGGTCTCCAAAGTTTCCCAATATTGGCATAATGTCCAAAAAAGGTGTCATCAGTTTTTGCCAAATAACTAATCAGCACTTAAAAATAACGCTTAACTATATTCGGCAAATATGTAGCCAAGAGTACGTTGAATATTTCCTGCTAAAGTTTTATGAGAGAAATGTATTTTATCTCAGAGTTTTTTCAAAAAAGTTAGAGACAAAAAAATTTTTTTTCCGTTTTTCGATTATAACTTTTAGGAAATCCTGATTTTTCAAACACTACATTTGGAAAAATATTAGCCACGGAGAAGCTGAACAACTTTTGTGAACATTCCAATATAATCTGAACGTGTCTAGATACCAAGAACGGGTCACAAAGACTCCCTTAAGACTAAAAATTTAGATTTTTAACTTTTTTTTTTTGTGATAGTTGCAACTTAGAAACAATGTAATCCAGTCGTTCTTCCGTAATTAAGATTGATGCGCGTGATGGCCCAGGATCATACAGAGGAACATTTCCGCATTCTTCACTTTTAAAGCTGAAAACTGAAGCAGCCTCCTGATTATTTTCAAAGAGGTAGTTTTGGAGAGGTTGTGTAGGAACGTAAGTAGATCTTGTTTTTGGTAACTGAGCACTAGGAACAGAGAGCTACATGTAAGTTTTATTTTTTGTTTCTCTATATGATCCTGGACCATCACGCGCATCAATCTTAATTACGGAAGAACGACTGAATTACATTGTTTCTAAGTTGCAGCTATCACAACGGAAATCTGAAGAGCTTGCACAACTTTTAAAAGAATAAAACTTACTGGAACCTGGGTCAAAGGTCATAAAATATAGAAGACGACTGTCAGGCCCTCAAAAATCTTTTACTGTTGATGACTCAAAAATGTTTTCCTATTGTAAAGACACGAAGATGCTCATGGATCAGATGAAAATTGCGTAGGATCTTAAGGACTGGTGACTATTCATAGACAGTTCGAAACAAAGTTTAAAATTAATATATAACAAAAAAATAGCGAAACAAATACTTTATTAAACTATTCTCCAAAAAATTTATATAAAATTATAAAATTTGAGTTAAAAATTTAAATTTTTAGTCATAAGGGAGTCTTTATGCCCTGTTTTTGGTATCTAGACACGTTCAGATTATATTGGAATGTTCACAAAAGTTGTTCAGCTTCTCCGTGGCTAATATTTTTCCAAATGTAGTGTTTGAAAAATCAGGATTTCCTAAAAGTTATAATCGAAAAACCGAAAAAAATTTTTTTGTCTCTAACTTTTTGAAAAAACTCTGAGATAAAATACATTTCTCTCATAAAACTTTAGCAAGAAATATTCAACGTACTCTTGGCTACATATTTGCCGAATATAGTTAAGCGTTATTTTTAAGTGCTGATTGGCTATTTGGCGAAAACTGATAACACCTTTTTCTGGGCAACTTTGGCGGCCCATAAAAAGAAAATGGTCACCAAATTGGCAAAGCTGAGTATAGGGTTTCACTACATTTTGATAGTAGAATCGAACCCATATAGTCACGACCTTGCAATTTTTTCACTGTTGCATAGTGTTATCAGCACATAAAAGAAATTAAGAAAATTGAATTTAGAAAAAAAAATTAAATACCGTGGAAAACGGTGGGCCTCAAAGGATATCCCTGCAACGTCCCCCCCAATTTTACCCCCAATTCTATCATAACTCAAATTGTGTGCTATTCTAGCCTTATGAGCTCCTCGAGCAATTATTATAATTCGGGAATCGAGAACTTTAGCTGATTAGATGTATAACTGGTTGGGAAGTTTTGCGAAAAATCACTTATTTCGAGATTTTTCGATCACGAGATCGCACGAGCAGATTAACCGATATGTCAAGAGCTGATTAGTTTGTGGAATCGATCGATGAAACCGTTTGAAGTATTTCTAAGAAAACTGCGTTTAAAACTTTCTTATTTGTTTTATTGCGATAAATTGAAATCTGCCAGTGCCTGTTCAAATTGACAGGACATCCCAGTTTGCAAACACTCTTCCGAATGTTACCAATTTGATTCAGTTCAGTTGTTCAAAATTTAAAAGTGGGTTACATACTTAAGCACACACATATACACATACACATGCCTACAGAGATACTGACGGGCTCTCAAAACAAGTCAGGGAAGCTTCTTATAACCTCAAAAGGTGGATCTGATGAGAAGTAGATTTTTCAAAGTGGGGTAATTTATTACTTCCAAAGTTCTTAATTTATATTTGCGGGCTAATACTTTTTTCCCAAATATTATATTAAAAACAACTACAATTAGAGTCGGAAAAAAGCCAACCAATTGTAGAATGAATTAAGAAGGAAAGGTGATCAGTGAGTTCTTGTTATGACTTTGATGTTTGTTTTTAAGCTTCTCACTTATGAAAGTGGAAGTTTGAAATAAATATCTTTGGTTACTCTAAGAAATGTTGCTTAAAAGTTCCCTGATGATCTGCATTAGCCCCAGTGAAATGCGCATGGGAACTAGCTAAAGCCCCTCAATTGATCACTTTCAATTTTTTAGTGCAACTTTTGGGAAAAACTAATCAGCACGAAAATATTAATTAAAGAGAAACATGTACTACTTTCAAAGTTTTTAATTTTTCTAGCAGGATTTGTAAAAAAAGGACAGACCTAACTTGTTATCCTCATGTACACTGTGTGTAGCAGTACAAGGATGCGATACAAGCTTTTCTAAAATAGCCGTTTACGGACTATTTCACAGATAAGATTTCACTTAATGGAAAAACGTAACATGAAAGTTCAAAATTTCATGTTTGATTCGCCTAATCCATAACACAAGACTATATTCAAGTTTCATTTTGAAATAATGCCTTTTTCTAAACAAAATAATGCAACTTTCATAAATCTACAGTCTTGTATTTTATAAATTTACACTCGTGAAATAATGAAAAAGTTCAGGAAATCCCAAGCAGTACGCGTGAACGATATTTTTTGGTCTTTTGCGTTGGTATTGGTGGGAAAGCACTCGGCATGTAATTGAACTGCAGGGCAGATACGATGTTTGCTTTTGCCATTAGCATGCAAATGGTGATGTGAAATGAGTTCATTGTTGCAACTATGACCAGTTTGCTTAAACAATGGCATCAGTGGCACACACACCAACATTCAGGTGCAACTACCCACCCACCATTTTATAGGAATTTGGTGCACACTGGAGTCGGATATATCTCTTCCTATAGGATTTCATATATCATTAAACACTTTGAAGCGTTAAGGTATTTAACCGATTAGGTAAAATGGATGTCGAAATTGTATGTACAACAACTTCTCATTGCTTTTGGATATGAGAGAGGGCATAGCAATTGCGCATGTGTGCTGCATATCAATTGGAGAATTCACACTGTAGTCATAAAGTCATAAGTCATAGTATAATAGCACGAAAAATATGTCTTATTTAGTCTTTGCGATTGAGTTCTCTTTTAATTTGTTTATGTTATAAAAATCTGATTTAATGCTTGGACATGTAGGTATGAATAATTTCTTAGCCGCTCTTTAGTAACGGCGGCCAACATGTACTATCGCCCAAAGATGTTCAGCCGTTCGACTCAGATCTCTAGAGCTATTTAATGGCCAAACAAAAACGTACCTGAAAGAGTGCTATTATTTTATGACCTTATTGTGTGCAGTACAACAACAACTTTTTTAAACTGGTCTAATATATAATGACAATATGACTGCGCAGCACACATTGCGAATACCCCAAATGTGTGTTGTTACCATAATTTTTGACATGGAACATGACTTAACACAAACAACACAAGCTTTGGTTGTTGAAACGTTGTATTTGCTGCCGTAGCGAGACCACCCTGTTATTTCGCCATAGATTAGGCCACATCATAGAATTTAGCATTCTGTTAAGGTTGTCCTCGTAACCAGTACTGCCAGCTTGCTTTGATCAACAAGCACATCTAAATTAAGCAATTAAGCTGATAAATACGTGAGTTATTTTTAAGTTCATAATGTTTAATAGAAAAGTGAATCAGATAAGAAAATTAATGTTTTATTATATAATCCAAGTCATTTAGGTGGGATCATTAAAGTGTTCTTAAATAGAACACTTTTCTCTCCGACATTTCAAAGGTGGTAAAATATAATCGGTATTTATTTTGCTTCATCAACAAAATATGTTTCGAACAATTTGAACGAAGGAAAATATGTCAGACCTGAAGAACAAAAAAATTTTACTCATCATGAATCGAAGTACTTGGAACTGTTATTGGGTTTGTATTCACTTTCTTAAATTAATATTCAAGCTATGAAATACTTATATAAAGGGTGTTCTCCATAGAGGTATACAACGTCAATGTGGCACCAATTTTTTAGCTGGTGTCCATTTCTTCAGCTATCAAGTGACACCTGACAGGTCTGACATGATATGCTTCTATGCTGCTACAATCCGGCGCTCTATTATCACTTTCATCAGCATCGTATTCGATCTTCTGAAATCGAGATAATATATTTTTTTCTCGTTTATTTGATATCTTCACTAGAATTTGTAATAAACTTTGATCTGATTCATTACAAATAATCATAGTTTATTTCCATGTGAATGTAAGAAAATAGAATGTGTTTCAAATACTTAATGGAAAAAGTTCATAAGAATTTGGCATCTAATCTCAGATCATTCTGTACATTAAAATCACAATTCCTAATATCTGGATAGTTCCAATTTGGGAGAGTTCCAATACAGCATTACTTTTGTTGAATCGAAGACATTTCGACGAACTTTCGAAACGCATGTTATTGACAAATTAAATTCTTCTCATTGAAGTAGAATTATTCAAAAAGAATTTTTCCGAAATATACTTTCAAATTTTTTTTATAATATCGTTTTAAATATTTCGCAAAATATTTTCAAAGATCCATGGAAAAACTTTTGTTTTACTACCTTAACGTTTAGGAACTTTATGAATTATATTGGAAACAACTATGGGTTTCAGACAAGAGCCCAGTCTTATAGTAGTCCATTCGAGCATATATTTGATATTAAATTGAAGGGGTCTGTTAGCGTTCAGTTTAGTATCAATTGTTGTTAATTCTGAAATTTTTGCAATTTTACAACAACTTTGTTTCACCGACTTACTTTAACTCACTTCTAGAGATCATCCGCTACTTATCTAAAATCTGTACATTAAATATCTAATACTTCCCTCAAAAACGCACTTAACCCTGGATGGTTGCTTTTTTTTTATGCGCTCACATTACTCTTCGTTAAATCGACGAATAATTTTTAAAACTAGTTCTAACAGAACAGTTTTTAACGTTGAATATAAACAAAAACCTTTTTGATTAAATATTTTATTAAAAAAAAACAAACAAACAAATAAAGATAAAATAAAAACTTTTTCTCTCTCTTGAAATTCCAGCAAACTTAAAAGGGTTGAAGGATAACAAGTATATGAGCAGCAACCATCCAGGGTTAAATATAAACCTTTGATTACAGCTAAACCTGATTCGCTGTTTAAGTTAACAAAAGATTAAACTTATAAATAATTAATCATACCACGAAACAGTTAAAGAAATCAGTCAGAAGACATGTTTAACCTAATTTTATTTCCTGGAAACTCTAACCACCGTTTGGTAGTTAAAGAACCAGCCACACAAACTCTTTTTTCTCTTACCTTCCCCGCCAAAACAACCCCTACATTTTTATCAAGCAAAGACAACGATAATAACTTACTCTTGATTAAGAGGATTTTCGCCCAACATCATCTCCCAAATGCCAGTTGGGTAGAGCCCAAATGCAAAAAAGTTTTACAGTTTTTATTTGCGCCAGATTCGGGTGACTAAAGACGCTTTAATACTATTTATATGCAAATTATTTAGATTTATCAGCATTCAACTTGTTTATAACCATTTCATAGTACGTTATTATAATTACAACTACCAGCTTTTAATGCCGTTTTTATTTCCAAACGGTTTGTTCAAACTTTTTCTGTTTTGGCACTGCAAAGGTAATTATTACAGGTACTCGAGTGTGTCATATATTTTGAAAACAATGAACTCGTAAAGAAGTAAATTGCAGAGTATCGGAATAATTATGTTGGTTGTATGCACGAAATCTGTATGTAAGAAGATCTTTAGGGAACAAAAAAAAACTTTAAAAATACACACACACACACACACACACACACAACTCTGACTTGTTTGTCCTATAGTTTAACGAATTCAACATCTTCAAGACTATTTGCTGATGCCTGCGATTTCTCGCCCAAAAAAATTTCAATTCAAAGCTGTGAAGGTGTGTAACGTATTTGTTTCTACAGATAATTTTTATTAATACGGAAAACTCTATTCATATTCATAAAGTTTCTGTTATAAGCAATTAACAACAGTGAAATAAATAACAAGAGTTAGTTTCTAGTTCCCAGCATCTTGTCATATAATGACCGATAGAATTGTGCGGCAAAGATATATTTTGTGATAAGGAAATCGGTTCATTAGATTTTGTGTTGTTAAAAGATTGAAACTTTTTGAAGCTGTAACCAGCGTTGTTAGATGTGACGATTTTACGTAATTTTGACGTGAAAGACGATTGATCATTTTCTTTACAAAATATATAGAACCTTGACACTTTTCTTGTTGAGGTCTACAACTTCGTAAAGTGTATTGTGACGTATTAAAATCTTTTGAAACTTGGCAATGAAATAGGGAGCGTAACGGGTTATACGTCTTATTTTAAATATGACATTTTAATGTTGGAACAGTATAAGACCGCAGCTTCAGGCAAAAACGCTGCCTGATAAATAAAGCCCATACCTAAATAGACGGCTGAACTTCAAAAGCTCTCAAACATTTTTTTTACTTCCCGCTAGGAAAATTTAAAATTTTCAAAATTTGGGAAAGTTTTAAGAACCGTTTACTAAATCTGTAAGTGTGGGTATGTGACTCGCTTAGAACCTTCGAAAGGCTGAGCCAAATGAAACTGAATGCCCAGCATTCTAAAGTGCATTCCTTAGATTTCCTGTGAATTTGAACCGATTCGGACCGGTATCCAGATATCTCTTTATAAAACATTTTTCACGGTGGTTCTTTTAAATAACTTTCCAACTGTTTCACCGAACGATTCCAACAAACTAAACAGTTCTTAAGATTTGAACCAGGTCAAAATCGATTACTCCGTTCTTGAGATATTGTGAAGGAAAGCATTCGAAATAAGTGATTTTTTGAAAAACTCCGAAATTATACGTTTGATCAATTATTGTTCTTAATTCTTTGATTGATATCAAAAGAAGAGCGTTTCTAAACTTAGATTTTCTGCGAATCTTAACCTATTCGAAATGGTAGTACTTAAGATATTTCAGAAAAGCTTAGAAAAAAACATTATAATGGGTGATTTTATAAGAACTATCGGAAATTAAAAAAAAAAGAAAACACACAAAATTCAGAAAAATGCATGAAATATTTATTTGGATTGATAGTTGGGTCGATATAATTTAATGTTTGAAGATTATTTCATGCAAATGTTGGCCGCGGCTGCGCCTCAAATGGTCCATCCGCTTAGTCCAATTTTGGCATACTCTTTCCAACATTTCGGCCGGTATCTCACGAATAATGTTGGCAATGTTGGCTTCCAGTGCGTCAATCGAAGCGGGCTTGTCGCTATAGACATTAGCCTTAACATAGCCCCACAAAAAATAGTCTAGAGGCGTTAAATCGCACGATCTGGGCGGCCAATTGACTGGTCCCAAGCGTGAAATAAACTGTTCACCGAACTCGCCTCTCAATTGGTCCATTGTTTCGCGTGCTGTGTGGCATGTGGCACCGTCTTGTTGAAACCACATGTCATGCAAGTCAAGCTCTTCCATTTTGGGCAAAAAAAAGTTTGTTATCATCGCACGGTAGCGCTCACCATTCACAGTAACGTTGTGATTCGCATCATCTTTGAAGAAATACGGCCCAATGATGCCGCCAGCCCATAATCCGCACCAAACGGTTGTTTTTTGTGGATGCATTGGTAGCTCTTGCAATGCTTCTGGCTGCTCTTCACTCCAAATACGGCAGTTTTGCTTGTTCACGTATCCATTCAACCAGAAATGATCTTCGTCGCTGAACACAATTCTTCGATAAAAAAGTGGATCTTCATTTAACTTTTCAAGAGCCCATTCACCAAATATTTGGCGTTGTGGTAGGTCGTTTGGCTTCAATTCTTGCACCAGCTGTATCTTATAAGGCTTCACACCCAAATCCTTCCGCAAAATTTTCCACGTAGTGGAGTAACAGAGGCCCAATTGCTGCGAACGGCGCCGAATCGATAATTCACGGTCATCACCAACACTGGCCGATACGGCTGCGATATTTTCTTCAGTTCGCACTCTACGTAAGCGTGTTGGTGGTTTAATGTCCAACAATGTAAATTTGGTGCGAAATTTTTTTACAATAGCCCGAATAGAAGCCTCAGTAGGTCGATTAAACTGACCATAAAATGGAAGAAGCGCGCGATGAACTTTCTTAACAGAGCACGCATTTTGGTAATAAAATTCAATAATTTGCAAGCGTTGTTCGTTTGTAAGACGATTCATGATTAAATTATAGACCAAACTGAAGATGTTTGACAGTGACACAAGATACAAAACGTGCGCGAGCTGTCAAAACTAGTGTTGCCAAAAAGATAATAGCAAAAAAATCACTCGTTATACTATTGATAATATTTTAGCGACCCTATCGATCGACTTCATAAATATTTAGTATAAAAGAGTCACTTCAATCACCGCAAAGTAGGCCAAAAGGGGTTAATCCGTTCTTGAGATGTCACGAAAAAAAAGGTTCGAAAAAAGCTGCGAAATTATATATCTGAGTGAGAGTGTGTGCTAAAAAGAGAGAGCTCTGGAAAATGTCCTGCTAAAATATAGGGTGTTTTTATAGAGTGATATAACTTTGAGTTGGCATCACTGCTTTATTTGACTACCCATTTAACAGCTGATAATTGATTTTTCTTTAATTTGCTTTGCCATTTTATTATAGATCAATTTACACCACAGCAACGCGTGCAAATTGTGGAAACTTTTAATCAAAATAATGGCTCTTTTCGTGCATTCAAAATTTTATTTTCCTTAACTGCAAAATAAAATGATGTTCCCTCATTTTTTTCCTTAAAATCTCCCGAAGTAAGACATTGATTGAGTGTTCTTGCTTTATCGAACAATAAGCCATTTTATATATTTTCCTTTTATTATTTGATTCCTTTTTCAAGTTTGTTCTGTGCTGATGTGAAAATCGTGTTAGAGTTGCACGAGTATTACAGTTATAAGCAACTCCAAAGTCAAACGGTTGAGTATTCATTTGGCGCACACGTTTTACAAAACTTCTTTGCTGTCACAAATATCTATCATATCTGGGAATAGTACTCGATTACTATTAAATTACAGTGTTTGTACAACTTCTAGTATATAAATTAAAATTTCATTTGAATTAAAGGCTTCCAGAAATAATTATAAATGTTGTTTGTGTACGTCATTCATTTTTGTTTATAATTTGGTCGTCACTAAGTCCACAAGATAGTTAAATTTTATCATTAAATTTTACAAGTTATCATCTGTCGGTTCAATCAAACGAATGAACGCTCTCACGAGATACGTGTTTACTCACGCATGAGTTTCTCTTTCAATCCATTTACTAACGAATTCACGCACACACGCACACACGCACACACGCACAAACAAAAGAACTTTAACACTAAAAATGTACATCCAACAAATTGTAATTTCGGCCAATTTCGTTTAATTTTCTCCCGTAAGTTTTTTCAACCACAATTATTTCATATTTTCCTTTTGCTGTTTATAATAATTAATAATTTCCTTAGATGAAAAAAATTGTTTTAACACATCGTGCAACAGCGCACCAGTATACACTTAATATAAAAAAGGGTTTAACTTTATAAAAAAATTTCTTATATGTGGGATATGAGACAGAGTGGTTGGAGAATGTGGGTTTCTTCCAACTTTCTTTTTGGCAAGACTGCTTTTGGTAGCTCAGCTGTTTTCGTATATTAACTGGAAATATATTTGTTTAAGGCATACAAAATTGTATTCAGCAAATGGTGGCCATTTTCGGCTTCGGAAATTCGAAAGATATCCGTTAATATTTCTTGAACTTTATTGCGAATGTTTTGTTTTATCGGGGGCACGGTCGCTGGCTTATTTACGTACACTCTTTCTCTCAAATGACCTCAAAGAAAACTGTGTCCCGCTGTTAAGTCCGGTGAACGTGCGGACCAATCGAAATCGCTTTTGCGCGAAATAATACGTTTGGCAAAGAGGTGCTGTAACAGAGCCATTCCTTCCAGTCTCGGCCGAAATTTAGGACAATTAACTGGGGGAATATTTCAGTTACAGTCGTAACGCCTTGTTGCAGTACTTTCTGGGGAAAAGATAAGAAATACAGGTGGAAGGATACCTGGGTCCCGCCATTACAAAGGATCAAAAATCAATAGTAGGGTGACAAACCTACATTGGTTTGACCTGCGAGGGGTAACCAGTTTCCTTAATCTGGTGCCACGGGATCTGGTTGAGCCCCACAGATGATGTTTGCTTGGTGGTGAAGCGACGATGTAGCCATACACGTAAGCTTTTGCCTGGGCGTATGTGAAACATTTGCATCACTGGCGAAGCTCTGTTTAGCGCACGTTCATCTAATTGATGGCGTGTGGCGGACCTCATTCTTCCCCTATGTCTTATTGATTCTATGGCCAGATGTTGGTTGAGGTCTCTTCAATGAGTCCACGTGGTGGCTGTGGTTTAATACCAGGAGTCGCTGGTAGAGATGTCAGATAAGCGTTGATGTCTTGGCATATTCATACTATGCTGGAACTTCGAACCAGCTGATAGCAGTCTCTAGGGGCTGCTGCGAATCAGCAGACGTTATGGAAGGGATGGTATGTTGTTGGTGCAGAGAGTGTGAGGAGGGATAAGTCTTACGACTTTGGACTTTGGTTCCTCTTGGTGCTGACGACATGCATGTCCTCGGAAGTAACAAGGGTTTAAGATAGGCCGGAACATCTTGGCAAGGTGTATGAATATGGTTTAATGGCGAAACCATATGACTGAAGCTGCAACCTGTGTAAGACCAAAGGCGGCACTGGTGGTGGGCACCTAATTTCACTCGAATGCTTGGGAGCACCGCCAGGTAAGACCGAAAGGCAGGCACTGACGTAAACGTGGGCATTCTCTGTAACTGAAATATATATGGAACAATGATCCTTCCAGATGCTACACCGCATCAGACAGTACACTTACGATGGTGTCACTGATGCTGATGTACTGTTCTCGGATTCTTCGAACCCATATCCTAGAGTTTTGGTTGTTTAAGAAACCATTTAATTGGAAATGGGTACACTAAACAATAAGTACGTTGCGTTAATACAATTGCCCGCTGATTTTCAGAATGAAGCTTAAGAAGTCTTGATCCCTGTTCTGTTCTCTGGATCCCTTTCAAATTCTCCAAGTTTTCTTCACAAAATTCTGAAACAAAATTAAAATATATAAATTAATTTAAAAATTAATTGAGCATTTAAGCACCAACGGTAGGCTTGCGGCTTGTTTTTTTAAATCTATAATTTATTAATTCTTTGGAAATTAGATATAAAAATACGTCACACTCGAGTCTTCTCCCATTATAAAAGGAAAAAATTATTTTTGGAAGGCTTCTACTTTTCATTAAACAACATTTTGGTTTTATGCGAGTTGGACCTCGCATATTTGCATATAAAATTAATTGTGCTGGTAATTTATATACTATTTTCTTTTAACTTTAATAGCCCGTTACTACCAACGAAATGCGTAATTTGCCGATATTTATGAAAAAGTATTACAAATTTAATTGCTTGAGATATGAAAAAAAACTTTCATTAATTTGTTAGACAAATAACACGAAACTTAAAACGTTAAAGCTTTTAGTTATTCAAGCCAAATGAAATTAGCCGTTCGTTGCTATGACACAATAATTAATTTTAATTGTTTTCCATAATTGTTTGAAAGGAAAGTGGTTGTAGTAGAAATGGAGTTCAATAGATTTACAATTCGCAGTCTTGACGGCAGGCAGACCATAAATAATGGACAACTTATTGATTCTGCACAATTATTTCGATTGAACAATGTTGTTGTCAGCCTTAAAGCCAAGACGATTACGAAATGTAGTTTTCGAAAGCATTCATTTGCCCAGAGATAATCAGTTTGTGTGAAACAAACAAGTTGCCCAGAACTGGACTCTTTCGTTCATATCCAAATCGGAAAACCTTAATAATATTAATTTAGTGGAGACATGATCCCTAAGAGAAAGCAAACACAGTGGCCAAAGCAAAAGCTGAGTTAAGCCAAAAGCAATGAAATTCTCTTTTAACCAAAAATTTCCATGAATAGTCATTTGCAACAGCTACGAGTTTTCTGTTTGTTTGGAAACAAAGATTAGCCTGCAACATATATTTTAAGGAGAAAAACTCCAGTCTAACAATGAAAAATGGCAAAAAGTTTTAATTCTATCCTGCCATTATTTGATTGCTTTGAGCATGATGTATCACGCTTTCAATAGTTTCTGTTACTTTTGCAACCAGCAGACGACGCGTAATAATGCACAAGAGATGCACCGAACAAAATATGGTGGGAACTCCTGCTTGAAGAAGAGGCTTAAGGAATTTCAGAATCTCAATTTTATTACCCTGTTTGAATTCGACACTGCGCACGTTAGTGTTTGTTTAGTTTGCGAAAAGATATTTATGGGAAATGTTAAGAGTAAATCCGTAGAAGTTATAATTTTTGTTTTGTAAGTTTTAGACACGTTCAATTTATCTAGACTAATTCGCAATGAAACTTTTATCATTCTCATGTCACACATAAATTTGTAAGTTACATTTATTTATTTTTAGAACGACTTACAATAGTGAGATGTGTGGAATGAGTGAGTGCAGATACGAAATGCATCCAGTTAATGTAATCAACTTGTACTATTGTGTTACAAATACATGCAGGATTTTGGCTTCAAGTACAGGGTGCTTAAATGAAAGAAATAAAGAAACTTTTTACAAACGCACACATTTTCATGTGGATGTTGGAGTTTCAAAAATATATCATCCGAATTACAGTGAAACTTCGTGTAAACCCGATGTCGTGATAATGGTAGTTTAAGTTTCAATACCATCCGATTTACAGTGAAACTTCGTGTACAACCGACGTCGTGATAATGGTAGTTTAAGTTTCAATACCATCCGATTTACAGTGAAACTTCGTGTACAACCGATGTCGTGATAATGGTAGTTTAAGTTTCAATACCATCCGATTTACAGTGAAACTTCGTGTACAACACATGTCTTGAAAATGTTAGCGGAATCTCTTAACTTTTTACATTTCAAGTTAAGGTTGACTGGAACTGTTAACTCACCTGCAATTAGTCTCAAGATTAAGCTAATTTTTCTTATTCTTCCGCAAATACAAGAATCAAAAATGTTTCATATTTCAAAATTGTTATTTCTTTTAATCCGAAATGTTTAATAAATATTTATAAGACCTTTACAACGAAATCACCGAATATAATGCCATCAGTCCTGGGCCCAAAATAAAGCATTCGATGTCGATCGAAATTTCAGTACAATTTAATTGGGAATTTTCATCGATATGGAAATACATGTGATTTGAAAAGCACGCGTATGATGTCCTGGTGTTCTATAAATCGCTCCGTTTCAGTATTTTCCGGTGTGATCTTCAATGTGAACGGTTGGTTGTGGTCTTTATTTTGATTGTTTTGTTCTTCATATTATTTTTCGAAAAAATTATTACCTGTAGCTTCTCTGCTATCCAATTTAAAAAGACATTTAAGAGTTAAACGTTTTAAAAAATCCTATAACCAAGATAGAAAGCTCAAAAGAATATAATTTCTTTTTAGCAAATAGTGTGTCTTGGATTCTTATTAATTTTTCAGTGTTTGTTCTAAATAAAATAACCAGTTGCAGATACAATTAACAAATAGCACGTTGAGTTATTAATTGAAACAATTTCGTAAAATTCAAACAACGCTGATTTTACAGAGCGCCTTTTTGTGATATCCAATCACTTTGATAGAATGTAAAACTCAGAACCTTCAGGGTCTCCATAAAGCTGCATATTTAGCAATGGGCTAAAGTCTTTTTCGAGAGCACTATTTAAATATTTATGTCAGCAGGAGTTTTAAGTTTTATTCAACTTAAAAGTTTATAGTGTTATAGATGATGGTTATCTTTTTTAAATAGTTCAAGAAAGAAATTATAATGATTTTCTCAAATACCAAATTGGCAGTTTTTGTTGCGATGATATTTATTTGATGTTGGAACGCCTAAAATAAATTCTCTCTAATACCCTCTGCTTTCTATAGTTCCGGTACAGTGCATGCATTGGCGAGGGTAATCGTTTTGCGGGGCGGGTGTCTAGCAAAAATGTTGCGAAGTGTGCAGAAGCGAAGATGGACACGATATATTAAACTTTTCTCCTCATTCGCCATCGGTCGTCACCATTAAATTTTTTTTCTCGAAGAAAGCGACACGTTGTGAACACGTTTTGATATATATTTTTTAGTCCAAAATATAACGAATTTTTTTATCCCTCCCGGGCAGTATGGCATAATGAGATGATTTTATTGTTGGGGTAAAATCTCCTCCCGTTGAGGCATTTTTTGCAAGTTTGAGAACAATAATAGTCAGTCGGGGCTAAATCTGGAGAATAGGACGGATTAGGGAATAACTAGTAATCAAATTTATAGATTTTTGTAGTGGAAATTTGCAAATGTATGCGTCCTTGCCTTCTCCTGGTGAAAAATAACTTTCTCTTCATAAAATCCAGTTGTTATTTTCAGTTCTTCGTTGAATCGATCCGCACCTTAAAAAAAAGAACAAACGGTCGCCATGATTTTCCGTAAAAAACCTATTTTTCGACTGGTGTGTAGGATCCACACCTTGTTCCTCGTTTACGAAACGGTACAAGAACTCGGCCATATTGTGGTTGAACAACGTCAAACATTTCTGCCAAATTGTCATTGTCTGTTGCGTTTGTGGTTGATGGTGAGCAAATGCTGCACCCATCTTGCGGGAAGCTTTCATTCAAAATTAAAACCACTGAACTATAAGATGACTGTGGCTTCCACAATCTCCGATCGGCTAAAACCATATAATAAAGTTTTCTCTTGTTTTGGGATATGGATGGTAGCTCTTTTCTACCTTCCACTGTGATGGTTCAAATTGCAGATGAGTTGTAGTTAAAATTTGTAGATTGAATTGAGATTTTAAGAACAATTAGAATAAAATTTAAGGTTTTTTTCCATCCATGCTTTTGTTATTATTGTTATTGTTTGTTTTCTTTTGCAAAAAGCTATTTTTATTATTTAAACTCTTTAATTTTAATTATGTGCTGATACTTTTTTCCCAAAATCTTACTAAAAAGTTCAAAGTGATCAATTGAGGTGTTTTAACAAGTTCGTGTGCGCACTTCACTGGGGCTAATGCAGATAATCAGGGAACCTTGACCCAACATTTCTTAGAATAACTAAAGATATTTATTTCAAACTTCCACTTTAATAACAAAGAAGCTTGAAACTTTCATTATTGTTTCAAGATATTAAAAACACCGTGTTACAGTGAAAATCTGCAGGAAATAGCAACATTTTTATAACAGCGCCATCTAGCGTAAGTTTCAGGTAAAACTATATATCAATAATTTATTCCTCGACCTCAAAACAGTAAACAATTTGCCAGGACAATAACAATAATGATATATTAGCATTATTTTATAAAGTTGCCAATTTCAAATGCGTTTAAAAATGTCAAATTAATTTTCAAAACGTCTTAGGGGCTTTCATCCTATTTCCATTCTGGAAGTTCGATTTCGTACCACTGCTTAATTAAAAGCATTCAAATTCATCTGTAGATAAAAATAGTTTCTCAAGTTTATTAAGTTCATCATATCAGTCAGCTCACCCTGTATTCCTTCAACGATGAATAAAATATTACACAGCACACACTTACATGCACACAAACAAACAGGCATACATACAGACATACATACAAACATACATACAAACATTCATCTGTACTTGAAATTTATCCAGCCGCACATGTTCAATTTGTGAATGAAATTAAACGATAAATTTATTCGCGCACTTCGCTGCTTGTTTGTTATTTTCATCACCATGTCCATCCATCCGGTTTCCGTCCGGCCTAAATAGAGTTGTCATTGGAGTCCCATAGCGTTTGCAATACTTAAATACTTGTAGCACAAAACTTACCAGCTTTTTATGTCACTAATCCATTTGTTGACACATTTACACAAAATCGCCCATCGTTTGTCTTTTGATCTGTGTCTATGTTAAATTAAGCCATAAATTTCAGCTCTCCACGCAGTTTTTTTTTTGTTTTTTCTGTTTTTTTGACCGTCATTGCCACCATAGACTTATTTACATGAGCATTTGCCGCTCAACATTCCTACTTACATAACTTCATGCTTGCACACATATACACACCGCATGCATACACTTATACGCACATACACATTTGCATATACATATTTATTTACCTACACATGTGTGATTAGTTACATATACTTTGTTTAAGCCAGTAGATGAACTTTCCGTAGGCAGCACTTTTCAGCAGATTTTAATGTCAGTCGGCTACAATTTCCAGTAAAATTTAGAACTTTTCCTTTGGCAATTAACTCTTGTGAATTATTTATGACAAATCGAAACTGAACCTACAAAGTTGCAAAATGTTTCATAGTTTTTAATTTAATTGGTTCCAAGATGAATAACTTTAACTGAAAAATGGAGTTTCCAATTGAAATACCAACATTTTATTAATATATTTTTGAATTGCTGTTATTAAATCACGAGTGTAACAACTCATAAGAAAAACGTCAACGCAAAACTATTGATGTTGAAACCACAAATAAGGAATACGAAGTCTATAATGATGTAGTTTTCTTTTGAGCTTCAGTCGTTTAAAGCCGGTAAAATTGGTTTGTTTTTAAATTCCCTATATTTCGTCACACATCTTTGGCTCCTTTTGCCCGTAATGGCATAACATGTTTCCATTTCCTATTTAGTTTTTACTTTTGCATTGTTTTCAAATTATTTTTAGATGTTTCTTCTACGAGGGCGAGTCAATAAATCAATGATCTTGTGAATCAAACACAGATTTTTATATAAATATAATCTCACAATCCTTCTTAATTTGATTTGATGAAGTAATAAAAGCAGGCATTTATTTGTAACATGATTTCGTCGTTGGAGTCAATATTCTCTACTCTGAGCCATATCTTCAAGCTTAGAGACGGGAAATATTCACTTGGGACTAAATCTGAAAACTAGAGCAGGTTAGGTTAGGTTAGGTTGAAAAGAGGGGCATGATCAATCCTTGTGATGCCACAAAGGATTACACCTAGGCCGCAAAAATAGGCCTGTTGTGCACTCTATAGTTAGAAGTCACCATTCTATGGGACCTCTCCGGTGCCTTCCAAAATAAAAACTTAGGATTTGGTTACATTAGGAACCTAGTCTCTTCAATGTATCTTCTTAAGTCCCTCCAGTTGGAGTCCCTAAGAAGTTCCATTTCTTGTATTATCCCCTGATTAAATACTTGTCTTCTGACCTGGTTGAAAGCTGGGCAGTGGCACAGGTAGTGCTTTAGTGTTTCGTCCTCCTCCTGACAAGCTCTGCATGTTATGTCAACCGCGATACCCATGCGTGCCAGGTGAGTCCTCAACTCTGCATGTCCTGTTATCAAATGAACCAGTTTCCGATGTACTGGCCTTCTCAATGTTAGGATCTCTCTTATCCTTTTACCATCTGGGTCACCCCATAGAATTCTGGTCACCCTACCTACGGTAGAGTGCTGCAGGCTATTGAGTTATTGAGTTACTCGCAGCCAATTTCGTGCATTTTCGCCATGGAAACTTTATGTGTATGCAGTCTCACATTATCCTGGTGGAAGGGAACTTATAAGTGACACCAACTTTGGTCGCTTTTTCTTCATTGAATCCAATAATTCAATTGAATAGCATTTTTGAAGGTCAATTGTTCCAAAAGTGCTTCAGAAAGACATGATAATTATTAGAAAAATTCTGAAGTTGCTCAGTGTTGATTACACAGCGTGCATCTGAATAACAGCTGCCATGACTTTACAAACCCCCCTTTAACTACTTTGGCATCGACTTGCCTCGAGAAACCCACTATTTTACAGCTACTTGATTTCCAGTATGTTGGGATAGATCAAAGTTTCATCCACGTTTGCTAAGCGCCGAAAAACTCGTTCATATTGCGATTGAACAACACGAAACATTTCAGCAAAATAATAATTGTTGGTTGGGTTTGTGAGCAAATGCGGCATCCTTTTTGCGGAAAGTCTTCTCAAACTAACGGAATCATAAGAAATGCCGAGGGCTTCCATAATGCTTCTCGTTTTCAATATCTGATCGGCTAAAAACATAATCAGAATTTTTTATATTATTTTGGTTGCATGGACCGCAACTGGGCGACCATAACATATCGCATCTACTGTGTTTGTAGGGAAACAAAGAAATTCAATAAATCGCTTCTTTACCAGGGACATGGATGGTTCGGAGTCACAACAATATTTGTCAAGCTCAGCCATGGTTTGAGTAAATTTTATTTATTCCATTTTCTTCTTACAACGCGGTGCCAAACACAAACTAGATAAGGCAGCTGGTTCAAGTTTAGACAGGAGTCAGCCGTCTGGATCAATTTGGCCGTTTCAATTAAGAGGAAGGAAGTTTTAAAGCTTAAGGACTTATTAAACTGCCGTCGTTATAAATTTACAAAGTTTTGTTGGCTGAAGTAATTAAGACAAGACTACGATGACTTAGATACCGAGTTCGTCTCCGCGGTCAGTTATGAATACGGTGTCGAATTTTTTTGATTTGCATCAATGGAGGATTGTATTGATTGATGTTGGCTTATCTCAAAGACGAAGGCATAGTATTGGTCGCTGAACATTGTCGACAACGATTTACACCAACATGTACCAAAAAACCTGAATACAGCACCCTCCTTCGTCGGTACCTGAACCAAAAACCTTACCAGCGAAGTGAAATGAAAAAATAGACTCCAAAAGAAAATTCCATATCTTCTGGCTTCATCTGTCCTCTTAAATTATCTACTACCTTCTAGCTCTGGTACAATGCACTGCACATGCAGGAGTCATCCCCTGAGTACTAATCCAAGACAAAGAAATAAAAACAATGCAATTGTTACTTTGTATTGGACCAGAGAATGCTCAAGCTAACATCAGTACCTGCCTTTCGGCCTTACATGACGGTGCCCTCAAGCACTCGAGTGAAATTAGGTGGTCCAACACCACCCCTGTCACCCTCATGGGCCACACCAGTGCAGCCCCCTAGGGCTTACACAGGTTGCATTCCACTCATATGGTTCCGCCACAAAACCATATTCATACGCCTCGCTAAGGTGTTCGGGCCTACCCAAAACCCTTGTTACTTCCGAGGACATGCATGTCGTCAGCACCAAGAGGAATCAAAGGTTAAAGCCATAATTCTATCCCTCCTGACACTCCCAGCACCAACATCATACTACCCCTTCCGTAACATCTGCTGATTCGCAGCAGCCCATAGAAGCTACCATCAGCTGGACCGAAGTCCCAACATACTTCGATGTGTCAGAACATCAGCCCTTATCTGACATCTCTACCAGCGACTCTTGGTATCAAACCTCAGCCACCATGTGGACTTACTGAAGAGACCTCATGCAATATCTGGCTACAGAATCGACTAGTCATGGGGAAAGAACGACGTCCGCCACAGGCAATCACTCGGATGAATGTGCGTTAAACAAAGCTTCGCCTGTGAAGCAGATGTTTCACACACGACCAGCCAAACGTTTACGTGTATAGCAACATCGTCGCTTCAGCTCCCCCCGATCTAATATCATCTGTGGAGCTCAACTGCTTATGCCACGCAGCTGAACCAATGTAGGTTTGTCATTCTACTATTGATTTTTTATCCTTTCTGGCGGTACTTAAGTATCCTTCCACCTGTATTTCTTATCTCTTCCCCAGACAGCTCTGCAACAAGGTGTTACGACTCACCACGTTGCCCATAGTGCACCCCGGGGGGATTTGTATTGTAACAGTAGCAAAACGGCATTGATGAATTTTGATAAACTCCACTTTCGACCCGAATGGTGCACGCCATTGAGTAGTCTTATATAGTTTTTCGGTGCAGTGTTACAAAGTTTTATTTTCAGTGTCCGCTTAGTCTTATATCAAAGACAAAGAATTAACGCCTTTTCATCAAGAAGCTGGTATTTTCTATTTGGTTCCATATTCGCTTTCGCTGAGGATGCTCGAAATACCACATGATTGCTTATTCACTCCGAATGGTCACGGTTACGTGACTAACACGTATCAGGTGAGCGGCATAAACGCAACTTTACTTACACACATAATTTAATGATTAAAATAAATAAACAGAAATTTATGTTCATGTTGAGGGGAATTTTCAATAGCAGAATTTTTCCAAAACACATTTTTTATGATTTCTTTGCATTCAAGTGATCAGATTAATTAGAGACAAATTGTAGTCGAATTGAAAACAGATTCAAACGCAAACATACAACATTTCGTAGACGTGTATTGAAAGCAGTTGATGGTTCTTTTGGTAATTTATTTCGGGTGAAATCGATGACGACTTAAGAGATGACACATTTTTAAATATTATTTTACATCCACATTCAGCATTCACTGATAGCGAATACAAACAAATTTTATTAGAATTTCTATGACGACGACGAGGGATTTGAACGGGAAATGGGGAAACCGCACGTACTTGGATCGGTTTAAAATATTAAAGCATGTATTCACAAAACGCATTAATACTACTTTTGTTGCAGCCATAATATATTGAATGTTGCAACCAAATGCTTTTTGTCATGTGTCACACAATCCTGATAATGTGTTATTGAATCATGGCAACGTAAATTAGACATTTTTCTTAGCGATTGATTTTTGTGTCTTGTTTTATTTGTTATTGGGAAACTACACTTGGCCAAGATACAGGTAGCAAAATCAGCCAAGAGAGAAAATATCAACAATAAAGGTGCGCAAGACAGACTAAATGACTGGTGTTCTTATCAATAAATTCGTGTTTTCCCAAGGCCAGCAGAAGGCACTCAAGTAAGAACAACAAACCAACAACTTGCTTCTCAGTTAACATAAAACATTTGATAAAGATACAGTCCTTAATGAGGCCATAAATGCTGTAGAAGATGATGAATTTTTATCAAATTTGTACTTTTCGGACTCGTGTGTGTGTGTGTGTGTGTTATTGTGTGTCTCTTATATACACAGCCAAACTGGTGAACACACACAAAAGGAAAAGTTCAAGCAACAAAAGTAGCGTAGCATAAAATATTTAGACAAATCGCAGGCACTTAATCAAATATATCGCTAAACAAAAAGGATCAATAAATCAAGTTATACCTTTTGGCAATTTCTTCTTACGAGTACCAGTATTACATTCAGATACATTTATTTATCTATCCATTGGATTTTATTACTCGCAGCATGTACACACACATACGCAAGTATCCACATGCTGGTATGTGGTAGAGTTCTCAGGCTGCAGTGATTTTGCTTCTTAAGGATTTTATTCAATTTCATGTTGAACTTAAAACATTTTTAAGTTTTCCGCTAGGAATATTGAACATTTTAAAAAGTCGAGAAGTTTTTGGTTTTGTCCTGTTTTGAAAAATGGTGTTCCTGTCAGATTTCTGCGTGTTGAGGTTCTAGGAAGCATCTCTGAATAATTCTGAGAGCCCGTCACTAAGTTTGTATGTAAAAGCACTTGTCTGTAACACAGGACTCGTTTATAATATTTGAACAGATTAACTGATTCGATGGAAATTGGTGGCGTTGCAAGGGATTCTGATAAACTTAAACTTTCAGTGAATTTGTACCATTTCGGTAGGTTTCAATATACATCAAAAATTTAGATATATAACATGACTATATATAAGTGGGTTTGGTTGTACAACTTTTAATCATCTCTTTATATTAAAAAATATCGAGAAAAAATTTTATATATAAGACCTCTTATATATATATATATATATATATATATATATATCACCGCTTACTGTTCAAAATTATTTGGTTCATTCAAAATCTATAACGATTTAAAAATATATTTATAACTGTGATTTATACCGTGTTCCGACATACTCCTTAATTGCGCAATTAGAGCATTTTTCTCTATTAAGGCCTTAATTGACTACAATTTATCATACAATAAGTCAATTAGTAAATTGAGCAATTAGTAGTTAATTGTATCACTAATTGCGTACAACTCGAATTGCAACCATGGTCATAAGTATGTTTATTAAGAACTGTGTTCAGTGACCAGAAACATGTCCTATAATGGCGAGCTAAATGACAAAAAATATACAAACAAAACAAACTTAATTTTCAAACAGACTGAACTCCAATAAATAAATAAACAAAAACGAAATGGCTGGTGAAGAAGGTCATTGTTACCGGTTTCATCATTGCCTGTTCCAAGTACGTCAGCCTGATCGGTGGAACCTGCCACCATAATGGAACATTTTGAAAAGTTGTCTACTGACATATCGGAAGATTTAAGAAAAGTGAAGAAAATGAAAGGGAACTGATTGCAATAGAAGAGAAGAAAGTATATTTTCTTGAGAGCATTTCAAAAGACAATTCGGAATTGAAAAATGCCTGGATTTCATTTTTAAATAAAAAGTGAAAAATATGACTGTTTATAAATATAAATTAACAAAAACAAATGAGTGTTTTTAAATAAAATAAATTATTCTTATAAATAAAAATAAAGCAAATCAAAGAGGAGCAAAAGCTGCTGCTTTCTCAAACTTTGTAAAATTGTCAAGTTTTTGTTTATATATTTTTTTAAACACTGATAAATTTGAATCAAGAATCGATTGCAAGACTCCAAGAGCTCCATATTTCTATTATATGCAAGTAAAATTTCTTTTAAACCAGAAGTTGCATCCGTTTTTAAAATTTACAAACACGAATATTCACGAAACAAATAAAAACAATGTTTTTACAGTTGTCAAATGATAATTGAGTCAGCTAAATTGAGTATGTGTGAACACTAGTTTTAATTGCTCAATTGAAATTAAATCGACTCAATTAAAAATGCATGTCTGACAAGCAGTACTTCTCGAAGAGTAGAAACAAACCATGTTGCGAAGGCTTTGCGGTTAAATTTAGCCAAAAGTCACAGGGAGGGCCTCTGGGTTAAACCGTTTTTCATATTGTTTTTATATTTAGTATTATATTTAATAAAGAAAGTAACAAATCAGTTTCAATAACATAAAATAATAAACTAATCGCCCATATTATGAATGACGACGTCGACGTCACATCAACACGACAGCAAGAAATCGTCCCTTGCCTAGCCTTTATCGACAGAAACTTACTTCTGCTAACATGTTCTAGTAATATTATATGCCTTGGATAATACCAAAAGGCTGTTAATAACAATTAAATATTGTCGACAATTAAATGACAAGTAATAAGTTTTTGCTGTCGTGTTGATGTGACGTCGTCATTCATAATATGAGCGATTGCCTTGTTACTTGTTGTCCTACACATTTCAAATGTTTGAAACCACAAACAAAAATTAATTTTGCTCCCAAAACACCGCATTGCTTGTATAATCTGAACTAAGACTCAGTGTTAGTTCTGGGGCGAAGATCTTTTAACGCTTTCGCAGCCGTTTGGTCGACTTGTAAATGGTCGCACTTTTCCTTCAAAAAGTGCCTTCTCCAGCAAACTCTTTTGAAAAAGTTTCCTTTCTTAAATGTATGTTTTTCACTAGGTAAAAACAAATACAAAAAAGTACTGAAGAGCGATACGCTTTTACCTTTTACAATACAGAGCCCAAAAGGGGTGCTATTTTACCCCTTGTAGCTGCGAAATTTCAAAGAGTACAAAAAGAAATTTTCTTCAGAAGAATAAAATGCGCTAAAAAGTTTTCTGTCTTGTGCTTAATTCAGACGATGTATGAAGTGCAAAAAGGTGCAAAATTTATCCCATTTCATACCCTGAGAACGCGTATAAAAAAAAGTACCCAACATGTGTTGCATTTGAATCTATTCCCTTCACATTTGAACATCCATAAATCCCTTCTGAGGGGATCCATACTTCGGCAGGAGAGATGATGTATCAGCCAATCAGTAGGGCAGTCAATCAGTCAGTCACTCATTCATTTTAAATAACATATTTTTTATCTCTTGAGATTTGAGAACCCTAAAACACGCCAGAATGTATGACTGCCTTAGTGGAGTGTGTTTCCATATTAAATCTTTATACACACGTATTTACACACACGTCTATATGTAGGGATGCACGTGTGTGCGTTTTTCGAAACTGCCATAACGATGTCTACTTTCGTGAATTCCGTGAGAATAATAATTATTACGGCTAATCAATGACGATGATAACGTATATTGTCGTTGATGTTGTTTTTGATAAAATTGATGGCAGCGATGATAGTTGCAACGTCTACTTGTTCGACGTTTTGTGCATGTGTGTGTGGAAGGGCATTCAATCAATTGGGTTGCTAAATTAATCGATTAATCGCTTGATTAATTCGTAAACATTATTGTTAATCGAGTTAATCGGTTAACCGGTATTCATTTCAATCAATAATATGCAAATTTTATTTGCATATTTTATTAAAATATCTTGATATCTGCTGGTTCCAATCGGTTCAAATTTACAGTATGTCTGAGTTCAAAAATACTTTTAAAAACGCTACAGTTGGATTTAGTTACAAGATTATAACCGGGTCAGGCTCTTTCACACACATAGACATACATATAGGCTGTGTATAGAGTGATACAAGTTTAAATCATAATAACACATAGTAATATGTTCTTGATATTAATGAAACGGTCTTTATTGGATAGAAAATTTTATGACATTAATGTTTAAATAAAATTTCGGCCATGTGGCCGCCGCGACTGGTGCATACAAGGCGCAATCTGGAACACCAATTTTCACAAACAATAACATTTTGACCATCATCGTTTTTGAAGACATGTGGGCCAATAACTCCGCCAACCCATAAAGCGCACCAAACAATAATTTTCTGTGGATATAATGGTGTTTCGACAAAAGCTTGTGGATTCTTCTCACTCCAAATGCGACAATTCTGTTTAGTTACTTACCCATTCAATCAGAAATAAGCTTCATCATAAATGAAATTTCGAAAAGAAGAGTTTGACGAATAACACAATTATTTTGATTAAAAATTTCAACAATTTGCACGCGTTGCTCTATTGTAAGTGGATCCATAATAAAACATCAAAGCAAACTAAATAAAACACAACTATCAGCTGTTAAATGGGTGATCAAATAAAGCAGTGATGCCAACTCAAAGTTGTATCACTTTATAAAAAACATCTTATAGAAAAGTAGTGACGGGCTCTCAGAAATAGTCAAGGAGATGTGATGAGAACTCGATGTTTTCAAAACTCGATGTTATTGGTAACACCAATAACTTCCTGATTTTTTAATATATAAAACGGATAGTCGAAAATATATATATCCGGATTCCCTAGTTTATATTCATGTGTTGTGATATAGAAATTCTGTTACTAAAAGGAAATGACCTTGAGTTTGGGAACAGTAATTAAAACTTGGTTTTATGATCTTTAAATCTAGTTATTATACTTTTAATTGGAATATTTGATATGGAATTACTAAAAAAAATTATAACAACTTCTTCAATTTCGATTGGAGTAGTCGGGTTCATAGTTTCACAGGTACAACCAACAGTTATAAGGTTTTCACATGAGAACAGATTATATTTAAATTTCACAACCATATTATTTATGTTATTGTTTCAAATTAATCCACTCAATCTACAATATTATGAAAATAATTCTCTACACCGTAATATTTAAACAAAATTTATTTAAAATTTATATATTTAAATAGCTAAAATAATATCTAGATAATTACACTTCAAAGGGGCACCCTAATATTTTCAAACTCTCATATAAATAATTATTAACAGTTATCAGGTTAAATTGTTGTAGCTGAACTCCTGGTAGCTTTTTTGCATATTAAATTGGAAATCTTTTGCCGTAGATGTGGGCATAAAATTAGTCATATTAATGGCTGAGATTTTTCTACAATCTGTAAATCGAGCATGATATTTATTTATGTCACACCACATCAGTGATTAGGGGCGTATGTGTAAACACACTTGAATCATGAACAATGAAAATTCATCTCGCAGTTAGCCAAATTATAAGACGTAACATTATCGATTATATATGTATATCAAAATATATATAAAGGATATATTAACTCCAGAGTATTCCAATTAACACGTACGGATAATTTGACAAAGACGATTTGAGGACAAGCAAAATAAATCATTAATAACATTTTAAGTTTAAATATAATAAGAGCAAGAAAATACATAAACATTTTCACCTCCAAATAAATGACAACATTTCATCCAACCATGAAATTTCCTGGAACTAACCTTTTGGATGTGTCCAAAACATTTTTGTCTGGTGGAATACTTGAAGAGTTTAAAATTTAAGTCTGGATATGGCTTTTTAACAAAAAAGGGGGAAAAAGCATGTTTGGGTAATAACAAAAACTTATATACGGTTTGCAAAGAATTTGAAAAAGTGGCAATTTTATACTCCAACTCATGTTAAGATATAATTGTAGCATATCAACGTGAGCGTGGAATTGTGCAACACAGCGGTGCACGTTTTTTTTAACTTTAAGCGCACCCAGTTGCACAACACGCTTTATAATCTTTAATGCGCAATTTGTTTTTTTTATCTACATATTTTGGTCATTATAATCTGGATGGGGTATTCATATTGTGCGCTCTTTAGTCATATTATTTTAGAGCAGACTAAATAGTTTTTATTGTACCCGAACTCACTTTGCAAACTCAAATAATTCCACGATTTTTCTTTAGATTTCAATTTCAGGTAAATTTCTTGCAAAAATAATTTTTCTACGTGTTACACTACAGCTGACCAAAACATAAATATCGGCGTATAAAACGTTTTGCATGCCACTTGTGGTAAGAAACGCGTCTGAAGTATGAAGCGCATAGAACGAACAGGGCCTAGACGGCGATAGTATATGTTGGCCGCCGTTACTTGTGTATGATGCCAGAATAAAAAACTCACACTCTGCACTTGGCCTCCAATGCCGAGTGGACTTTTCATGTACATTTTTAATTTCCTATTGAAAAAAGAAACATCTAAAAAAATCGGAGAAGTTATTGGTTTTAATCCTTTTTACAAAAATTTAATTTCCATTAGATTTCGACGTTTTGAGTCCCTAGAAAGCGTTCCTGACTAACTAGTTTTGAGAGGGTGTAACAAAGTCAGTGTGTATGTGGTGGCATTCTGAAGAACATTCTTGAGTTTAGATTTCCTGTGAACTCGAACCGATTCGAACTGGTAGATTTCAAGACATTCAGAATAAAAATATTTTTTGAACAGGTTTTTTGAAGGAAGTCCTCAATTCATTCCATAAACTACTCAAGTCTCAAAATACAACAGCCAGGTCGATCACCTCCAACTGGTTAATCCGCCATACAGTGGATTTTGTTCATACAATGCTTGGCAAAATATATAAGGAGTGCTCGTAGAATGTTGAAATTTCCCTCTGAGTCTTTGGTTAGCTCAATTAAGAAATATATAAAGTTTCATCAAAATTGATCACGCCTACTACCCACCGCCCATAGAAACCAATATTTATTTTTGGCCCAAAGTTTTGGAAATTTGGCACAGAGCCTTTATTACCTCAATTAACGCCCACCACTTACCGCCCATATAAACCATATTATATTATATACTATATATTGCACGAAAAATCCCACTGTGCGCTAGGGGGGACATCGTGAACGAAAAAATTCGACAAGATCGATTTCTTTTGAAAAATTTCGAAATTATTTTTCTGATCAGTTAGTATTCTCGACTCTTTTTTGTCTTAAGCGAAAACTATATCAATCACCGTTTATCCCGTGGGAATCGGTTGATTTGAAAACTAAAATTTTAGTGTCATAGCGTGAAGAGCTCCAAGGTACAGAGTAGCATAAAGACCACTGCCTCGTTTCTAAAACTGAAGTGAGAACTTCTCGCATCGACAAAATTGTCGTCACTCTGTGAAACACAGGATTAGTTAGAATATATTTCTTAATGCTTTTAAGATTTTGTTGGTTTTTTATAATAATAAATATATTATTCTATGGATAACCCATGACAACCATAATTATTTAGTTTTTCGATGTGAGAGATTCTCACATCAGTTACAGAAACGAGGCACAGGTTACGACAGCTTTTCGGTTAAAATCAGCAGCTCAACCCTTTTCCATATAGTTTTGTAGGTCCATATAAATGCATTGATAGAAGTCTTCATGGTGTAGGCGCTTGGTTCTATGGTGCGCAATTATAACATTTATCCCATGTAATGCAGGTGCACTACTTGATTGCTTCGTGACTATTTGATTGAATATTTGAATTTTATTTATTTTTGAACTGGTTTTCCAATATATTTTTTTCTGTCATGTTATGAATTTTCTTAAGGCACTCAAAATGGGGGTTCGATTGTGACCACTTTATTACACTTAATTATCTTATTTGACTCTGGAGAATACACTGTGCTGGGTTGCAGTTCGTATTCCAATTCATGGATTTCGGCCATACTGACTGCACACGTGTGCACTCGGATATTGTCTTGATATTTACGATATTCTCTGCTTTTATTAATGGCTGTAAGCCCAAATTAACAAAAACTTTATATTATAAATACTGGTTGGCGACAGCGATATTGCGTTTAAAGCTACTGCGAGGGAAATTAATATGTCACGGAGTTATCAAACATCCCTCGTATGGAATTTCACCTCATATATACGAATATGTGCGTGCAGTGTTAAAATGAAAAAATATCTGTTGCGACAAGGAATAGTAAAGGCCTCATGCATTAAATAAATAGAAAATTTGTCTTATAAGCTGCTTATAAGCATGACACATTTTTTGTGAATAAGGCCGTATAAAGTGTGAAGAAATAATTGTGTGTACCACATCAAAGAAGTAAATTTTTTAAATATATATCTGACTATGTTTTTCTTCAGTGCCATGAAACCATGTATTATATTCCAAAACTCTAGAAACGTTTTTATTTCTATTCGTCGTTACCACAGAAAAGCAACCATTAAACGCTATAAAATATATCAGTTTCCATGTACTCGTATGTTCATTAAGGTTCGATTTTCTATAAATACCATAAATATTATGGAGTTTTTTCTATAAAATGCAGTTTATTTCTTCAAATGTGCAGTAGAGAAGAAAAGCCTCAAAAGCACAAGATTCAGAGAGTAAAAGTTTTCTCGAATTCCAGTAGGCGTGTGGCATCATCAGGACTGAGTAAAAACATCAGTGCAATCGTTGTGGGTTCGACTACTGCCAGAGAATCTGGATGTTTTCCCCAAACAAGCCAAACGACCGCGGATTGTTACCGTTAAATTATTTTAATTAAATATTTTTGATAGAAGTACATTTTGTTTGAACTTTTTTTTATTAAACTCAGCACAACGAATGAAATTTTTATCAGCTAAAAATAAAATCTTAAATTAATTAAAGGCGTTTTTCATAATGCATCAATAGTGCCATTGAATCTTTTTGCAGCTCAAACGTTGGAGCGTCGTCTATGACTGCGTGAAAGAGAAAGAAGCGTGAAATTATTTTAAAACTATAGATACAAACGAACTTGTATTGAATATCTTTAAGTGAATAATCTGTCAATTCTACCCAATCATAGATTTGTTTGCCGCGACCTCTTCAAAAAAGTCTTTGTGTCTTTAGCCTTCAGGTAAGACTCCATCTGCTTTTATAAATTGGTAAAATATCATGTGAATGTGTGGATATATCGATCAAATATTATGTGGGCTTTTCTTGGAACAATCCTCGGAAGGGAATGCTCCAGCCAGAGGATACTCCACTGTAGGAAAAGCCAGTTTACTATTATCAAGTTCGTATTGAAGAAAGAGGATCAAACGGTCGTGTTTTTGAGATGTAGATTGATTTTCCCGGCGATATATTTGGCTTTAGAGGCCAACATTTTAAACTGTTCTGTCAAAATATTTAATACAAACTAATTAATGGCAGTACAAATCCCCTTTTATTTTAACTAAACCAGTGCCTCGTTTCTGCAACTCAAGTGAGAATTTCTCGCATCGAAAAACTAAATAATTATGGTTGTCATGCTCTTTATTGTGTTGTTATCCATAGAATAATATATTTATTATTATAAAAAACCAACAAAATCTTAAAAGCATTGAGAAATATATTCTGACTCATTCTGTGTTTCACAGAGTGGCGACAATTTTTTCGATGCGAGAAGTTCTCACTTCAGTTACAGTAACGAGACACAGGTTTAACACGGATCACAAAAACTCAGCCTTAAAGTTATCAGACACGTTGAAGATTAATTTCTATTGTGAAGTTTAATTATAAAAAATTGGAGTTTGTTACTGATGCAGCAAACAAGTCGATAATGACATCACGTACAGATATTTATGTACACATTTCCAATTATTAATAATATAGTCGATAAAAAATCGTTTCTATCCCAATTTTTACCAGCAATAGTTTTGTCAACGTAATCATTTATGTATGTATAAATCATATATGACACATGCATACATTCAAACATTTGTATACCCTGCAAGTCAATAGTGAAACACCAGTGACTTATTTTTATACGGTCCCCAGTTCTAGTGACTTATAATCCCCCGCTTGTTGATATTTACTATTGACATATAAAAAGTACGTGGCCCTGGAAATGAAATGGTGGTAGTAGAACTGTTGACCAGGTAGTTCCGTTGGGACCATATGTAGACGTCGAAACTAGTGTTGACAGTTTTTCGGATTTTATAATCGTTCGAGTATTATATCATATTTTTCTTCTTCGAACAGCTGAATATTTTAAGCTTTCATTGGAATATGTGTTTTCAAATATTTTTAGCTTTCCGCGCTAAAAACCTTATTTAAGGTTGGTATTCAAGGGTTAAAAAGATATTTAATTTACCGATAAAAATAGAATTTAAAAAATCGGGAAATTATTGGTTGTATCCCGTTTTGAAAAAAAGGAGTTCTCCTTAGATCTCCACATTTTGAGGTCTTAGGAAACTTCTCTAGCTAATTCCGAGAGCCCGTCAAAATACCAATATGTATATGTGTGTGTGCGTGTGTAAGTAAGTTACCCGCTTATAACTCCTGAATGGTGGAACCGTATCAAACCAAACTGATAGCATTATGAAGGACATCTTTGAATTGAGAATAAACTTAGAAAAAAGAAAAACTAATCATCCTTTAGAGTTTAAGACCCACGTCGATTACCTCTTACCGGGTCGAAATAGGTTAATCCGATATCTTGAACAAAATATTCTGGAGCGATTTGTTTTCAAAAACTTTGAAATTATATATCTAATCAGTTATTGCTGTCGAGAGGGCGAAAGCCTTGCGGGTAAAATCACCGGGAATTCACGGGGTTGTCGTTTAGGGTTTATTTTTTTTTGTAACAGCGCATAATTTATCTGAGCGTCACTATTATGTCTGTGCAGATATGGGAATATAAATAATTATCTGAATGAGTGTAATCCATCTCTTTCATCCTATACCTCCAGGATTTTGCTGCAAATTATGATTTCTCACTAGAGTGAACTCTTTCAATCACTCTTTTAATTGAGATGGGGCGCGTTCCTTGAAGCTAGAACTTACAAATCCTCTAGTACAAATACAATTTTATAAAATTTGTTATTGTTTTGTGAGTTTTGATAAACGGGCTCTAGATTTTGCAGGACTTATAAATGCTTTCTATAAAAGGATTTCCCTCGTATGTATTTAGTAATAAAATAGTATCAGCCCATTTAATTTTAATTATGTGCTGGTTCTTTTTTCACAAAATCTTACTAAGAAATTCAAAGTGATTAATTGAGGGATTATAGCTAGTTCCTATGCGCCTTTCACTGGGGCTATTGCAGATCAATGTGCCGGTCCGTCACCGTTCGCATTCTTCCGATAATTCGTTTTGTTAAAACTTTTAAAAACTCAACTGAAAATGGCCTCTCCTTTTTAATTAATGGATTAGATTCGATATTTATATTGTCACTGGACTTTGTTTGAAATTAAAATATAATTTGAAAGAACCAGTCGCGTATTAAATGTTTGTCTCTTCGAAATATTTACGTTGTCTGGCTAATATTTATGCACAACGTTATGCATGAGTACGTTTTTTATAACGTGCATATGGCCGGCCGTATATTCCTTGAATTATTAATGTGTCTTTCTGTGGGCTTCGCTATCAATGAAATCTATTGTGTGTGTACACAAAATCGTGTAACAATGTGCATGTGGTCGCATGTGTATGTATGTGTAAACGTATGGTCATACATGACGACCATATTATTTGTAGTTTCCCTTAAAATAGTTTTTCTATAGCGATGTCCTTAATTGAATTAGCCCACTACTTGGGGGTTAAAAGCTTATGCGGACTCATCAGGAACAAAATCACCCTTCGTGCTTTAAGTGTTTTTATTGGTTACCAGACAGTGGGTGTAGTTTATTACAGCGGCCGATACCTTTGCTTGTAACTGACTACATACATGCATGTGAAGTAATGCATACACTGAAGAAATTTATGTTTTTAATATAAACAGCAGTTTTTAATGCAGACTATTTCATAGTAAGGAGAAGGTACAATTCGATTTAACCCTGGGATACTAATACCATTGCGTGTTTTTTATAGAGTGATACAACTTTGAGTTGGCATCACTGCTTTATTTGATCACTTATTTCACAGCTGATAGTTGTTTTTGTTTAACTTGCTTTCACATTTTATGGATCGACTTACACCAAAATAATTCCCAATCAAGTCCATTTCTGATTGAATGGGTTCGTAAATAAACAGAATTGTCGCATTTGGAGAGAGCTTTTGTCGAAACACCATCGCATCCACAGAAAATTACTGTTTGGTGCGCTTTATGGGCTGGCGGAGTCATTGGCCCATGTATCTTCAAAAACGATGATGGTCAGAATGATACTTTCAATGGTGAACGGTGCAGGAACATGATTCGAAGTTTCTTCGTACCTGAATTAGCTGACATTAATCCTGCTGATATGTGGTTCCAACAGGACGGAGCCACATGCCACACAGTGGGCGCTAAAGTTTATTTACTCAAGGAAACTTTTGACGATAAGATAATTTAACGAAATGGCCCAATTAATTGACCCCCAGGATCGTGTGATTTAACCCCATTGGATTATTTTCTTTGCGGTTATGTAAAGTCACTTGTGTACTTCGATAAACCACGAAGAATTGAACACCTGGAAATCAAAATTTGAAGAGTTATCGGCGAGCTACGGCCGAAAATGCTGCGAAAAGTTTGTGAAAATTGGTGTTCCTGCGAAAAGTTTGTGAAAATTGGTGTTCCTAATGGCGCCTTGTACGCGCCAACCGTGGCGGCCACATGGCCGAAAATTAATGTCATAAAATTTTCTATTCAATAAAAACCGTTTCATTGATATAAAAAATATATTACTATGTTTTATTACAATTGAAAATTGTATCACTCTATAGAAAACACCCGATATTAGCCATATGATTATGAGCATATATCTATGCTGATATCCCAGATTCTTACGCGACAGTTCTACGACTGTAAAAATGTACAAGAGGTTAAATGTTTTCGACAAAAGTAATTTTCTCATATGTTTAATTTAATATAAATAATATATAAGAATATGAAAAAATAATATCAATATCTGACCGAAAATGTAGTTGATAAGTACCAGAGATGTGCAGTCGTGTAAGAGTGGTCTTACGATCCAAGATACTTCATACCTTTCAAGCACCGCTTCACCTATACCTTCACGACCCACAAGTATGATTTTGCAAACACCAAACCTTTATTTTGTTAATTATTTGTAAACTCCAACTAAACGAGTTCGATTAAGAAAAATATTTTTTCTTTAAGTGTAGCCTGCCATATATAAGTATAGATATGTATGTACACATGCGGCCATGCTATAACGACATACCCAGAAGCATACAAGCAAACATACATGCATGCATATTGATACACTTAGAAAAATAATGAGCAAAATACCTTAAAAACAAAACTTTTTAATTTCGAAGTGATATATAATCTGACAAACTGCATCAGAACCACGGGTTTTACTGGTCGAATCACAAAATTATCAGCTGTTGACATTTGAAATCCAGTTCGATCACCGCATATCGGGTCAAAATCGGTTCATACGTTCGTGATACATCGTAAACGAAAAAATTCGAGATACATGATTTTAGTTTTAAACTCCGAAATTTATATACGTGATCATGGTGTTCTCGATGTTTTAATGGTAATCGAAAGCGACATCAACCACTGTTTATTACGGGGGAATTGGCTGATTTGAGTGTTAATATAATAGTGTAACACAAAAACCCGTGCCTCGGTTCTGTAACTGAAAAGAGAATTTCTCGCATCGAAAAACTAAATAATTATGGTTGTCATGCTCTTTATTGTGGGGTTATCCATAGAATAACATGTTGATTATTATAAAAGACCAACAAAATTTTAAATGCATTAAGAAATATATTCTGACTCATCCTGTGTTTCACAGAGTGACGACAATTTTTTCTATGCGAGAAGTTCTCAATTCAGTTATAGAAACGAGGCACAGGTTACGATAATTTTGCGGTTATTAGTGGCAAGAACTTAGAGGGGTCCACCGTTCTCTATATTTGTTGGTTTCGAAGTTTTTTTTTTTAATATCCAACTAGAGAAAACTCTGTTTGTTTCGAGTTTTCCAATTACAGTTGTGCCATTTCGCTACATAGAGAAAGAAAATACCAAAAGAAGTGATTTTTAAAACTCCATTTTCCATTTTCAATAAAAAAAAATTATATATTTGAAACTTCTGCATTATAATCCATTTCTAGTTTGTGGAGATTAAATCCAGTTGATTCTAAGGCTTTTATCGGTAATAACTTCAGTAAGTCATTGGATTCATTTTGTTTATTAAGGGCTTTTAAAAAATTACATTCTCTAATGACTCTATTTTTATTGGCATTTACAATAAATTATTCATAAGTGAAAGTGGCACGGAATTTCGGGTTGAAATAACGCCTTCAAATGCTGAAGTCGAAGTAGGGAAGAGTATCCCGCCGATATTTAGACACTTATGACAGACTTTTTAGAAAAACTTGCTTTTAACAGCAGATTTGTCTTACGGCTTAAAATTCCCTTCCCTTCCCTTCACAAAAAAGTGAAAGGGGTTTGCCAGTCCGTGTGTAGTTTCTTCGATATTTATATGGAACCCCATAAAGTAGATATCCTGAATCCTTATGAATAGCGATGACGATTGAGCGAAGTCCGTCTGTCTGTAGGTGAAATCAGGTTTCCCAAGCCCCCAGAGGAGCTAGAGACTTCGTTTTTGGACTGATGGATCGGAAAGGAACTTAAATAGATACAGAAAAATCGGAAATACGGTTCCAGAGCTGGGAGGTTTACACCTATTTCTCGACGAAAAATTAATACCAAAAACCAATTATTTTTTATTTGTTTGTAAATTGAACCTATTCGATGCTTTGGGAAGCCTCAATTGTCTATTAAAAAGTAAAACAATTTTCCCAGGGATGGGAAATTAATTTTTTTTTGGTACATTCAGTATTTTGTGGTACATGTGATAACTAAAATGTTAAAAAATTTCAAGTTTTTCTTAAATAAAACCGCTTTATACATCATGAAGGTTTGCATTGATAAAAAATATTTTTGAAATTGAAATTCCCCTTCCAGGGTTGGGAAATTGAAATTTCTTTAATACATAAACATAACCAAAAAGCAACTTACATTGTTTTTTTGCTAATTAAAACTATTTTATAATTTCAAAAGAACAAATTTGGTATCAAAAATTAGAAAAAACAAAAACGTCGAATCCTGAGGTGGACAAGTGCAATATTTTATGGTAGATACATATAAAAGTGTTGTTCATTTTTGGTTAAAAATTTTAAATATTTCTTAAATAAAACTACTTTATACCTCATGAGGAGTAGCACGTACGTTGGTGAAGGGTGTATAAGATTCGGCATAGCCGAATATAGCACTTTTACTTGTTTCAAATGCAATCATAAAATTGAAATAACTGTAGACATTCTTTAGCATCAATTTGGACAATATGCGGTCCTAAGCTTTTACAAATAGTTTGAAAATCATATCGTTTCATCTCTGTGAATGTTATCACAGTTTTCAATATGCGAGTCTCTATCCCCGATTCGTCTTAAATTCAAAAAGTTTGCACTTGAATCTAGTGTAAAAACTTATAGTCGCTAACGATGATTAATTTTACTGCGATTTATTTAATTTTACTCAAACTTCGACAAACATGTTAAATTATTTATATTAAATGACATGGTAGTGTCAAATTTTTGGAGTGTATCTGCTAGAATAGGGTGTTCATTTGTATCGAATAATAATTACCTGAAGAATAGAGTGACGTGTACGAATGAGTAACGCTCGGACGGCTGTTAGAATGTGGTTGTGCTGCAATTGGCAGTTCTTCATGCAGTTAGCGGCACAGTTCGTGTATTTGCAACGTGTGCACTTTACAAAATAAAATTTTATAATAATTAAAAATTAAAAAGAAAGGAAAATCTATACAGAAATCGATAGAACTTTTTGCACAACTAAAAGAAAGTTATGGCAGAACAGAAAGATGGCTCAACAACCCAAAGCCAAAAATATCGGAGGGTTGGACAACTTTCAAACTTCCCAAAATATAAGCCACTGGAGGGATAATAACAATGGCGATTGCTCGGATAGCGTACATCGGAAAACTAAGGCCACAAAACCTTAAGATCGCTGAAGATCAAAGATAAGATATAATGCTCCAAGCCATGTAAATTACCAATTACCAATATGTTTGTGTCAATACAGTGAATCTTCGGAAGACTGGAGTGGACAGCAGATAGAGGCGTGCATTCATGAATAAGAGCTCCTTGAGTGAACTTAAGACAGCCTAGTCGAACATATTATGGCTTGAAATTTCCGATTAATCGCATATAAATTATTTAGGCGGTGCCGTAATACACATACACATACATTAACAATAATACTGTATGTGTGCCAGTCTGCATTATAAATTATTTTTTTTTGTTCATTTACAATACCAGAAATTAAATGGACAATTTTACATGTCATATAAACGTTTTTCTTATCGGGGTTGAAGCAAATGGATAACAACAACTCGTCATTAGAAATGCAAATTTCATAATGGAAACAAAAACATATTAACATTGAAATTCCTTTTGCCTTCATTCTGCTAAACGAATTAAAGTTCTCAAATACTTTTCGGCTGCCTGTATAATAAAACAATATTTCTGTAATTATGTGTGTATATGTGTAGGTGTGTATGTGAGCTTCAGTGCAAAATGAATAACAAATGCCCCGAACTCCTAATGAGTTCCTTTAGCATCAAAAACAATTATCGTACAGACATGGATATTTAACTCCGATTGCTGATCTTGCAGAAGAAGCAGATGCTCCTTTTGAAAAGCTTGTTCATGGCGATAAAGACGCTGTAAAGATGACGAGTCGCTTCAAAGGCGAAGATTCCCTGAGATGGAAAGTCTTGATATACCGGCTACTCAAAAGCACTACAGCTAAATTTACTGGTCGACTCATACCTCTGATCTGCTACGTCTGAGTTGAAATTTACGATCTTTCGCCGGCATTAAAAGCTAAATTTACTAAATAGAAGGGTGGGAAAAATTAAAAAAAAAAATATTTTCAGAGATAGGATTACTATTTCTATGGAGAACTTTTTTTCCCTCAGAGCGATTTTTTCTTGTCATATTGTTGCCACGATCCACCGATCCAGCAGCAATATAAACTGAGAAACGAATTAATGTCTGGCTAGATATCCCAAAAATGTTTGTGCGCGCTATCTGTTCTAATGCAACTGACTTTCTGCCATACGCAGCATGTTTTTTACATCTGACATGTCATATTTCCCACTGCGAAATATGTGCAGTGCATATCATGTGCCACTTTTAAGACACAAATTCGTCTGAAAAATTTCTAATAAAAGCGTGTTTTATATTCTTCTGACATGAGCTATTTTTATTGCGAAGACATAATGAAAATATTTTAAGTTTTTGCTACTCTTAATTATACCCTTCACGAAAAAATCGGAAGGGGTTTGTCGTTCCGTGTGTAATTCCGTCGATGTAAATATGGGATGCCATACATCGCTATTCATAAGAATCCAGAATATATATAATTCTGGATCCTTATGAATAGCGATGAAGATTGAGCGATGTCTGTCTATCGGTCTGTCGGTCTGTACATGAAATCGGGTTTCCCAAGCCCCCAGAGCTGGGAAGCTTACATCTGTTTCTCGACGCAAAATTAATACCAAAAACCAATTATTTTTTATTTGTTTGTAAATTGAACCTATTCGATGCTTTGGGAAGCCTCAAATGTCTATTAAAAAGTAAAACAATTTTTCCCAGGGATGGGAAATTAAAATTTTTTTTGGTACATTCAGTATTTTGTAGTACATGTATTAACTAGAATGTTTAAAAATTTCAAGTTTCTCTTAAATAAAACCGCTTTATACATCATGAAGGTTTGCGTTGGTAAAAGAATTAAAAAAACTTAAATTTCGTTTCCACGGGTGGGAAATTCAACACTTTTAATTAATAAAAGTAAACAAAGCGGCAAATGACGTTGTTTTTTTTTTGCTAACTAAAACTTTTTTATAACTTAGAAAGAACAGAATTGTTGCCAAAAAAAGAAATAGAAATTTCGAATTCAGGGCTGGACAAGTGCAATATATTATAGTACATGAAAATGGCTAATATGGTTAAATATTTTAAATTTTTTGTAAATAAAACTACTTTATACCTCAGGAAGCTTCTCTTCCAGGGTTGGGAAATTTAAATTTTTTCTACGTAAACGTAGTCAAATAGGCAATTGATGTTGTTTTTTTTTTTTTGCTAACGGAAACTATTTTATAACTTAGAAAGAACAGAATTGTTGCCAAAAAAAGAAATCGAAATTTCGAATTCAGGGTTGGACAAGTGCAATATATTATAGTACATGAAAGTGGCTAATAGGGTTAAATATTTTAAATTTTTTGTAAATAAAACTACTTTATACCTCATGAAGATTTGCATTGATAAAAAAAAATTAAAAAAATTAAAGCTTCTCTTCCAGGGTTGGGAAATTTAAATTTTTTTATACATAAACGTAGTCAAATAGGCAATTGATGTTTTTTTTGCTAACGGAAATTATTTTATAATTTAGGTAACTAAAAATTGGAATAGAGCTATGAATAAGTCAACCATGCTTGTTTGTACTTAAAAATGTATGTAATGCCAGACGTACGTTGGCGTTTTACTTGTTAATCATAATTTTTATCTCAGAAGATATCCTTCTGGCCATAATAGCGTTCAAAAACAAGATTTGGAAAATTTTGACTGCAAAACTATTATAACGTGGTTTCTTCTAAAATACTATATTTTAATTTCTAAATAGCTATAACTTTTATAAATCAACCGATTCCTACGTGATAAATTGTTATTCATATAGTTTTCGAGCTCTACAAAAGAAAACACTTGTGCACCCTACTTGTGGCTCACTTGCTTTTTAACATCCAGAGCTGATTACTTTGTGAATCAGTCGAAAATGGCGTTTCGATATTATTTTAAACGAACTCGCTTTTGAAGACATATTTAGGGGATTCACACTGTAGTCATAAAGTCGTAAAATAATAGCACAAAAAATATGACGAATGTGTACAACCCGTCATAACTTGATCTGCTAAATAAACTTGTATATATAAACTCTAACAGCTGCTGCTTTGTTATGAGCTGAATAAATTTTTTTTTTGCGGCGGCATACGGAAAATGGTTCAGTGGCTGTCAGCTACGTAATTTAAACGAGAAAAATTTTTCAATTGTATAGATTTAGTTTTTGCGTTTTAGTGCTCTTTTAATATATTTTATGTTATAAAAATTTAATTTAATATGCAGACATATAGATATATATATATATATATATATATATATATATATATATATAAGTAACGGCGGCAAACATATACTACCGCCGTCTCGCTTAAAGATTTTCAGAGTTCGACACCACAAAAACATACCTGCAAGAGTGCTATTATTTTATGATTTTTTTATATGCAGCACAACAACATCTTTTTTAAACCAGTCTAAAATTTTATGACTCTATAACAATATGACTAAATAGCACGAAGTGTGAATCCCCCAATAGTTTTTACGATGTAGATCTCTTTTAATATTTTTGTGTTATCAATATGTGATTTAATTATAAAAAATAATTTTTTAGCCTTTTTTCAGTCGTGAACCATATATAAGTAATGGCGGCAAACATATACCATCGCCGTCTCGCCTAAAGATTTTCAGCCGTTCGACTCAGATCTCGACAGCATTTTATGACAAAACAAAAAGATAACTGAAAGAGTGCTATTATTTTATGACTTTTTTGTAAGCAGCACAGCAGCAACTTTTTTAAACTGGTCTAAAATATTATGAATTTATGACAATATGGCTGAATAGCACACAGTGTGAATACCCCAATTATGTTTTTTTGTGTCCATATAAATTTCACTAAATCAAGGTGATTTACACAATTGCCTGCTAAGTGTTTAACATTGTTTGTCACTAAATTCTTGTTATATTTATAACACATTTACTTATTGCTTAAGTAGGACTTAAGACTTTTACGCTCTTTTACAAACTTCTTTGCGAAAATTAATAATTTCAATAACTAATGCGATGACATAAAAAGTGCAACAAACTGGGGACTTGGCGACAGCGCTGCCTCAATTCAATTATGCAATAAATATTATTCGTTTTAATCTCAAGGGGGTGTTTGTCCTCCGTTCAATAAGAGCAAATAAAAACCTGATATATTGATTAAGTCCATCTTATCAATGCTATTAATGTTGCTTGCAACTCGAATAATAATTTCTTTTGTTTATAGCGTTTTGCGCTGGTTTCTGCTAATTGAGCGTATTTCGTGATGCGAGGAAATACTTTTATATATTGAAATGTAAGAAATTGGGAAACGAATGTAAATTCATATACATGATTTAAGATTTCTCCTAATATTTTGCGTTCTTATTATTGGGATAAAGTCTTATGTGAGAGTAAAATTGTTATTTGGAACTAAAAGTTCAAGATATGAAATATTTTTTATCGAAACTGCTGGTTTTGCATGCCATGATTTGCACCATTTCGTGACCATGTGTATGTGTTTTTGTATGTATGTGTGTGTGTGTGTGTGTGTGTGTGTGTGTGTGTGTGTGTTGTATTTAGCTGTTGTTTCTGGCGACCCAAGGAAGTTTTCTGTTGTGGCCAGCTAAGCAATCATTTATGCAAATGGAGTTATTGATGCCATTATCATTATTTGTTGAGTTAACATCGATTCGGTAGAGTTTAATATTGTTCATGAATACTTTCCAATTTTAGTTGCGTGTAGTAAACTCAATTATGCTTCTGTTTTTAATATATTTTTTAGGCGGCAGGCTTAGGTTGCCTGTAGTCACTGATATCAGCGTTTATTAAAGCAGCTAGACTTTGAAGGAGTTCATCGGCTTTGAGTTAACATTTTCAGATCAGCATTTTTGATGAACATTTGCGGTGGCATTTGGTAAACTTTACTGCAGATGGCTTTGAGTGAAGGTGCTGTTAGCTGAAGTAGGAAGCACTTAGAGTCCAAAGCATAACATCTCTAGTTCGGCTCTGCCATCAATCATGAATACGGAATGAAATTTTTCTGATCTCAATTAGCGACTGGTTGAGTGAACTGTTTGCCAGCATGTTTTAATAGCGAATGCATCACTGGTCGTCAAACATTAGCGACAATAATTATCACGTGCTTAAGAGAGGAATAAAATCTCCCCTCTCAGCATGCACTGCACATGTAGGGGTCATCCCTGAGTAATCGTTGAATTAAAAAAATGTACCCTCTCTGCGTCATAGAATACTAAGTTTCCATTTTCTTCTCTTTAACGTACGTGTGATCATGCTGCTCCACTTATTCCAATTAGTGGAAGAACTACTGAGGAATCAGGGACTCTCGGTATTTTGTACATGACAGCGATTTTATTCAACCCTTACGATCTTATTATAATACAAATCTCGTGTATAGGCCGAGAAGTGACTTGATCGTGTAGGCGAAGTGGGTTATTGGAGGCAGTTGGGTAGATAATTCTATTGAATCTCTTGAGCATCGTGAATGTGTTCTAAGAAAATTAGGGAACTTGTTGCCTAAACCCCTTCTCGTTTATGCACAACATGTTTGTTCGATTCTCACGTGAAAAGATCTGCTTGATGTTGTTTTCGATTATATATAAAAGAGTCGAGTGCATTAACTGGTCAAACGAATAGTTTCGGAGTTTTTAAAATATAAATAACTATTTTCGAATATCTGCGTTCAGGATATCTTACAAACCGATTTTGACCTCATTAAACTGATCGACGTTGTTTTGAAATGTCAAGAGCTGATTAGTTTGAGGAAGCCGTTTAAAAACTATTCTAAAAACACTTTGAAGAATGAGTTTTTCCTACGTTTTTTTCGAATTTACTGGATATAAAATCTCAGGAACACTCTTTAGAACGCCACCAGTTTGATTTGATTCGGAAAAGCGTTCGAAGGACATAGTCATGTGCCCGTTGAATAAGTCAGGGAAGCCTCGCAAGTCAGGAGGACCTCGAAACGATAGAGCGGGAGAGAAGTTGATTCTTTTAAATCTAAAATTTCTGGTTTTATTAGCGGGAATTGAAAAACCCCTGCTTAACATAAAAGAACTTCACATTTAGTTTGTGTGATTGTAAAATGATTTTCAGTGAGTCTGTTTATATAATTTCTGGGCAAGTTTATGTACGACCATGAAACGTGTACAACAACAAACAACTACGCGCATGAAAATAATTTATATTTCATGAATTTCTTCAATGATTAATGAATATCGGCCACAGTTTTAGTTTCGTGTATCTCATATTTCTGGCACTTAAACGTTTGAACTTGAATGATTTGCATTATTAAATGATTAATTTTAGTTTGTCGAATCTAAACTCACAAGAGCCAAAATTGATAAAAGAAAAATAAAATCCAGAGGTTAAAACATATTCGTATTTACATGTGCACGTACACCTTGAACTTTGTAGCTTCTGGTCAATTATGTTTGGGGCAGGTGTAAACTGTAATCCACGTTCGATGCATTTGCTCTTGTTTATGCATCCATGCACAACTCCTATTCGGCCATCCATCCGCATACTCAGCCGTCAGAGGCACCCTTTCATTATTGAAGATTTAAATTAATTCAAAAATATTTAATTCGTTTAGAAAAAACCAAACAGTCAGTATTATTATGCATATTTTTGAAAGATAAAGCATCAGCTACACAAATATTTTCAAACAGAAAAAAGGGTTTTCTGGCGCATTCTACATGCTTATTATCAAAAGAAATATTTAATTTTTTCAGGAGCGTTCAACATTGGCTGGCGTGTTCGTTTTTGTGTCAAACGGACATATTGCGGAGCGATGGAGCGATGGAGGGATGGATGGATGTGTTTTTGACTTGAGAGAAAAAACTGTTTCGTCTGAAGAAGAGAAAAGAAAAAGAAACAGAAACAGAAACAATTGATTGGCAGGACACAGGGTGAGTACATTTCAAGATCGAAAGGATAGTGTTGGAGTAGGCTCGACAATTAGGGCTGAAACAAGGTCAAAACAGTATAAATTAACCTGAACTATCGGCCACAGCGAGCGGCAGTATTGCAGCAAATAACGGAAGTGCATTAGGCCAAAGACATATTTATTAGATGCCGCACCAACCGACAGGTGATTGTTGGTTGATAGACAGATGAATGCTCCTTTTGCGAAAGGATGTGTTTGAGTTTTTCTTTTAATTTAATTGATTGTACGTTGTTTGAGCCTCAAGAAAACAAAAAACACGATGTGCCAAGTTTAAACGATGTGGAATTAAAATCTTATAAATGTTTTGCTCTTAATTGTTGTTGCTTTCCCCCTAATCAATTGCGTGCCACAAATAGCAGCAAGCAACGTTTGTATTTAACATGTTACACATACACACACACACACACACAAGCACACATACTGCCTTGTGTGCATGTTCACTCAGAAGCATTTACAACAACAAAAATTGGAAATACAGTTCAATGGCAGCAAATTATGGATTTGAAATTGTGGCTGCTTCTCATACTCGCATTGCTGATTGAGAATAAGAAATTCTTGTTACGTTTACGTTCTTGCAACGTTTATTTTTTGTTGTTGTTGTTGTTGTTGTAATAAAATATGGAAACAAATTAATTGTAACACACATACCATAAAATGCTGGCAGTAATTTCAGGCATCACCTGTATGATGAATCTTTTGTTTGCCACTGCTGCACTTTTAGGACGCAGTTCATCATAAACAGTTTGTTGCGTGATTAAACCATTTGCTTCCTGAAAACTGTTCAAGTGCATTTCAACATGCGGATAAATTCTATTATTATAAAATATATAATTTTTTTATTCAATTCCGAATTGAATGCAGAATGCAGAGGCTTTGTTAAGGTTCTAAATATGTTTTAATTGCATTTAATAATTGTACAACAACAATTTTCAAATTGACATGACGATGCCTGCAACTCAAAAAATGGCACCTGTAGTATTTCGTTAGGATCACATCGAAATAGTTTCCCATATATAACATTTAATGCTCCTCAAAGAATATTAATATATTAACGAGCGAAAACTACTTGATTCGCTAAATATTTATTCTCTTGCTGCAACAAATAATTTATATGTAAAAAAGCATTTCGGCTATTCACACTGTGTGCTATTGAGTCATATTGTCATGTTATACATAGTCAAGTCGTATCATTTTGGAATAGTCTGTACAAAAAAGCCATTAAATAATATTTTGTCATAAAACACTTTCAAGGACCTGCGTCGAAATGGCGATATCGTAAGAGAATAAAAGACCTATTTAAAAACTTTGCACACTTTTGCGTCTATATATTAAATTATATTTTTATAGCAAAATAGTATAAGTAAAGAAGTACTGAACCGCAAAGTATAAAAATGCGCAAGTGAAAAGTTTTGCTTGTTAAACTGCTGCAACTGGCAGTCAGTGCAGGCTTTCGTTTCAGCTGCTATACAAATTTATTAGGCTCATACTAGCGGCAGCTAATGTTTTTTAACACGTAAAAATTACTAACAAGAAAGCTCTTAACATTTGCCATTCAGGCATCAATAACTGGAAATTATCATATACTTACCTCTTACCGATGGCCCAAATCCACCTTTTAGAATTGTGTAGAAATTTAGGTTTTCGGTTACATATAGTTTTATGGAAGAAGATTCATGTTATTATATTCAAGACGTTTTCAAATAGCACGCCATATTGCACAGTAAGTCATAAATAGTCATAGATAAAAATTCAGAAAGTCGTTGGTTATGCGCAAAAAAACAACTCCCTACTTTATATACTTAGATTCACAGCACATGAAGCATTAAACACAATAACGACAGCAGGCTACACGAACAGCAACTACAAAAACCGTTGACTACAATCGTTGCCTCGTCGTCAGCTACTTAATTATTTTTAAAACGACACCGCCAAATCAATAACCAAGAGTTGTTGGTTGCAGTAGAAATCTCTTCATACGCCAGTGTAGCCGTTTTCATTTATTTATTTATCTTAAATAGTGTTATTCCAATAAAATATTGTATATATGTATAAAAAGTCCACAATATATGACAAGAAATCATTTCATTAGCGTGGAAATATAGTTTGTGGTTTCTTTTTGTATAATAAAACAAAATATTTTCAAGTTTAACATAATTGAATTTATTTATATTATGCTGGCAACACTGCATCTACTCATTGTTGCTCACCAAAACGAAAATTCGTTTAATTTGACTACAACCACAAAAATAGCAGGGACAAAAACCCGTAGCCGTGTTGCCTGTAGTATTAAAAATAATCATTCTCATATACGCACATGGATTCTATTTTTGACAAGGTGTCAAAAAAAGGCTTAAGGCATTAAACACAATAACGACAGCAGACTACGGACTACAACTTGTCAAAAATAGAATACATGTGCGTATATGAGAATGATTATTTTTAATACTACAGACTACACGGCTACGGGTTGTTGTCCATGCTGTTTTTGTGGCTGTAGTCAAACTAAACGAATTTCTATTTTGGCGAGCGACAATGAGTAGATGTAGTGTTGCCAGTATAATATAAATAAATTCAATTATGTTAAACTTGAAAATATTTTGTTTTATTATACAAAAAGAAACAACAAACTAGATTTCCAAGCTAATGAAATGATTTCTTGTCATATACTGTGGAATTTAAATATATTTTATTGGAATAACACTATTTAAGAGTGTTAAATATATGAAAGCGGCTACACTGGCTTTTGAAGAGAATTCTACTACAAACAACAACACATGGTTATTGATTTGATGGTGTCGTTCTAAAAATAATTAAGTAGCTGGCTACAAGGCGACGATTGTAGCCAACGACTTTTGTAGTCCGTGTTCGTGTAGCCTGCAGTCGTTATTGTGTTTAATGCTTAAATTTTAAGGATTTTGACAAGAGAAAAAGAAAAATTTGCTCTCTTTGATATTGAAGCAAAATTTGAATGGAGATATGAGCCGATGAGATTTCATCCGAAATATATCTACCACATTCCATGCAACTGTAAATGCCCTAAAAGAAAGGATTTAAAATGATGTATCTAAACGCAAGGCAACATATTTTAGAACGATTAATATAAAGAACAGAAGGATTTTGCAATAAAGAAACCAGTATAAATTTTACTTGAATAATATCTTTACGCGCACAAACATATTTACGCACATTCGATTAGGGCGTATTCTACTCAGAGCTCCATATTCACTTTCGTTTAGTAAATATTTTTTCTAATATCAGGGATTCTGAACAAACATCTTAAAACAAAACTATCGGCTTACAACTTTTCAATATTTTAATCACGTATTGAATGCCAATGCCCAAGAAGAAATACAAATCGAAAGACTTAATTCATTCTGCGTTGTAAAGAAATCAGGAAGAATTAAAGTAGAGCACTTGTAATCACGTGTGCAAAACATAAATGCCACAGGGAAAAATCATAAGGAACTATTTTGCTAAATCAAAACGAAGTTAAGATAAATAAATAAAAGAAATTAAGATTCAGATTCAGTATTTATTTACTTTAGACAATGACGATGAATGCTCTTATTCAAGTGATGACACTTATTTATTAAAGAAAACAAGTCAAGAACAACACCAGGAATTACTTCGGCGAATAATACCAAACTGCGTACCAAACAGCGTCTCAAAACATGCAAAGTCAATCACGAGTGAATACTGCAGATCTATCCCAGCAGACATTTCGTAAAGCATTAAGTGAAAGCACAACGAATTAGGAGAATTATGGTAAATAGAAGTGACCGTTTAGTGATCTCAAGCAGATATTTTATGTGCGTCACAACAAAATAAAATATATCAAGCGATAGTTCTACATGCGACTGTACCCTTCACCGACGCATGTCTGTTACTTTTTTGTACCAAAAAGTTATCTGGTATCCAACCCTGGCATCGCCTCTTTGATATTGTTCGATTTTTGACATCATCATGTTATAAAATATCTGTATTTAAAAAACAATATTCGTTTTTATTATTTATCAGAAAAAAGCTTACATTTTCCAGCTCTGCAGCCATATATTGGAATTAAAATGCCTCAATCCACCTAAAATAATAATAATGGAACAATTTTATTGGTTTGATTTTAACTTTGAATACCAACTAATCTCTTTTCAAAATATGAAATAAAATTTATTTTCATTTCGATATATTATTACTAATAAGGAAATTAATATTCCACCTCTGGAGCTATATATATTACTTTTCTTAAGTCAAGCAGCAACAGATTTTTTCCAAAATTGTCGAATATTTATAATTTACAAGGAGAAAGAAAAAATAACCTGGTAACTCTCATGTACAAAAACACAAATTTCTATTGCCCAGCCATGGAATTAAATTTCAAATTTTTTATTTTTAATATCAATTCAATTTTTTCTGCAGTGTAAATAGTTAATTCTCAGAAATTGAACAAAAATGAAGTTTAATTAATTTCTTTTATATACCAAATATTAGTTTAAGTTGTCCATCTCTGGTATCGCGTTTTAAATTTTGCTGATTTTCAATAGCAGTAATGGGGGCTTTGAAAAAGCTGAGGACTTCGAAAAGTTTCACGCACATTTAATCGGACATCGTTTTTTTGTCTTCTTTATTCGCAATGATCCAAATTATATCTGCTTTATGGGGTCGCGTATTAATATTTATGAAATCGCATACGGAATGGCAAACCCTACGCACATTTCTGTGAAGGGTATAAAAATATTTCGGGTATTAACACATTGTTGTTTTACCCGTATTTTCATATATTCAGTTGTAGCAGAAAAAGTGGCTTCAAATCGGAAATGAAGCAAAAAATGACTTATTCGCTGCATACGAGTGTGGTAACACCGATTGAAATGCAAACGTCGCAAAGCACTCCTTCAATCATGTTAATCTGAATGTAATGGGACGATGAAAAACATGTCGTACCCAGTAACTCCCAGGAGGAGTTTACTTTCGTAAATTCTCTCGCTTGTAGGATCCGACTAGGATCACGTCTGTTAGGGAAGGGATAAAATAGTGAAAGCCAATTTATAACCGATTAACCATCCGTGTATTTACTGAGACTAAGAAAGTCATCGCAGCCCTAAATGATGGCACAGTTCGATCCCGTAGCGTCTTCCACTTCAAAGAAGAGAAACTGTCGAGGTATCCAGGTAATATGGGTTCCCGGACATCAGGGTATACCTGGAGGCGTATACCAAAGAGGCATTCTCTAGAGTGAATTAGTCAAAAGCGAATCAAAACAATTAGCTACAGAAAAGAATATAAGAAATTGGCACAACTCTGCTGTCGGTGGAGTGACGCAAACTCTCTAGGTTAATTCAAATAATGATAAGACAAAGTAAACTCCAAGTTTAACAACACTTTGGAAATTAGTAATAATAATAAAAGGATACTATTTTCGATGATCTGATATCCAGAGCCTGCCAAGAAGATGAGGAAACATTTGAGTGTTACTTGCGTTTCTTTCGATTGAGGAAACTAAAGGCGTTATCTTTTCTGGAAAATATGTAACATTTTTTTACTTATTTTCTAAAATCGGCAGTTTGGAAGAGTTCTAAAACCGAAACTATTTTTCGTGAAGGATGTTTAACTAATTTCTAATAAATGCGTTATTTCAACTGACAAAATATTGCTTTTTTCTTTTAAAAAGTGTGCAAAATGTTGCATTTTTTTCTAGAAAAGAAATTAACATAAGTTCGTGGACTTACCAAGCTTGAGGCAACTTGTAGCTCCTGGTTTAAACCTTATTTAAGCTTGGCTCAATAATAAAAAATTAAACAATAAAGAGTTTTAATTTTCATGCGTTAAAAGCTAAAACTGTTTTCATGAAAAAACTTTGCAAAACCCCAGAATGTATCCGGACCATTATCAAGAAGGGAATTATATCTGTTGAAAGCAGCGATGGCACGATCTGGGAAGATGTGATCAGATAGAGGAGAGATATTCCTTTTAAATTTAGAATTGTTTATAAATTCATATGGACTTATGCAGGTTGCAGACACAGCGGCTGCTGTTGGCAAAAGGTGCTGCTGAAAATGTAAGTAACTCTGACCTACATGTGCTGTAAAAATCAGTTTTGGAATAAGTTGGTACAATTTGACTCTTTTGGCTCTTTTGGTACAATTCTCGAATTTTCTCTGCTGGTGATTTTTTTTAAATTCCTAGAGTCGTTTTAATTCGTGTACTTTGAAAATTCATCTTGATGTCATATACGAATAACTTTATTTTATTTTAGTATATCTCTTCTACTACAGCGGTTCCCAAATATATTATAATTTGACTACAAAAACAAAATATTGTTGCATAATAATAAAAAAAAAACAATCTGTGTCTACATTTCTATAGACCGATAAAAATTGATTCATGAAGGCTCATAAAATATATGTTTTATTAAACCGTAATAAATCTGAAAATAATTATAAATTTGTCCTCAATAACTCCGAAAATGGCATCTGACGAATAAATAAAACTCTCTATTTATTTTGGTTGAAGTAAACAGCAAAAACCAATAATTGTGCAAAATAAAATTTAAATACAATTGATGCTGGAAATTTAAAATTTTATGAGCTGTTGGTATAACTTTAATGGTGTCATTGTGCAACTCTGGCAAGTAGCGTCACTTTCATCAACTGGACTTGTGCGGTTTCTAAACTTAACGCCAAACAGCTTGAGTTTGACCGCTTTTCAGAGAATAAAAAGATATTAATGAAGGTGAAGAACAAAATGACTGGCAGAAACAATCAAATAGCAGTATATTGAAAGAATATAACGACTGCCACGCACGTCGTTACTGTTTACCTCTATTCCATAATTCCATAAAGCAAAAATACATTTACATAAGTGGTTTTCGGTATAAGTGGTTTCTATTATATAAGGCAAAAGCTTAAAATAAAGAAAAGCAATATCGAGAAGAAAAACGTATTAATTTTATTACCCTTTTTCTATATTTAGAAAACTGACTTTTATAACACGAGTTGAAAGGCGAAATCAAAAAATACGTGTTTATCTTTTAAAACTCTGGTTTGACTAACTTCTATATTGGATTTGTCAAATAAGCAATTTTAGATAATGTAAATTATTTGTTAAAAATTACGTCTAGATCAGCCGGTCTGTACTTTAGATGTGTTTTAATAAATTCGATGTAGGGGTCATCAAAGAAACTGCCTCTTATTTATTAACATGATGACAAGAAACGCAGTAATACGATGCACAAGCTGACGGCATTATATAGAAAAGATGGACTTCAAACAAAAGGCACAGAAGGTACGGATTTTCTCAAACCGAGTACAAAGAGATTGGACAAGTTTAGTGGAGAAAGTAGTAACACGTTTGACCGTACAGCTCGTAGCCACGGCGGACATATGAAGGATATCATGTATAAAAATTAAACGCCAAAACAGTATCTACACAGGAAAACTTTTTGTAACTAAAATCATTTACAAAAGGACCGCATTAGAAAACCAATTCTGAACTCTCTTAAAATTAGCACAAAGTGCATAAGGCAAGTACAAAATCTTTTCGACTATTTCAAGTACACCCTTCAATGTGTGGATGTATATGCAATAAGCATAAAAAGGCTACCCCAACCACATACAAGTAGGAACATTTGAGCAAAATTGTAAGTAGGAGTGGAAAAGAAGTAGGTACTAAATAAATTTGCCTTATCTTGACAGCTGTGGGCCGAACTATAAGCGCCGCTCACGGACCGAACTAGTATAGTTTTCTTTCGAAGGCTTATATATATTACAACAACACCAAAGACAAATAATTGCAACCACCTTCCCAAGAGTAAACTTTTGAAATAATCAAATAAATAGAGCGTACAACAGGCCTTTGGGGCCTAAGTGTAATCCTTGAGCGGATTGGGATGACTCATGCACCTCTTTTCGACCTAACCTAACCTAACCCAACCTACGAAGGCTTATCGCGCTCTTCTTTGTATATGAACACATACATATACATGTATTAGTGATGTATAAATACTTCTATTCGAATTGCAGAAAGCTCAGCAATTTTAGGCAAGTACTTGTCGGATATATTATGAGGAAATCATAATAACAAATATCGGGTGTTTTTAATAGACTGATAAAAGTTTAAATGATAATAAAATATAGTAATATATTTTTGATATCAACAAAAAAACTTTGTTCGATAGAAAATTTTATGACATTAATGCTAAAATATGACGTCGGCCATGTGGCTGCCACGGCTGGCGCGTACAAGGCGCTATCTGGAACACCAATTTTCCACAAAATTTTCGCAGAATTTGCAGCCGTATCTCGCCGATAACTCTTCGAATGTTGATTTCCAGGTGTTCAATTGTTTGTAGTTTATGGACGGACACAAGTCACTTAACATAACCCCAAAGAAAATAATCCAATGGGGTTAAATCACACGATCTTGGGGCCCAATTAATTGGGCCATTTCGTGAAATTATTTTTTCGTTGAATAAATCAATTGTAGCGCCCGCTGTGTGGCATGCGGCTCCGTCCTGTTGGAACCATATATCACCAAGACTAATGCCAGCTAATTGAGGTACGAAAAAACTTCGAATCATGTTCCCGCACCGTTCACCATTGACAGTATCATTCTGACCATGATCGTTTTTGAAGACATATGGGCCAATGACTCCGCTTGCCCACAAAGCGCACCCAACAGTAATTTTCTGTGGATATCACGGTGTTTCGACGAAAGCTTGTGGATTCTTCTCGCTCCAAATGCGACAATTCTGTTTATCTACGCACCCATTCAACCAAAAATGGGCTTCATCGGAAAATAAAGTTTTGAATGGAAATTCAAAATAAATATCAATTTGTGCTTCAGCCTATTCGCCGATTTGGCGGCGCATACGATGGTCGTTTAATTCCCGCACAAGTTGAATCTTGAAAGATTTTAAGCCAATATCTTGGCGTAAAATCTTCCATAAAGTGGAAGAACAAAACCCCAGTTGCTGAGAACGCCGACGAATTGATTGATTAGGATCATCTTCAATGATTTCCTGTACAGCGGCTATAGATTCTTCAGTGCGCACTGTTCGGCGTCTCACGGGATGCACACTATCAGTAACAGTAAAAGTGGTCCGAAAACGATCTATTGGTCTTCGAATTAGCAGGTCTGGAGGACGATTATGTACGCCATAAAATGGACGAACTGCACGATAAGTTTGACGAACAGAACCATTATTTTGATTAACAATTTCCACAATTTGCACGCATTGCTCTGGTGCAAATCGATCCATAATAAAATGTCAAAGCAAACTAAATAAAAAGCAACTATCAGCTGTCAAATGGGTGGTCAAATAAAGCAGTGATGCTAACTCGAAGTTGTACCTTTCAATAAAAAACACCCGATACATGAGGGCTTAAGACGATTTGAAATAAATGCCATACAAAATTAAGTGTGAATATTAAAACAAGTTACTTCATTTCACTACAAACAGCAAAAAATATCGACGTAAATATTGTGTAACCACATTACGAATAGTCCGGTTGATTTCTTTTCTAGAAAAAAAATGCAACATTATTTACACTTTTTGATACAAAGTGGCAAAATGCGGTCATTTAAAATTAAACAATTTATTTGATATCAATTTAATTTCCCCTGCAAAAAATCATTTCAGTTTTAAAACTCCTTCAAACTGCCACCTTTTTATAAAGGGAGTAAAAAAAATTTACACTTTTATCGGAAAAGAAAACACGTTTAGACTTGGGCGGAAATCCTTCATTCGCTCTTTTTAGACAAAAGTCTGGGACAGAACCCATTTATCGTACATTGAATTGGTTATGAGCTTTTGCAAGAAATGTGCGAATGACCAGGTTCCATCCAACTCTGACAACTATTTGTCTACACTTTGATTAACAAGAGAGTGTTTACTTTTTCCCTTTTTAGTCTGTGTTGTTTTCAAAATGATAAGATTTAGAAGAAACATTTAAAACTTAAGTCACCCTAATAGAAATACGGGCCACTTCAAGGAAAAGATGTTCGACTTTAATTATACCAAAATATTGTGCCGTAAAGTTAAAATTTAAGCATCCTGATAAAACTTAGTTTCTCAAATTGTAGAAATCCCAATGAACATATGGTCCACGCCAATGACAACAATATATTGTATTACTTTGGGTCAAAAATGAGTTGGCACATTTTAATTTACAAGCAAACACACACAATTTAAATTTCAGCCCCCCCCCCTAATAAAAATACTGGTCCCCCTAATGAAAATATAGACTCCCCTAGTGATACCGAAACATTGTATTGTCATCCAAGATTGATCTGTTATCCAAATTTGTGTTAAATCGGTTGAGAGGAAGTGCGTCAAAAGTGAGTTGCAAACGGAGTTACAAACAAACAAGAAAGTGCAGAATAAAAACGACGTTGCCACGGCTTTAAAGTAGTTGATGTTGCTCCCGAATCATTCATTTTAGCCATTAAAATTCAAAACGATTGATAATACCAAAATATTTATTGTAAATTTATTTCTTTTAAGTTCCAAAGCACATGTTCAATTGACATGCCTCGCCTATTTAGTGTTTTCGAAGAAATCACAACACCTGACTACCACAAAAGAAGAAGCTGTAAATGACGAATAATTGTTTTATGTAAACGGAGTTTTAAAAAAACTTTACTTTTTACTCTTACCTTGTGCATAAGAAATACTTTTATTATTTAAATAAGTAGCAAAGAAGCACTCATTTTAAGTTCTAAGAATAATAATTACAAAACACGGGCAAGCAATTTCAAATCGGCAGCCATTGAGTTGACTTTTCTAAATGGTCATTTACAGAATATGTCGGTTCATTCATATTTTTCATATAAAATTAATCGCTGTCGTACGTGACATGTCCCACATGACATGTTTTCCCATCATGATATTCATATTGTTTCTGTTGTAAATGATCGTGTTTAGGGAAAATGTTTGTCAAACGATCAGAAATATTCAACGAATTTATATTCACATAATAACAACAACTTTGTAAAAAGTGTCAGTACATTAACATGCGTATGTAAATGAAAATGTTGTATAAAAGAAGTGCAGCTGCGCGGTGCCTGATCTGTTTCTGTCTTCTTTCCATTACTCATCTCAACCAAATGCCACAGAAGGCTTTGCAACCTGATTAGATGGCATAAAACTAGTTTTAATCCTTTTTGGTTGGTTCGTATTCATAAAACGGAAATACAACGGGCATAACAAGTTTTCAAATATCTCTGATAACTGCCCCGACTCCATCGACGGCTCCCTTTCCATGAGAGCTGTAAAAAGTTCCATTTCATTGTAAAACTACAGAATTATTTTGGAAAATCTATTGGACCTGCTAAAAATAATTTGCTAAACTTTAGCTTTTTGCTAAATTGCCCACCAGGCGCAATTAATCAAATATATAGACAAGTTATTATTGGGCTAAACCGTGTCCGATAATATTGAATTTTATAACATTGACCATTAATTCCATTAATTAATCTGAATCAATATAGTTTTCTTTAGTGATAAGTGGTCATGCTTTCTTGAGCAAATGTTTGCCAAGTGCGAACTTGCCTTTACAGACTAACCTGTACTAAAGCGTTGAGTGTCGCGCCACCACCAGGGTACAGCACATTCAAATTACATTTCTTGTCTTCGAATGTACTGTAAATACGTACCTTGATGCCAACGCGGCGCCTTTTAAGGTCTAAATCATAAAGAATATTTTATATATAAGAATTGCTGGTCAGAAATTTTATATAGAAACTTTTGAAATAAGCAGGTTATAGGCACAACATATATTTTATGAATAACGACTTAAATATGTATTTCGATACAAATACTTAACCCTGAAATTCTCGAATTATATTTCGCAATAAAGTCTGTATAAATACAAACTAATTAGTCATAAGCGACTAAGCCACCATTATGATAACCAAATAAACGCTTGAGTACTAATGCCGAGGTTGCAGCGGCTTTCGAAAACAGCGGTTTTACTCTTCTACGATAGTTGAATAATTATATTAATGATGATTTCCCGATGGCCTTGGACATATATACATATATCATGGCCTTCTGAATTTAAACAAGTAAAAGTTCTATACTCGGCTGTGCCGAATCTTATATACCCTTCACCAACGTACATCTGGCGTTGCATATAAAATAGTTTTAGTTAGCACAACCCCCGCGAAACGAAATTTAAATAAGTTTAATTAGTAAAAAATAAGCATTAGTTGCCTTTTTGGCTATTTTTATGTATAAAAAATTTAAATTTCCCATCCCTGGAAGCGAAAGTTTAATGTTTTGTTTGTTTTTTACCGAGGCAACTCTTAATGAAGCATGAAATAGTTTTATTTAAGAAAAACTTAAACTTTTTTCCATTTTGGTCACTTTCATATACCACAAAATTTTACAATTATCCAACCCTGGAATCGAAAATTAGTTTTTTTTTAATTCTTTAAAACCCATTTTGTTTTTACTAAATTAAAAAATAGTTTAAATGAGTAAAAGACGACGTTAGTTGCCTTTTTGATTACTTTTATGCATAAATAATTGAAATTTCCCATCCCTGGAAGCGAAAATTAAATTATTATTTGTCATGTGGTCTAATATTTATTAAGCTTAAGGTCTCTTTATTTTTATTATATTATAAAATTGTTATTCAATATTTCGTCACTCCTTTGTGTGACTTCTTCAGGAAATTTATTTTTAATTTTAAATTGAATTTTAATTAAATTAAATTAAAAACTAGAAGAATTATTATTATTTGTCTATATAAATGCAACTCTTAGTGATATATGAGGAGGTTTTATTTAAGAAAACCTAAAAATGTTTAACCATTTTGGTCACTTTAATATGCTACAAAATATTGCAGTTATCCAACCCTGAATTAATAAAATAGTTTTGATTAGTAAAAAACTACGTTAGTTGCCTTTTGGTTACTTTTATGCTTAAACAATTTTAAGTTTCCCATCCCTGTAATTTTTTTTTTATTTTCCTAGTTTTTAATAGACAATTGAGGCTTCTCAAAGCATGAAATAGATTTCGTTTACAAACCGACCAGTAAATAATTGGTTTTTGGTATTAATTTTGCGCCGAGAAATAGGTGTAAGCCTCCCAGCTGTGGAAGCGTATTTCGGATTTTCAGTACCACTTTATTTAAGTTTCCAATGCATTTGATGCATTTCCAATGCATCAGTCCAAGAACAAAGTCTCTAGCAGTTCTGGGGGCTTGGAAAAAACGATTTCAAGTACAGACAGACGGACATACGGTGAGACAGATCGTCATCGCACAATCGTCATCGCTATTCACAAGGATCCAGAATATATATACATTATGGGGTTTCATATTAATATCGAAGAAACTACACACGCCCCTTTCGCTCTTTTTGTGAAGGGTATAAAAAGGTTTACCAATATCAGCCTGTGAATTTCCTAATTATATTCCAGGCACTCACAAAATTTATAAAATCAAAAATTAAATTGATGAAGAAATGGAAAATGATCTGAAAACAAATAATAAAATTATATAAAATTTCACAAAACGAAACAATTGGTTTTCGCCTTGATGTGATTTGATCAATTGAACTTCACTACAAACATTGTATAGATACACACTAACAGTGTAGTAACATTGTATATTTATACGTCTAAAATATATTAAAAGCGGAATATTTTTTATGTACTCTCCTAAAGCCCTGCAGATAATCTTTTATTTTCTGAACGTGGTGTAACGTACTATTCATGCTCACATTGAAAGCAAACAATATTAAAAGTAAACCTTTTTAAATTGCTAATAAAAACTGATGAGACACAAAGTTTGTTTGTGTGTGTCGTCATATCAAAAGGTGATCGTAAGATTATTTGATCAGCAGTTCTGTTCGTATCGTTATATCTGGAACTTCTTGGCTTATCTTCCACTGCTGCCTCACTGTCGGCAATAATGCGTATTACGACCTACATCAACGAGGGAATGCCGTTACATGGCAAACGCCAAGAGTCAGTTAACAAGTGGTTGTAAATTTTGCGTACGTTCCGTCCAAACCTGCAAAACAAAAAGAAATCAAATCTCGTAGCTGGAGAATCATTCAGCCAGCCTTTTTATGAATATGCCTGCATTAGAGTGGTATTTGAAATTGCACTTTGGAAACTTTTAATAATCCATGATCACTGTTGTGACATTTCAGAGAAGAAGTATTTGTGTGAGTGAAAATATAGTCTACTTGACACGGGACCCAAGGCGGTCCAATAAAAAGCACTACAGTAAAACATTAAACCGAAATAGGGAATATAAGTCAAATTTTAGATGGAACTGGTTTTTATTTAAATCTTGGAGAGACATTTCTTATACCGAATACAGGAGATTAAATTTTTAATAGTCTCGTTTAGAATAAGGCTGATTTCTTTTCAAGAGAAGAGTGCAACATTTTTTACACTTTTTAGCAGAAAATGGCAACATTCCGATATTTGAAATTAAGGAAATTATTAGAAATTAATCCAACATCACTTACGAAAAGTAATTTCTGTTTTAAGACTCCTCCAAACCTGGACTATTTGCAAAACAAGTGAAAAAATGTTACATGTTCTCCAGATAAAAATAAAACGCTATTAAATTTCGTTTTCGTGGTTGTGCTTTAATCTGAAATTCAACAGCAGCTATGAAAAATCATTATAATCGTACTATCAATGGAGCTTTTTGGACCAAGACTCAATGCCTCAAACAACAAATTATGTTTATGACATAAAACAAAAATATATAAACCGTCAGAAGTTCCCTGCATATTTCTTTGAAAATCAAAAGTTTCATTATGTTTAGATGCCACCCTAATATGCCCATACGAGTTCGTCGTATTAAGAGGTCGAACACAAACGCTCAGTCTTGACTGAAAATATTTACTCGAATTTGTAGACGCAACACTAAAAATGAATAGTTTGTTTTTTGTTTAAGTGTGTTGCGATATTACGATGCCTTTTAATAGCTCTGTGGCGAATTGGTTGTCCGCAACTTTGTTGCATTTTAGTAATACAAAAGAAATTAATTACTGATGAATGTCATCGTTGCAAGTTTGCATACAATACAAAAATGTCACACCTCCGCCTTCCCCTCGCTCGCGAAAAACGATCAGCATGTCATGCTGTATTGGAGTTACTGACCAGAATGTTCATGTCTATCATTTGGCAACAGCGACGCAGTTTATTTCAGCCATGGAGAAATTGTTTGAGTTGCCTTTTCATATTCTGTAAAAGTCATGAAGAGTAATAATGGACGAGTGTAATAACCAGAATTAGGATATTCTGTGTTACTAAACAAAAGTCATACCAGATCATCAAAAAGAGAGAAAATGCACACTCCAGCTCTGCACAAATACTTTCTAATAGTCAATTGATTTATTGCCAAAAGGCAACAACTACTTATCAATGAGCCACTCGTGATCTTAACATTGTCAATTCAATTAAAAGCTGAAATTCCACTAAATTATCTCCACGGAGTCAGCGTTACGTAGGAGGTGCATGTTTGTGCATTTAAGTAAAATAACTTTACACCAAACCCTCGTTTGCCAAAGCCATCTGCCAGCTGAGAGCAAGAGACGTGTACAGTCTCATCTGGTAGTAAACAGACCCGCAATGAGATCATCTATTGAAAGTCCTTAAACCACTATTGGCCATGTGAATACCATATATCGGATAACTGGTTCTGTTTCGTATTTCTAGGCCGACAAAACACTTTGACAAGGCATTGAAGTAAATTGACTGTCATTGTGTGGAATGCATTATAAGAGAGCGCGGGGTTGTTTTCTTTAAGACAATAATATTTGTGGTAGCGCAGCTCTTTTCTGCGGTTTGTAATTGAGGTTTAATTTTGTTAATTTCCGAATTTTCTCGTTCTTCAGCTCTTGAGTTGTTCTTGACTTATTTGCGCAAACTCTTTCTTTTAGATATCCCCAGAGGAAGAAGTCTAACGGTGTCAAATAACATGATTTGCCTGCCGATTCCCACGACTTGAGATAACACGGATATTAAATTTCTCGCGCAAAAGAGTACTTGTTTAGTTGGGTCTGTTTTCGAAGTGGCCCCTTTCAGGTCCATATCGACCATTTCTGACGGCAATAAATCGGTCACCATCTCGCGATAGCGAACACCATTCACGGTGACTCCTTGGCTGGCTTCACTTTCGAGCACGTACCGCCCGTGGATTCCACCAGCCCATAACCTGCACCAAACGGTTCCTCTTTGTAGATGCATACGTTTTTTAACAACTTCCCGTGGGTTCTTATTTTCCCAAATGCGGCGATTCTGCAGGTTAATGAAATTGCTGAGGGGAAGTTTTGCCTTCTTTCTGAATATGGTTCCTTTGTAAAGTCGTCACTCTCTTCTGCCTTTTCAATCGAAAACTCGGTGTATTAATGATGATTAACATAATTATATTCTTCAGCTCTGGAGTCATTTCAATCTTTATTCAAAACTTACATCAGTGATGCTTGTGAGATATTAAATTTTTGGGCAGGACGACTAGGGAAGGTTGGCGATATATCAGCCACTCTACTGCGAACAAAAGCAGTGTTTTCCGGACAACGAACTGGGCGAGCATGCGCAAATACTTCCAAATTTCCTAGAGACCTGCTTTGCTGAAATTTAAGTATATATCTCACGATTATAGACACATTTGATCGAGTATGCGGACTAAGAAATCGTGAATCATGCATTTTAATTTATTTCCACCGGAATCACATCTTAAGACGTGACTAATTCATAACCGAAAAGCAAAATACGCTCGATGGTTATGATCATGTCACGTCTAATTTGAGTAGCAAAATGAATTATAAATAAATTAAATATTTACAGAAAAATTTGTTATTTGTGTTGATCTCAAGTAAATCACTTCTATTTTCACGAATTGTGCTTTATTGGCACTGCCACACATTCAGGATATATTGATCGTGATCCAGTATTGTATTTGACGGCTTGCGATGCATGTCGCGTGTGTTTTTGTTGGCGTTGCGGAAAGTAAGTTTTGCAAGAATAAGCTTTTTCAACAATCTAAACTTAAATTTATTCAAAAGAGAAACTTCTGTCATATGACCGACACGGCTGGTTCAAATGTAGTCTAACTGGAACGTCCAATTTACGATTACTTTTTCCAATATATTTATGTGACCATACATCGGCAATAACGCGGCGCATCTTGTCCTCCAAGTAGGCAACTGTTTCGATCTTATTAGCGCAGAATTGTCCAACTGTGTTAAATCGCATGATCTTGAAATATGCGAAACGTTTTGTTTAATAAGTTAACTGTGGTTCAATTTAGCCAGTATTGTTTTTAAAGAAGTTTGGAACATTGATTCCACCAGCTCACAAAGCACACCCAGCAGTCAGTTTTTCTGAAAGTATCGGTAATTCAACACACACTTGGAGGCTATTATCGTTCCAAGAAACTTTATTGACATTTCCATTTCAACGAAAGAGAGTTCCTCTCCTTAACAAAATTCGCTTATTAAAATCGAATTAAACTTCAAAAATTATTTTGCGCCTATTCACCGGATCTACGGCTTCCTAAGTGATCTCTTGGTTTCAATTGTTGCACGATTTGGATTTTGTAAGCACCCAAAAATCGTTCATTAATTAAATGGACACTTATGGAATTCACGTGCACGATGGCGGATAGACTTATTCGGGGCTTTCTCTACTATCTCCTCTTTTAAATGTTTGGTGTAAACGTGGAGCTAAAACATGTCATAGTTAATCACATCAATTGCTTTGATGAACGATTATGTTGATTGCGAAATGTATATGGTGCGCAATACGTGTTGTGAACAGACCTATGATTTTATATTTATGTTGAAATGCCATCCGAAATACATATAAATAAAGTGACGGCTTGACGAAATGGCCGCCAATTAAAACATTTCACGCTCAGATATATCACTTTAATTTTCACTTAAAGTGTAGAGCGTTTCAATTAATTCTTTTTTATTCAATTGACTTGGTTGCAATGAAAATCAAATAAAGAGCAAAATTTTAGCAGCTTTCTTTCAGTTTATTTAGATCATTGTGTTTTATTTTCAAAATTCATGATCTGTTAAGAAAGTGCACTTTTTCTGTAACTTTATGAAGTGAGCGGATTTCGGAGGCGGCCATTTGGAATCTTTTGAATATATTTTATACCAAATTCATATAAACCCCTAACACATACATGTGAAATTCGGAGAAAGGAAAATTCTGCCAGTGTTGTTGAAGACCGTGAATTATCGATTCTGAATGTTATTGTGAATGTAACGCGCGCTACCATTCGACGATTACAAATTGCCTAAAATAGAAGAGCTGCACTTGGCTGACATTTGATTTTAAGAAGGCGTGTCCCACACGTCTTTTGGCAGAATGTTGATGCCTTAAAAGTAGGCAGACCGATATGGTTTCGTATAGGCTTCTAATACTTGAAGAGATGACTCTTGGTCGGCAATCAAAAGTAATCACTTGGTTCTTCTAGCGACAAATTGTTACAGAACGCCATTTGAAATGAATTGAACAAACAGACGTGACAATTAAAGAAGATATATAGTAGCACTTGATATTTAGTATTTTTCGAACTTCTACTTCACGAAGCGATTGCAAATTTTGTTATTGATATTGGAAAAAAGAAGAATGGTCAGGTGCCCTCGAGATTGGGGTTTCCCTAAAAAATTTCTCATTTAAAAAATAAGCCGAAAACGCACCCCAGTAGCGCTTTGAAACAGATAAACGTTTTCGTCGATGTTGACGAAATTCTCGCGTGTTAACGTCAGAGTTGACTCAATAATCATCTTGTAAAACAGTCAATATATAACTTTTGCGCTATTCCGAAGCTGTCCTGAAAATGTTCATTATAGGCCGCACAAACAAAAATTAATTTTACATAATAAAATTGTGAGTTTTCTATACGAGTACTCGTTCGAAATGTGAAAACTTTAAGAACAGTTGTATCACAGCACAGTTGTATTAATGACATCTTTACTAGCAACTAGACGTGACATCTTTACTAGCAACGTCCGCTCGCATATGCTGGTATAGATTCTTTTGAAGCACTATTTGTACTCTTAATGTGGAGGTAGCTCACAGTCGTGATACCAGCTCTCGTATCAGATACATTAAAAATGTATAATACGTCGTGAGTATGATAACTCTAAGGGCGACCGATAAGGCTCCAGATCCAACACCGCAGATCAAAATATATATCTATCAGCGCGAACTCCGATGTCGTGTTCTCTTTTTGTTTTGCATACTTTCCGCTTCCATCTAGAATTTGTTGGAAGACATACGACGCACTATATAATGAGAGGATCTCTTCTGTGCAGAGGCTGCGGTCATAAGATCTATTTTTTACAATCCTCTTTAAGTATCTCACACAATTTTGAATTCCACTACGGAGGACAGCCCTTCCTAGATTTTGTTAGAAGCAAAAGGCTCCACACACCTTTTATTTTTAGTAAAATATATATTTGTATGAAAAGTGAAACAAAATCAAAAATTCGGTTTCAGGCTTGGACAATTGATCCATGTTTTGGTTCATAAATAAGAGCAAGTTAAATAGGTTATTTCTTTTATTTTTATAAATTGATCATATATGACACTTTAAAAGAAATTTTTTGCACAAGAGGTCAGGAAATATGAGCAAACTGCTCCAGAGATGGGACATTACAAACTGTTTTCATGGATTATAAAGGTGAATTAATAAAATTATTTGTTTGTTTGTTTTTGTCATCAAACATCCTTTGAAAATATATTCAATAGCAGCAAAAATCAAACGATATCAATACGATGATTCCAGGGGTGTACCATAGAACTTTTTTTGTCGATTAAATAGGGCTCTGTAACATTTCAGCAAATTTCAAAATGCAGTGCCAGAGCTAAGATATCTAAGCTTATTTCTGGGATATGAAATTAATCATCTAGAATTAATTATTGTGTTTTTTTTAAAATCCTTCTACAAATTTAACAAAATGGAAAAGACGACTTCAGGGTAAGACTTATAAACCTTTTCAGTACATAAAAGCAACAGACAGACATACGTCGGTAAAGGATACATAAGCCGAAGAGAGAAATTTCACTTGTTCTATTTCTCTTGCTTCTCTGATTCTGCAAAAATAAAATAAGTTCTATCTCCCGACTGCTTTCCCAGGCTTCTTTCTATGTCGATTCTCATAGAATAGAAGTTGCGGACACAATTGTATCCCTTCAGGGACTTTTCTAAGTTCTAGGCTCTCAAAAACTGTTGCTTAACACTTTTAGAGTTGCATTTCAATATAAGATGTATAAAAGCTAATCAGAAGTCACTGGAAATCGAAAATATATAGAGATATTCTTAGACATATTTGCAAACACTAAAATTTGTGCGTTTCAATACAAGAGTTTTATATTCTACCAACAACATAATATAAATCTACGCCGTCGTCTATGGCAAATATTCATACAAAATGATTTGCCGGGGCCGCAGTGTAACGAGATACATAAATATAGGCTGATAATTTTTATGATATGACGGGGTGTGTATGTTTGCTTAGCAAAAGTTGCAACAGTCGTTTGGCTTCTCTGCAGACAACAGATTCAGACATTCAGACATACAAAAGACATTAACTTAAAATGTTGCACGAAATGAAAGACTTATTAAAAATACCATAAAGACAATAAACCGAAGAGCAAACATCGATTAAACATTATTTATGGGGCTTCACCTAACAATGTTTTTTCCTGACATTCGTCTGCTTTCCATCTTGCCATGTCGTACGTATTTATTTATTCTTTTGGTTTTCGGTTTTCGATTTTATATCCAAACGCACGAATGGCTACTAAATATTCTTTACTGCTCATATACCTCTTAATATATTAATGTATGGTTTTAGATTTTATTATGTCCAAACCATTAGACTTGAAAAGTTTGATTACTTTTGACTACTCAATAGTTGCATTCGAATGAATGGTATGCAATTATTTACCCAGGCAACATTTGCGGCTCAATTCGACCAAATATTCGCCATGAGTCAGTTGTGGCAATTTTCTAATCAGGGCAGTCAGAACGTTTCATTGATATTTTTACAGAGAATGAAAGCAAGCTTGTAATCTATCTATATATCTCATGCAATTTTTTCAGAGAATGGTCGCGTAGAAGTTGGTGAATTGCTCCGAATTTCAAAATGTTTACCCCACTCTTCATAATAAACTAAAGTCGATTTCTTTTCTACAAAAAAGTGCAACATTTTTTACACTTATTAGCAGATAATGGCCGCACTCTGTCATTTGAAAATTAAAAATTTATTCGAAATTCATTCAACAGCCCTTAAGAAAAACTATTTTTATTTTAAAACTCCTCCAAAGTGTTACTTTTTATAAAGCAACTGAAAAAAGGCAAAATTTTTTCGAGAAAAGAAAACGCCATAATATTTTATTGAAAAAAATATATACAAACAAATAATTACACTATGCGACAAATGAAGACTCTTTGAAAAGTGCAAGATCGTGACTATATATATGGGTTCGATTCTACTATCAAAATGTAGTAAAACCCTATAATCAGTTTGGTCAAGTTGGTGACCGTTTTCTTTTTATGGGCCGCCAAAGTTGCCCAAAAAAAGTTGCCCAAATAACTAATCAGCACTTAAAAATATCGCTTAACTATGTTCGGCACAAATGTAGCCAAGAGTACGTTGAAATCCTGGATCATCACGCACACCAATCTTAATTATGGAAGACCGACAAGATTACACTGTTTCTAAGTTGCATCTATCACAAGGGAAATCTGAAGAGCTTGCACAACTTTTAAAACAATAAAACTTACTGGAACCTGGGTCAAAGGTCACAAAATATAGAAGACGGCAGTCAGGCCTTCAAATATGTTTTACTGTTGATGACTCAAAAACGTTTTCCTATTGTAAAGACACGAAGATGCTCATGGATCAGATGAAAATTGCGTACGATCTTAAGGACTGGTGACTATTCATAGACGGTTCGAAACAAAGTTTAAAATTAATATATAACAAAAAAATAGCGAAACAAATACTTTATTAAACTATTCTCCAAAAAATTTATATAAAATTATAAAATTTGAGTTAAAAATTTAAATTTTTAGGCATAAGGGAGTCTTTATGACTTGATTTTGGTATCTAGACACGTTCAGATTATATCGGTATGTTCATAGAAGTTGTTCAGCTTTACCCTGGCTACAAGTTTTCTAAATATGGTGTATGAAAAATCAGGATTTCCCAAAAGTTATGATCGAAAAACCGAAAAAAGAAATATTTGTTCGTTAACTTTTTTAAAAAAATCTCTGAGATAAAATACATTTCTGTCATAAAATTTAAGCAAGCAATATTTAACCTACGCTTCGCTACATTTTTGCCAAACATTGTTGAGTGATATTTCTAAGTGCTGATTAGTTATTTGGCAAAAACTGATGACACCAATATTGGGAAACTTTGGAGGCCCATAAAATGAAAACGGTAACCAAGTTGGCCAAACTGAGTATAGGGTCTTGAAACATTTTGATAGTAGAATCGAACCCATGTAGTCACGACCTTGCACTTTTTTCACTGTTGCATAGTGTTATTGGAGTTTGTTTTCTATATTCATTTCAGTTTAGTCATGTGGCTTGCGCAATTGGTTTTTCGATTCTACCAAAACATACGAGTAAGCAAATCATATATACGCTTAACCCTGTTATACGTGAAATTTGCAACTGACATGTCAAATATCCCGGTACAAAATAAAACATTAAAATACCTCCTCTGTAAAAGTGACACTCAAAGTCCTATGGCAAAGTTTTAATTCGATCGTGCTCCATTTTCTTCTGACAAGCCTTCTGACACCAGCAGCTTTTGTTACGATATAGAAATACACGATTTTGGAGGACAACTCACGGTTGCGAAACGTGAAACTGTAGGGTTACCAAACTTTTCCTGCAATAAATCAATTATGCCACGAGTTGTGTGATATATTTTGCCGTCTTGTTGAAATCACAGTTCCTGCACATCATCGCTATTTAACTGATGAAAGAAAAAGTCAGCAATCGTTACTAACGGTTGCCAATGACTATAACGGGCATTGCTTTTGGGGAAGTGTGGACCAAAGATTCCAGCAGCCCGCAAAATACAAATAAACAGTCACTTTTTCAGCATGTACGCTACAGAAATCGAAAGTACTGCTCACACCCGTGTAAAGAGTACTCCACAAGGGACCAGAACTAGTCCAAAAGTAATCCAAATATATGGGGAAAACATGTTCCATTTTACATTACAATCTCCTAGGAGAGGACCACGTAATCTAGAGTAATACAAAAACTTGTCCAAGTAACTACTCCGCACATCATTAACACAGGGTTAGTCTTGAAATTACTTCACGTCACTATTCCTTGGATTAGCACAGAAAATTAGTTTGGAAACGATTTTATGCTACTAACCCCGGGGTATTTTTTTAAATCTTCATGGTCCATGTTCCCGCTACATCGGACCATGTGGTAACTACTGCCTTTTACTTGAAATGAATCATGTACTCCAATAATTTCTGCAGGGTAACGGTGACTCAACATACACTTCAAAATTATTATCACTCTAAATGCGGCAGTTTTATTTATTGTCGCATCTATTCAATGCAAAATGAGCTCATCGCTACACGATTATATTGACCGTAAAATAAACGTAAAGCACGTAACATATATCGAACAGGACCATGATTTTCTAAATAAATTTAAGCGATTCGGAAGAGTTGTTGAAGCGTCAGTGTATTGATGTTGAAATGTCCATCCAAACTGAACATAAATCACTTCGCAGTCAGTGATGCCAACTCAAGGTTTTATACCTCCTTAAAAACCCTTTATGAGAAATGTCCCCAAGTATTGGAGTAGATACCGAGTACGCAAGTGTACCTATACAACGCAGGTCTGGACTAAGAAATTTTAATTTTTAAAAACAATTTCACAAACCAAAATAACTTTCTAATCGTTTTGACAGCTGAATTCAACGACTCTATTTCAACCATCTTTAACAATCAATCTCATTTGAAACCTTTTAGGATGAAGGTCACGATTTCGAAATAGATTTTGTTTAAAGGATCGGATTATACCTTAACAAAATGGTTTTATGAATAAGATCACATGGGTCTTTCATCTCTTTCAATCACATATTTTAATCTCTATAAGCAAAATTTCGAGGTAATTGTTATAATCAGTGTTGTCAACTTTTAAGTCTCAAAACCCACTAAAACCAAAAAGAAATCATTTATTTTAGCTTAAATCTTATTTAAAAACTTGTAAAAGTCTCTTACTCGTTTATACCAAAAAAGTTTTGAGTTATCCAATCCTGGAATTGTATTTGTGATGTTGTTTGATCTTTATCAATTTAATTCTACTCGAAGTATAAAACAGATTTATCCAAAAATACTTAAAAAAGGAGTTTACCGTAATAAAATTGTTTGCATACCACCTAATAATCTTAAATTTTCCAGCTCTGAAAGCACATTTCTCTGATATCTGTTTTATCTGTCCAAACAGGTTAACTTCGATTTTTATTATTAATCAGTACACATCTTTTTAATATGTAATTTTAAAATATATAAAACTGTAACCATAGTTACTCTGATATAAAAAGCATTTACTTATTATGATAAGGGGTGTATCCCACGGGGTTTGTGGTAGGATATACCCCTATCATAATAAGTAATAAGCTATAAAAAAGCATTTAGTTTTCCAACTCTGGATCTCTATTTTTGCTTTTTTAACTCCTGTACCAATAAATCTCTTTAAAAGATGTCAAATACGTTAAAATTGTGAAGAAAACGAAAAATTTTATTTAAGCTTCGAAGAATATTTCAATTATCTAACCCTGAAAATAAATTTTTTTGTTTGGTATATAATATAATATTATTTTGGTAGAGTTGCTTTCATATATCAACATAGTTTTCCATTTATCATTTTATTTTAGAAAAAAAAAAATTTGTTTTGTCTATGTACCAAACAAATTTTCAATTGTCCATCGCTGGAGTCTCTTTTTTATTTGTTTTTATTTTTAGTGCCAATTCAAACTCTTTTCCAATATATAATATACGTTTGATTTCAACAAGTTAATATTATATAACCATTTTAGCATACCAAATATTTTTAATATGTTAGTTTTCCAGCCCTGAACAATTTTTGTCATTGAAAAAGTATTAAATATGTGTAATTTGTAAAGATACAGAAAACAATTGCTTTAGTTATTTATTTGCATTACAGAGATATATTAAAACAATGAAAATATCCACCCCTGGAGCTGTCCAGTGGTCTTTCCTTTTTCTACTATCCCGATTTCTGAATTTTTTAAATATTTTAAAAACTTTATGAATTCAAGAAAAAAAGTTTATGTTGCTATTCAAAATTTTTGTCTTGTATTCTTGATTTTGGGCAAATAAAATTGCTGTCCCTCATATTTTGTGTTAATATAAAAATTATAAATAAATCAAATAAAATATTACAACGATAATGATATTTAATATTTGGGGTATTCACACTGTGTGCTATTTTGCCATATTGTCATAAGGCCATAACACTTTCAAAAAGTTACAGTTTAAAAAAGTTGTTGTTGTTGTACTGCTTACAAAAGAAGCCATACAATAATATGACTATGTGATATGTTTTTGTTTTGTCATAAAATGGCTCTAGAGATCTGAGTCGAACGCCTGAAAATCTGTAGACGCGACGGCGATTGTAAATGTTTAAAAAATGGCTAAAAATTATTTATACCTTTATGTCTGAACATTAAAACATATTTTTATAACACAAAAAAAGTTAAAAGAGAACTGATCGATGTTTGAAAGAGCGCACTAAGCTATGAGGGGTGTTCAGACTAGTCATATATTTCGTTCTATTATTTTACTTTATGACTACAGTGTGTATCCCCCAACTGTAACGAAACTATCAATTTATTAGGTCCGACTATCAATTTATTAGGTCATGACACTGGAATGACATTAATTTCTTATGTCCATACATCAGTATTTTTCATTATGACATCAATTTGGCAATCATGATGACGCAAATTCATCAGGTTTGGACACTAACATTAACCCGTGGCTTTAATTCCTTGTTTAGTTTGATTGATTATGCTCTCAGTGCCAGTGCTATTAAACCGGTGAAACTATTATTACTAAATGGTTAAATTAGTGTTATATTTTGTATGCATATTTAATTTTACGATCTGTGAGAATTTATTCCAGCGATGAAATTGCGGTACCAAAAAATTTTTCATATCGTACTATTTCGGTCTTAATGATGCCAATATCTCAGTTTTATGTGCGCAAGTATTCAATAAAATAATTTAAATAATCTAAAGTAGAGGATATTTTAAAAATCTCTATTTTGATTAGACGTGAAGCAGTCGGCACAGCCAACCAGCAGTTTCCATAATAAATATTTTGATATGAAAATATGCGTTGTTGAGTTACTTAAGTGAACTCATGTAAAAAAAAACATCTATTTAAGTCTAGAACAAAGTTTGAAACAATCAGGTGTTGGTTGTCAAATTCCCATCTAAAGGATTTTTATAGACTGAATACATTAACTTGTTCATTTCTATGTTTGTATTTATGTGTGTGCGTGCGCAAGAGTTTGTAAATTGTTATTCACAATCAACTAGAGTTTATGGCAGATATAAACTTAATACGCATCGCCGATACTAAATTGGTTAAATAGAACATTTAAGGCCGTTCATACTGTTGGTAGTTTATTTCTGAAATCAGCGGCCTTAAAATGTTAAATGTTTCCAATGGATTTGTGATGTACATAAAATTCGTTTCGGTTGTCGGTGTGTTTGTTTTGTTAAACAAACAACACGTTTTTATGTGTGACAACTGGTTGAATCATTAAAATGAAATAATTAATCCTTCACTTTTTTGTCTGATTGTCCGGTTGTTTAGCTTCAACATTTTATTGATTAACATAAAAGAACAAACATATTTCATTGATTGACAAGTCCATGAAACAAAACAATTGATTTATGGAAATCATTTCGTCTTGTCCCAGTTTAGGTAAAATGTTCTCAACATTTTGGATGCTATTCTACTGAATATATATTTGGTTTACACGTCAGTTAAATAATAAAGTTTCTTATATTGTGACTGGTGAAACGCTCAAAGCCTGTGAACTATTTTCTTAAATGAGCACAACAACAAACAGTAAAGTAATTCGTATAAGTAAAACCGAGCATCAGAACAGAATTAACTGTAAGAAAATTTTATTGGCCAACTTAGAATCGATATTCAATCGAAGTTCAAAATTTGTTAATCATATTATAATATGAAATTTATTTGTTGGGTGGTTAAGCAATGTCTATATGCATTTCATTGGTGCTTCTTACCAAATCGTCAGTAGACTTCAACCACAGTTTTGCAAAGTTTCAAACTTCTCAACTTATTAAAAGACTTCCAAAAACCATCTGAGAATTATGTTAAATAAATTAACTATAAAAATTCACAAACAATTTCAAAAAATCACATTATAATAAGTGTAGCAGGCTATGAAACTTATACAAACCAAACCCAACAAACAACTTTTATTCGATACGACTCTATTTTATTTTTCTATACCTTTATACAATTAGAAATCCCTTGGATAACAATGAAAGTATTTATAAGGCAAAATGAAAAATAAAATCCCAATTGAATTGTTAATAAACTAATTTTTTGACATATTGTCATTGTACTATTATAATATGAAATTTATTATTATAATAGTAAATTTCATATTATAATAGTACAATGACAATATGTCAAAAAATTAATTTATTAACAATTTGTTAATCATATATTAAATACATATGATATCAAAAATATGTTTGTATATCGTTACCTTAATGTTCAAAAATTAATTAGAATTTCTCTTTTCTCTTTGGTTTTACTGAGTTTTAATAGGAATGATTTTGTTTTTTAAAATATTATATATCGGGTGTTTTTTATAGAGTGATACAACTTTGAGTTGGCATCACTAATTTATTTGACCACCCATTTAACATCTGATAGTTGCTTTTTGTTTAGTTTGCCTTAACGTTTCATTATGGACCAACTTACACTAGAGCAACGCATTCAAATTGTGGAAATTTTTAATCAAAATAATTATTCTCTCCGCCAAACTCATCTATTCGAAATTGTATTTGCGGTTGAGGCCTATTTCTGGTTGAATGAGTACGAAAATGAGCAGAATTGTTGCATTTAGAGTGAAGAGAAGCCACATCCACAGAAAATTATTGTTTGGTGCGCTTTGTGGGCTAGCGGAGTCAGTCATTGGCCTATATGTCTTCCATAACGGTGATGGCCAGAATGTTACTGTCAAATGGTGAACGCAGCAGGAACATGATTCGAATTGAACACCTGGAAATCAACATTCGAAGAGTTATCGGCGAGATACGGCCGCAAATGCCGATTGCGCCTTGTACGCGCCAGCCGTGGCGGCCACATGGCCGAAATCATATTTAAACATTAATGTCATAAAATTTTCTATCCAATAAAGACCGTTTCATTGATATCAAAAATATATTACTATGTTTCATTATGATTTAAACTTGTATCACTCTATAAAAAAAACACCCGATACAATAAAAACAAAAATTTTTTTTGGCTTTGTTACATATAATACCAAAACAAAAAGTGTTGGGCAACACTTGAATCGAATTTTTGATTTTTAATACGAATTTAAGATGCTTACAAATATGTAAAATATGTTTGAGTGCATACAATTTTCTTATTTAGTTGTTAAGAAAATGAAACCATTAACTTTAGTTTGTTACTGTTATGTAACAGAAAAAAGTTTCAATTGTCCAGTCCTGGAATCCAACTCTTGATTTTGTTGGATTTGAACAGCAATTCAGTTTTTCTTGAAATATAAAAAAGTTTAGCACAAAAATTAGATTTAGCCGGTTACTTTTATATACCAAATAACACGTTAAGTTTTCCATCCCCGGAGCGATATATTAAAGTTCAATACCAATCCTTTTTGAGGGCTTGTACACAATCAAAAGAACAAGAATATATCCTTATATAGAGCCGCATTACTGCAGGGTAAAATTGTCTGCGCTCGCACTCACTCATTCACATAATCAAAATCGAGTGCACTAGTAAATAACACATACACACACATGCATGTGCGGATGTGTACATAAATGGGGCAAACGTTTCCGAGCAGTAGTGAATTATCATTGAACCACTATTTTCACTCAGATGTGCTATTTTTCCCGCGAAACCTACCGTCTTCTCTGTGCGTGCGACTGTTTACACATTCTTCGCCATAATAAAAACTAGAGCCCGGCTATTTATTCATTCTATTAATCGATCGATTATTATCGTTTATTAATACTTTCGCATTGTAATTATTTTGTGATGTTATTGCGGTTTGGTCACTTATAAATGCGAATGCTTCTGTTGTGTGAAACGTGCTGCACGACTTCCCAGAAAATAAAACGAAAGCATTTTTTTTTTGCAGACCAAAAATATGTGCGCACAATAGACTCTTCAGCCATCTTGCGTATGTCAAAGTTGACAGCAAGAAAAACGAAGAGACGAGGACAAACGTACATATTTAAATGTGGCCACAATCATTTTGTTTACCTACTGATAAGTAATTGAATTAATTTAAAGGGATGGCTTAAAGAAATTATGTGAAATTAAGTCAAACTCAATTGTAGGCTGCGTTGGATGTTTATCAGGAATGGAAAACAACTTTGATTAAGTGCCAACAACTTCAAAAGCAAAATGTAAAATTATCTGTCTTGGACTAGCATTCAGAGATAAGCCCTACAAATGAAGTGCATTGTTCCAGAGATAGCCAGGATGGGGTAGTATTGAGAGCACCGATGATTCGAAAATCTTAGTTCGGGAACAATTTTCGAAGTGCCTTCAGTTTGGTTGATTCGGCTTTGTCGCTTCAATAAAAATTATAATCTGGTCACATACTTACAAACAGAAACACATCCCCACATGCATACAGGCCCACTCAATACGAGACAAGAAGTTCAAGAAGTTTTCCGAGTTAATAAAAATTTGCTGATCTGATTATAACCCGATGTTTGCAAAACGGGGTAACACTAATAACTCTTCGATTAGCGGGAAGTTAAGAAAGAGAGTTACATAAGAAAAAAATAGCCGCCTTATTTTATTACACAAGACATACAGGAGTCCGAGACCAACAGATTTCATCCGATATTGTAACTACACCAGTTGCACCCTGTTATATACAACAACCCGTGTGGTAACTGGACTTCGCATAGCCAATTTTCTAATTTTCTTGCAGCACCTCTAACAGGAGCTCTTAATTATCGATGCAGTAGCAATTTTGCTACACATGGACACGCCGAGCTGCGCTGTAAATAGCTTTAATTCATTTATTACTCGGGACCAAGTGGAATAATTCCAGGCGACCTGGAAACCTGTAAAGAGTGCTGATATTACCAACACAATGTCATACATGTGTGGCTTCCGTATTGCTCAAGAAACTCTTGAGGTCGCTTTGCAACTCTGGTGAGCCACATAGATAAATCTGTAGATGCATTTATAGATATAGAGGGTGGTTTCAACTATGTGCGCCGTGATAATGATATTTGTTTGTTTGTCAGAAATCTGTTGACGTACAAGGCAGAGCTGGGAAGTATCTAAAATACGTGTGTGTTATTTTGGTATATTTAATATATGCCTTAGAAGCAGTTTTTACTTCAAATACCTGCAATTAATGACTTTCAAATAAAAATTTCCGAAATAAACTCCGCCTGGTTGCATTTTGCTCTTAACAACTCGTCATATTAAATTTTCGTTAAATAATTTTTTCTACAGTGGATATTTCTAAATGATAATTCTTGTTTTAATATACAATCCTATAAGATCGAATAATAATATACGCACTCATGTATCAGAAACACATACACATAAATGAATAAGTAACAAATCCTTATAGATTTATTAATAGATATCATATATTATTCGAATAAAAATTATTAATACAGATAATGTCATATTCATGAAATAAAATTATTGAAAAAAATATTTACGCGATCTTATTTTAAAGTAAAGAATTGTCAGCGCAGAAAATAAGTCCCTTAAAAACGAGCGAATATATAATTTTGATTTATTTCTAACACACCTTCCAAGTTTATTAAAAGTCTCCATAATTTGTATATAATAAAAGAATTTATACATCAAAAAAATTTTTTATAAAAAGTTTGTTATGTCTCCTGAAAATTATTACAGCGTGATACCAGCGCACAGTGGGGTATTGGACCCCCAAAACGGAGATCAATTAAACTACTTATCCGATTTGAAAAATTCTTTCACTATAAGAATGATACGTTATCCCTGAGTGACATATGATACAAATTTTTTGGAAAAGTGGGCGGTGCCACTCCCCCTTATTAAAAATCGCTCTGCAGGCCATAATAATAGGTCGATTGTCATGAAACATTCCCAATGTGGTACTGTTGACCGTGTAATAGTACTTGGCTATACTTGGTTGTGACTGGATAAATGGTCCAGAAGGCCCTGCAATGATACCTTAGCTGACGATTCGGAAATTTGCATAGTTTCAACCTTAGGATAACATTTCTTTTTCGCTCTTTGAAGCAACGTGTACGCAGGGAATTTATCAGGAGCAGCTTTTCGTATAACATTATATTGTTCACGTGAAAGCTTTGCTTCAACCAAAACCACAAGCGCTTCTTCAGCAGTCAACTGTTTTTCTTTTACACAAGTTACATTTTTTCTAAATTTAGCTGCTCTGGAAGGTGATGCAGTTATTTCCCTGACAATTTTTGCTGCTTCTGTTTGACCACTTGCTCGCAGACTTATTTGGGTAGCATAATTCAAAACAGACAAGGGAACATTTTGTCTTAAATTCTTACATTTTTTCATTTTTGTTTTTTCGGAACACTCCTCGAAATCAATTTCTTTGCGACCTCTTTTAGTTGTTGTAGTCACAAAGGCTATTGATGAATCTAACCAATTTTGATTTTTTCTCAAAAATCGCTCCTCATGTCTACTTGATTTTGCCCATCGATCCTTAAAATCGCAGACAAAACGAGCAAAATTCAAATTGAAGTCTTGCATATCATCTGGATTCATTTGCCTTATCAATTCTTGCTTTAATATATTCAGCTTCTCCATTAATGGCGAAGCCTCAGCATTCTTAATAAAACTGTAAAGACTACGCCGAGAAATGAATCTTTTTGAGTTTATTCCTAAAATATAAAGACTGTATTCAGAAACTTCGCGTGATATTTCTTGTATCAATTACCAAAATAACGAGGACGAACAACACGTTCTATATATAAACACTTAATAAAAATATAACAGCACATCATTGCCGTTGTTATTGTTTTAATCCGAAATATACCACCACGATCACTCACATGGAATTTTATTCATATTAAATAGATATAATAGTTAATGTTAAGTAACACCACATACTTATTTAACACATATTATCTGTTATTTAAATTAAGTTATACAAAATTGTCTAAGAACACCACCGCGAAGACAAATTAAACTTACCCAACCCATTAAATAAACCAAACAACACAATGAACAGAACACACATATTATTTTTGTGTAGAGTACATAAAAATATTTCAATATACAAACATAAATAAGAATAGCAACAATATATGATGATAATAACGAAAGCGAAAACAAAACAAAAACTACAGCCGCGGTTCTTCTATAACTTTGGACGACATGAGTTTATTTTTTTTTTAATGTGTTAAAAATCGCATTGGCGCAAAAAATTCACTTTTTGTAAAGACGCGAAAAAATCGAAAAAATTACGAACTTTGAGACAAAGCAAAAATTGAATTAAGCAACATATGTTATCGATTCTTTTGCCTAGTGATGGAGAATTTTGTCTACAATAATCGGGTATAAAACATTAATCGGATATCCCAATTTTAATTTTTCAATTAATCTCCGTTTTGGGTGTCCAATACACCAGTGTGCAGCGTTGTCAGCTTTGAAATTTCAAAACGCATCAAAAATGAGAAAAAAATGCGTCAGTTTCTTTTACAGTTCAGGGTTCGTAGAAAAATTAATAAGACCTACGAAAAACAAATAAACAAATAAAAGTGTTGTATTTGTCTGTGCCAAATCTTATAGTACGAACTTTGTTCTTTTTAAGTCATAAAATAGTTTTAGTTAGCAAAACAAACACCGTCAGTTGCCTTTTTGGTTACACTTTTGAATGGAAAAGAAATAAATTTTCTACCCTTAAAAACGAGATTTTAATATTTTTAATTTTATTAAATTTTTATCAATGCAAATCTTCATGATCTATAAAGCGGTTTTATCTAAGAAAAACTTAAAATGTTTAAACATTTTACTTATTAAGCTGCAAACACTTAGACGACAGCAGACTTCACAACTTCACGGCTTCAAATGCTGCCAACTTCAAATGCTGCCAACTTCAAATGCTGCTCTGAAGTCAGCTTCATAATTATTTTGAAGACAGCAACAACATAATAATCAGGGATGCCGCATTTATATTTTATAATGAATAATATTAAAGTTATTGATAAAAACTGTAATAATATCACAAAAAACTATAAAAACATCTACATTTATTTCTTTATTGTATTTTTGTAATGTTCTTTTATGTTTAATATTAAGAAATAAAGTTTTTGTTCTAATTTGTCCAATTTATATATATAATGGCAACTCTATATTTGCTTATTGCTGCCCGTCAAAATAGAAAATAGCCTAAGTTGGCAGCAGCAGCAAATGCTGTTGTGCAGTCCTGCTGCTGTGCTGCCGTCAAAATAATCGTGTTCATTTAAACACAGGCATTTTATTTATGACATATTGCTGCTTGCTGTCTGCTGTCGTCTATGTGTTTAGAGCTTTACATGTACTACAAAATACTGAAAGTGCCAAAAAAAGTTTTAATTTCCCATCCCTGGAATCAATTTTTATTTTTTTTTTAGCTTTTAATAGACAATTGAGGAGTCCCAAAGCATGAAATGGGTTCAATTTACAAACAAACAAACAAATAATTGGTTTTTGGTATTAATTTTGCGTTCCAGAGCTTCCCAGCTCTAGAACCGTAATTCGGATTTTTCTGGTGCTTGGGAAAACCGATTTCACGTATAGACAGACGGAAAGACGAACATCGCTCAATCGTCATCGCTATTCATAAGGATCCAGAATATATATACTTTATGGGGTCCCATATTAATATCGAAGAAATTACACACGGAGTGGCAAACCTAAATATACCCTCGCACTTCTTTGTGAAGCGTATAAAAAGCGGCCCAAATGGTGCGAAACGCTGGAAAATGCTTGAGAAAACCATCGATATGCAAATATATTTAATAGTGCATACTCTTCCGCGAATCTAATTTTCAATTCAGTGAATACGACCCCAGTCTTTGCTTTGCGTTCAACTAAACGCATTTTAACCCAAGCAATTTATTATATTAATTCAATAACTTATCAGCGGCTTAATAATACATGTGATTATGGCTAAATTTAAATGTGTGGGCCTTTATGTTAATATTTATTTTGTTATTTTTTCCCGTGTCAATTTCGACATACGCAAGATGTCTGCAGAGTCTATTGTGGGCACATTATTTTTGTCCGCAAAAAAAAAATGCGTTCGTTTTAGTTTCTGGTACGTCATGCAGCACGTTTCACAGAACAGAAGCATTCGCATGTGTGAGTGACCAAACCGCAATAACAATACGGAATAGTTGTAATTTGTAAATATTAATAAACGATAATAATCGATCGATTAACAGAATGAATGAATAAATAGATGAACGCAAGTCGACATTGTTTTTTAAGGAAAACAATGAATACGTTCGGAGGTTAATGCAAACGCACGCATGGACGAAGCAGTTACTGTTGTGGCCTCGTCCACAGTTATGCGTTGAGAAATAGCACATTCAAATAAAATAAAGTTCGCATCTTTTCAGCTCAAGCATTTCTTAATTTTTGAATTAAATTTGGATTGTGAAGAGTCTTTCATTAAGCGTATAATCGTCACTTCTTTGGCGCAAAAGCCCAAGTAGCTCGCGTCGAGAAGAGCTGTTGAAGGTTTGCTTGGCAGAATAACTTGACACAAAATGATAGAGTTGAAAAGAAGTTAAAACCATTTTCGAGTTGGTTTTAATTAGATTTTAAATCGATTTTCCCAAGCCCCCAGAAGACCTAGAGACTTCATTCTTGGACTGATGGATTGGAAATGAGCTAAATAGAGTGGTATTGAAATTCTGAAGGACGGTTCCAGAGCTGGGAAGCTTGCACCTATTTCTCGACACAAAATGAACTGCAAAAACCAATTATTTTTTTGTTTATTTGTAAATTTAACCTATTTCATGCTTTGGGACTCCTCAATTGTCTATTTAAAACTAAAAAAATGTTTGTTTCTAGGGATGGGAAATAAAATTTTTTTCGCACATTCGCTATATTATGGTACATATAATAACTAAAATGTTTAAAAATTTTAAGTTTTTTTAAATAAAACCGTTTTATACATCATGAAGATTTGCATTGATGAAAAATTTCAAAAATTAAAAATTCTCATCCAGGGTTAGGAAATTTAAATTTTGCATACATTAACATAACCAAAAATTAACTAACTTCGTTTTTTCCTGGTTAAAATTATTTTTTATTTCGGCAAAACAAAATTGGTATGAAAAATTAAAAAAAATCATAATTTCGATTCCAGGGTTGGATACTGCAGTATTTTGTAGTACATGAAAGTGACAAAAGTGGTTACAAATTTGTAGTTTTGCTTAAATAAAACCGCTTTACACATTATGAAGACTTGCATTGGTAAAAAAAATTTGAAACATTAAAATTTCGTTTCCAGGGGTGGGAAATATTGAATATTTTTTATTTATAAAAGTAACCAAAAATGCAAATTAAGTTGTTTACTGAAGCGCTTACTGAAGCTATTTTATAAAATAAAAATCACAAAATTGGTACTTAAAAATGTGTGTAATGCCAGACGTAGATTGGTAAAGAGTATATAAGATTCGGTACAGCCGAATATAGCACTTTTACTTGTTGTTATATGCAATTCGTTGTTTTTGAAATATTTTTTCGGTATGTAAAGTATATCCATACTTTCAAAATATTAATTTACAACAAATAAAACAATTTTATTTTAAAACACAAAAGGCTGCAGTATAGTTTGTGCATTAAGTATTATAAAATGTTGAGGAATATATAACACTGATTTCTATAAGAGCTTTCAAAATAGTTTAAGGCTGCAAATCCTGAAATCTTTATTCTGGAATAAATAAATTAAATAAAAAATATGTATTAGAATTATGTTTGCCGTCAAGGCGAAATTTCTGAAAAAATCTGCTAAGCAAAATGATTCCAGCGCGCGAATTTCCAGTTGTGGCTTCTTCCGTTTGTTTGCAAATCCAACTCGTTTATTATTAAAAGTTTAAATAAAAATATTTTTATAAGGAAAAACATATCAAGGCTTATGGTCAAGGCTTTTGCAAAATGGGAATTCGTGAACGAGGCGAGACCTTTAACAAAAGATGGGGTCCCATCTTAGATCGAGAAGGGACCGCAGCAAAATCGAACTTTAAACAGATTCAATTGTGTTATATATATGCCAGATCCATATTCTAGTGTAGGGCGACCCAAAGGAGTTAATGTAGGGATTGGACAAATCTTTAGTCCATCTTATAATCTTTCGACCAATCCAAAAACACCAGTTGTCTTTGTAGTTGTTAACGAAATATATTCTCTGAAGTGCAGATTTACTTTAAACGTACCCCCAGATCTTTTACGAAGTCAACCATATCGAGAAATTGGCATCAATATAATAAGTCCCAACCGCAGATGATGATCTGGAACATTTCATGTGTTCATAATTATTATCATTCAATTTTATTAAGTTCAAATCACGCCAAAATGCCGAACCATTAACACGGTACAAGTTATTGTGCAATTTTATAATTGAACAGCGATCCACGTGTTATAACCAAAGAAACGGTGATGAAGTTCAAGCGACGTGCTTAAATGTCAACATGTGACTGATTTTATTATTCGTTTAAGTCTTTTACAAAATTTCTTGCTTCTAATTAGCGATGCCAGAAGAACAAAATTAATTGCTGGTAAAATTCTTAATGTATTCCCAATTAGGACGTGTGCCTGATGATGTTAACTTGAGATTTCAAGGTGATGTGTTAACAGGACATTGATTTACAAGAAAGAAATATGTTTGTTTCATCAGCATGTGTAAACCTGTAGATCATTAATAAATATATGAAAAATGTCCCAGATGACTGCTTTGTGCAACACGTGAAATTATATAGATTTTCTTGGAGTACAATCTCGCCAACTGCTGTTCTGCTCTGCCATGTAACGTAAGTTGGAGTATTTAAATGCAGGTGCCTTTCCCTTTTTCATAAAAATATCTTTCCGAATAGAACATGCTATGAACAGTGATGCCTACTTCACGCTTTTGGTACTTTTTTTAGTGCCCTTTAATGCCTCTAGGCGCCAAATATTAACTTTGATGTCGCAATAAGAAAATCAATAGCTGGATGCATTTTGAAATTTTCCTTGGTGTCTATTAAAATATTTATAAATTAAAAAAATTGTTGCTTGTCCATCAGGAGAAAATTCTCGTTCAAATATGGATCCAAATCCCGAATTCTATATCTTAATTTGCCCCATGTTTGTTTGTACTGGAAATTTTATGTTCATCGTATTTAAATAGGTAAATAATGGAATATTTAGTGCAACGAATTTAAGTGAATGCAAAAAAAGCATAAACACCGTAGCGGCCAACGCTGTTGACTCGGCTCTGCTTATTAGATATGGACCTTGTCGCTATAATTTATGTCCCACCGAGAACATATATTCCGCCTTTTCGTGATTGCAGCCAAATGTCATCCAGGAAAGTAAACTTAAAGTCTGTATCAAATCAGTTTTATGGCCCATTTCAAAAGATGAAGATTCAATTAATTTTCGCAAATAAAAGTAATAGGTTAGGTTGGGTCGAAAAGAGGGGCATAAGCTATCCCAATCCGCTCAGGATTACACTTAGACTTAATAGGCTTTTAATAATAAAGAAAGTAATAACTTCTTCGATCTTCTTATGGTTTTATGTCGTGATATATTAACCAAAACATCCACTTTATTTTCCACATAAACATGAAAAGGCTGTTTGTTTCTCATATAAAAAATAAAAAGGATCTTTTGCTCAAAAATTGTAACACAAGTGTAAGAAATAACTTTTAATAAATTTATAAAATGTTTTAATTTTAATATCATATTCCTACTTTTATAGAAAAACTCTCTTATAACTACAATTAAAGTTGGGAAATATTGTACAATAAATAAGTAAGAAATCAAAATGAAAAAATTATCAATAACTTCTTGTTATGACTTCGATATTTGCTCACTCTTCTCATATATTAAAGTGTTTAATAAATGAGAATAAAGTTTCAATTGTAACTTTATTTAATTTTAATTTCGTGTTGATTCTTTTTTTTTCCCAAAATGTTACTCAAAAATTCAAAGTGCTCAATTGAGGGGTTTTAACTAGTTCCTAGGCGCATTTCAATGGAGCTAATGCAGATCATGAGGGAACCTTGACCCAACATTTCTTGGAATAATTAAATATATTAATTTCAAACCGGCTGTGTCTCATCTAAAGCATCAAAGTCTGTTAAATTGGATGAGCTGTATGCTATTTTAAGGGATGGTACATTCGATTTGTTTGCAGTGTCGGAGACATGGCTGGACAGTACTGTCTCTGGGCGTGCTATTAATTGTCCTGGATTTAATTTTTGTAGAAGTGTCAGGCCTTCAAGGGGTGGTGAGGTTGGTATATTTATTTCCAAGAGGTTGAAATTTAAGTCTCTTCTTCGGGTCTATGTAGCTGGACAATGTGAACCCCTTTTTATTAAGCTAGATCTTGGCAATGTCGAACTTCTTTTTGGAGTAGTGTACCTAAACTTACGGAAATGCGTCTGTGTTTGAGGAACGTCATCGTGATATTTTATCCAGATTTTTTAATACTATCGTTGTGGGCGACTTTAACTGTAATTTGTTGGCTCCTTCTAGGTCAAATACGTGAGATCCTTATGTCTAAGTCTAAACTTATCAATTGTGCATAACTGTAGACCTACCTACACATTATTATGTCGAATATGACTCCACATCCTTACCTGATTATTTTCCTGTAGGTGATGTCTATGTGATTAGTATTTCGGGTCAGCTTCAATGGCCATCGATATCGGACCAAGAATTAATTTATGCTCTCTTTGCTTTAAATTCCACGCAAATGCAGGAATGTATTGCATATCGCGAGAAGTAAGTGAGAAGTCTTAATTAAATATCAAAGTCACAACAAGAACTCAATGATCACTTTTCCTTTTTTATTTTCTTACGTTTTATTCTACAATTAATTGGCTTCTTTCCAACTGCAATTGTAGATGTAAGAGAAATAAATTGTTTTAATATTAAAACAATTTATTTAGGGTGCTGACAACGTTCGTTGATTTTGAAATAACATCTTTATATATTCTAAGAAACTGTAGGCAAAAGCTCCCTGATGACATGCATTAGCCGCAAAGATATACGTCTAAGAAGTAGGTAAAATGCCTCAATTGATCACCTTGAATTTTTTTATAAAATTTAGGGAAAAAGAATCATCACGATCATAAAATTAAAGAGTCTTAAACGGTAATTCCCAAAAGCAGTTCTAATTTGAACAATAAAACAGCTGTTTTTTACATTTCCAGGATTTTAAATTTTCGGTGAATATAAAATTAAATTGTACGTGTTTTAGATTTTATAGTTATGCTTCTTGGTGTGCTTTTGGAGCCAAAAAAGGTGACATCACTGGTTACGAATTCTAGCCTATCAGCCCTAATTCAACTGAACTTCTTTTATTTCATGAGTCTAGCAAAAATTTAAATAAAAATTGCAAAATCATTTACGAAGTTCGATGTTAACAATATTACATCTTGATATACATATATATTTCACAAGTTTGACAAACTAAGAAAAATTCCTAATCCCACACACCTGCACGCTATTGTCTGCCAGTTTCAGTATGAAAGAAGTTCTCACATTTTCAAAGAATGAGCGAATGGCTGAAAGAATTGTGCTATTTTCGTTCCCAATTGTGTACGAAAATTAATAGTTAATAAACCACAAACAGCTGTGACTGCAACACATTTAATAATGGTTGCATAAATAATTCCGTTTACAACAACTTATAATTTTGAGGCAGATATGACCATATTTAAAACCACACACACACACACACACTCTAATTGCAATTGTTCGCAAATTGTTTTGGAATTAAAATATCTTGATTCTGACAAACCAACATGTGCTGGCATGTCTTATTTTTATTTTTAACAGTTTTATAATAATAAAATTATTAAGAGCTACTAAATTAAAACAAAAAACTGTACTTAATGAATAATCAACTTTTTTGAATTGCCCAAACAAATTTGCCATAAGAGATGACTTATCCTGAGTTTATTTTCCAATATGTTTGTGTTTTGGTTTATTGGGAAACAAACAATAATAAATTATTAAGTATTTTGTAGGCATAAAGATTTTTGGCTAAGAAATCGCCAACCACAACAACGTTGTTGTTTTTCTCATAAATCTTGTTTGTGTCAATAATTTGTAAACAACTCTGAGGAATTGCAAAGTCGTACAATGCATGCGTGTGTGCGTGTGATGCACTTATTTGAGGGTGCTGTTGGCTGAAGTACGTAACACAAGCGAGATCTTCTCCGCACTCAGTCAGGAATATGGTGTCGAGGTTTCACCTCATTGATGAACTAACCGCAGTTAGAAGCAGTTTTTTTCTAATTTTACTTTTTACGAGATAGAAGAGGTAACAGGTACAGAAAACAAAATCTGAAATTTCCTTGAATCTTTTTACTCAAATTCTTCCACCACCAAAATGAAATCTTTCATATTGTGGTGGCAATTAAAAATATGCTGTTTAGAAATACATAAAACATGATCACAAAGAAGCTGTTCTGAAATCTGTTATCGGTTATTGTGTTATTGATTTAAATGCGAAAAAAACATACAACTGGAGAGATGTTTAAATTCCCGGTAGGAGAATTGAAAATTTTCTAATATCGGGGAGTTATTGGTTGTATCCCATTTGGAAAAAACTTCGAGTTCTCATCAGAACTACTTGATTTGAGGTCATACGGAGCTTTTCTGAGTATTTATGAGCGTTCGCAATTATGCGAATTTTTTTCTGTGGGTATGTGTATGTGTATGTGTGGGTGTAAGTATAACTTTTAAATGGTTGAGCCAAATTGAACGGCTGAATGAAAGTATTCTGAATAACGTTTCTGAACTTAAGCTTCCTGTCAAGTTGAACCGATTCGAACTGATAGATTTCAAGACATCAAAAAACCTTAAACAAACATATTAAGAGATTTTTTAGAATATTGTTTAAGCAGCTACACCGATGGCCGTTCAAAAACAACGTCGATCACCGCAAGCCGAGTCAAAATCGGTTCATCCTTCCCTGAGATATCGTGAACGGAAGATCTCGAGAAAAGTGATTTATTTTGACAAATTCCGAAATTCTTTATCTGGTAAGTAAGTGTTTTCGTGCCTTTTATAGTAACCGAGAACTACATCCACCACTGCTTATTATGTGGAAATCGGTTGATACGAAAATAATAATCCCCCATATTATGAATGGCAACGTCGACGTCCCATCAACAGATCAGCAAAAAATTGTCACTTGTCATTTAATTGTCGACAACACTTAATTACTATTAACAGCCTTTTCGTATTTTCTAAGGCGTATAATATTAATAGCACATGTAACCAGAAGTAAATTTCTGTCGACAAAGACTAGACAAGTGACAACTTTTTGCTGTCGTGTTGATGCGACGTCGACGTTGTCATTTATAATATGGGCGAATATTTTAGTTCGAAATGCTTAAGGAATAGCACAAAAGCCAGGCTTCGATAGCTTTACGGTCAAAATTAGCAGTAAGTTATGGGATGGCCTTTAGGGTCAACCGTTTTCCATATTTTTTGAGTAGCAAAAAGGTGTTGAGAATGTAAATTGTTCATTGAAAGTTTTCAATTAAATTATCTCTTTTTTTTCTTATTGCTAAACGTGGAAAAAAACGAAATCGACTTCGAAAATTTTCTAAATTGCCAGAGATTTGTCCGCCTTTCGCAGTGCATTTATGAGTTCTTCAATACTGACTGCGCATGTGTGCTGTCGGGAATTGTCTTGGTGGAAAAGCATCTTTTTTCGCCAATTGTGGTCGTTTTTACTTTAAAGCATCATCGGATCTGTCTAAGAGCTCTCTATATTATTGACCGTTAAATAACATTAAATAAATCCCATCAAGCTGTGGCCACGACATTTTTGCTGGCAGGGCCATCTTCGCATTTTTTGGGGAGTTTCTATTCGGCGAAGCCCACTGCTTTGATTGTTTCCTAGTTTATGAGTTAATACGATGGATCCCTGTTTCGGTCAGGACTAACACGGCATAACAGCTCGTCCGGATTGCGGTTGAACATCTTCTACAGCCTCAGCCATCCCAAGTACATTCATTCTCCCATACTTAAAAATTATTAAATGAGTTTTATCCGCAATTTCTGCAATTATCACCTGTTTGGTCGTCCTGAACATGTCAGTTCACTTCTTACCCCTTTAAGTTGATGGTGGAAATTTTCATTTTATTTTCTCTACATACAAAATTAAATTTTCCATTTCCGTTGAAATTCATGCGGTTGCCTGCTTCTAATGGCTGCCAAATGAAGCTGAATATATAAGAAATTAATGCAGAATGTTTCCTATAAAATGTTTTATGATGTCAGGTTCTCTAGGAAATCGAATTGCTTCCCAATCTGTTATTACACTTGATCACATTTAACATCTACCGTCAGGTTGAGAAGATCTTGCCACATATTTGAGAGATATACGATCTAAAAATCAACATCTTAAAAATATGTTTCTATCTCATTTAAATCCTTCAATTATTTTGGTAACATCCTTAAGAAAACGAAAATCAAGTTGTATTTAATAATTGTAGAATAACAACAAACAATCGAAACCCCAACACTTAATTTGATGTTATGAGGGACTCATTACTGCACTCTCCTTCGTCGGTATTGTAGCAAAAACTCATCAACACTGATCCGTCCTTTCTAGAGCCGGCACAATGTACTGCGTATGTAGGGGCCATCCATTTTGTGGTGGTACTGCTAATAAAAAAGTTAATACACAGTTGAGATAATGTTTTAATTTAAAGACATAACTTAAGAATACTTTAAGCTGAAAACACGCTCTTGATTACTTTCTTGTTATTGTGTAAATATTTGACTGAAATATCTTATATGCTTCAGTTCTGAGAGATAAATTAGCTTTTAGATGTGCATTAAGTTGTTAGTAAAATTAAAACTTTAAAAGCGTTTTATGCAAAACACGTTTATTTTAGTTATGACATTCTTGAAGCAAACGAGCGATATATTGTTCAATATCTTAAGTTTTTTGACTTCGTGCTAAGAAAATTTTAAGTTCTGAAAATGGCTTTCACCATACAGCGCAAATCTAGTTCTCATCAGAGAACTTCTGAAAGGAATGTGATGGTCAGTGTATAAGTATGCGTGTGTGTAATTATGTGTATTATGTATTGGTGAACAGAACATGAGATCCTTTTATTGTATTAATTAAGAGTTTATAAAACTTTTAGAGTTTATGAAACTTTATTGTAGAAGTTGAAGCCGTCTAATACAGTCCATAACAGAGAAGGGACTTGCATATCCCTTTTCGTTTTCTTTAAAGACTAAGATATTCTATTCCTTTATTTCAAGTCCTAAATATCACAAGCGTATCTAGACTGTTACTCTCGAGTGGTTAAGTGCACCATGCTACGAAGAGAGGAAAGATGTAAGAATAATATAATAAGAAGGAATAAATGATTTTATTAAAACAAAACAAAACAAACAAGTAAACGAGACGTTGTGGAGAATTTTTTATACCCTACACCGACCGTCACTTAATTTTATGCCCCAAAAAGCTTAAATTATCCAATCCGGGAGTAGTATTTTTGATGGCTTTAACTTTTTTATACCGATTTAATTATTCCCGTTTGATTAAAAATAAGTAAATAGTAGTATAGGGTGTTTTTATAGACTGATACAAGTATAAATCATAATAAAACAGTGAAACGGTCTTTATTGGATAGAAAATTTTATGACATTAATGTCTAAATATGATCTTGGCCATGTGGCTGCCACCGCTGTCGCGTACAAGGCGCAACACCAATTTTCACAAACAGTAACATTCTGACCATCATCGTTCTTGAAGACATATAGGCCAATGACAATATGGGCTTCGACAAAAGCTTGTGGATTCTCCTCACACCAAATGCGACAATTCTGTTTATTTACGTACCTTGAATGGGCTTCATCGGGAAATAAAATTTTGAATGGACGAAGTACACCATAAGTTTGACGACCAGAACAATTATTTTGATTAAAAATTTCCACAATTTGCACACGTTTCTCTGATGTAAATCAATTCATAATAAAATGTCAAAGCAAATTAAACAGAAAGCAACTATCAGCTCTTAAATGGGTGGTGAAATAAAGCAGTGATGCCAACTCAAAGATATATATATATATATATTCCAGCTATATAACGAGTCAAAATTTTCGTAATATTTTCGAAAATGACTTCCAACACAACAGAAGAGATAGGGAATATATTAAGCAAACACGGTAACACAATTTTAACGAAAAATGTACACGTCAGAAGGCGAACATCAAGTAAATTTAGAGTGCTGATATATTATATTGGTCTATCTTCATATAAATCTTACATACATATATCGTAGGGTACAAACACCAATCGCCTACTGCTGACGCACGAACACAAGAATCTCTTTGAATAAAACAATTCCTATAATTGATATAATTTCTTTAACCCGATACACGTAATACTTTAATGCTATTTGCTTAAACTATAATTAGACCGTTTCATGTTTGATTTGCATTTGTCAAAATGAAAACGTGTACGTGTAGCTTTTTCGAAGACATGTACGAATGAATGAATATGTGTTTGTATTTGTACGAATTACGTACGTTTGTATTTATCTAGTTGATGGTATTCCCATGCACGTTTGACTGGTAGTAGAGGACTGCATGAGACTTCTCATTCGGTGGAAATGCTGAAATTTTCGTTTATGATATCGACCGAATTTCCTTACACGGCATCAGTGTATTCATTTGGTGGGTTGTGTTAAAATGCTGTGTTGTTTCAGAGCGCTTTCAGACACGAGACTGGCTCATGTGTGTTAGTATTTTTCTTATTGCCAATTGAATTGTTATTGATTATCTGGAGTTAAAGTTGAGTAAGTCAAATTGAAACAATTAACTTCTACTCGATAAGTCTTGAACTAGATTTTACTTACCTCACTGAAGCAGAGTTGAAGTAGGTTGGCTCAGCTTATTTAAAAATTAACGCCATTCCCGCAACATCCTGCTAATTTCAATCACAAGTCTATTATTTCGTGGTTCCTTTCTTGTCTATGACCAGCAATCAGGGCCTGGTCCCACTGCAGTGAATTGTGCCAGAAACAGAAAAGAGAGTAGATGGATTAGAACAAGGAAAATTTGTTGTAGATATTTTTTGTTAAAGTTATCGACGAAGGATGGTGCTGTATTGTGCTCTTTTAGTACAGGATCACTGTTATGCCTTCGTCATTGAAACAACACCTCATTCATGGCTGAATTCGGAGTCGAACTCGGGATCAAGGGATCGTAGTCTTGTGTTCACTATTTCAGACATCAGCATTGTGCTTTTGAGCTTTTCCAAATCAACATTTTAATTGGATTTTGATAAAAAACTTTTAAATTAACTTTAAAACTGCTCTAAACTTTGAACAGGTCACCCGATTTCCAAGTGATTAGCAACGATTTTCGTATCCTCTAAAAGAACCGATAACACTATCTGATCAGATACAATTTATATATAATATAATATTTTTATAATATAATTTTTCTAAGAACTAATTTCTTTCGCGGTATCTCACGAGCTAATTAATCAATTTTGACGCTTTTGAATACACTTTGAACACAAATTTTCTTAGTTTTTTGAGATTCCCCGCAATTTGCTTATCCGAATCGAACCGAATTCACAGGAATTCTAAGTTTGGAAGAATTCTAGGGAACCCAACCGGTGCATTCAAAAGTTATAAGTAATTCATATACTTACACAAACATATACAAACACATTCACGCACACTTTCAATTTGTCTAGCGTGAAGTGAAAAAAAGAAATAGTTTGGCTCCAAATCCTTAACAAGAAATCGTTACCTCGTTAGGTCAGACTTTTGTAGAACGTTAGAGTACGAGAGTAAAAATAGGAGTGATTATTTAAGATATTGTCAATCACTTGACTAGAGTTTCACAATAATAACTGTAATTTTGAGGAGAGAATTTGGGTAAAAGTTTTACTAAAAATCTGCATCAGCTTCGAGCGCATGGGAACTAGAGTAAAACGATCAATTAGATCTCTTTAATTTTTGTTTTCGTGCTGATTCTTTTTCCCAAATTTTTATTAAAATTCAAAGTGATCAATTGAGGGATTTTAGCTAGTTCCTGTGCGCTAAAACTTCTCAATTAATCAATTTGAATTTTAATAAGAAATTGGGAAAAAAGAATCGCCACGAAAATAAACGTCAATTCCCAAAACATATACTACCAATTGGACCTTTTAAATATTATGTATTAGCGTGGCAACAATTGTTGGTCTAAATCCTTTGCTGGCCTTGTCGATTCTGGCCAGCAGCAGTGCTCTTCAAGAGTATGAATTGCCAGTATCCGGAATTGTGTCATTGGATCGTTCATAGTGAAATTTCACAAAACGATTGTATAAAATGAGTCTCAATTTGTTTATTTTCCGTTCTTATTCTCTGCTTTATTAAGTGCATAAATTTAGAATATCTTTTCATAACCAAATAAAGTGAGTGAGTGTGTGTGCATAATAGAACTTACACAGACAAATTGATTTATATTCAGTCGTTCGTACTACCGTTTGTTTGTTCGAACCAGCAGTACATTCGTATTTCGGCTATAACTAATTATTATAATATTTTCCATTTCGTTTATGTTGGAAGCCATTCGAAACCTTTTCTTGTATGCTTCTGTTTGCTTTGGCTCACAAAATAACCCAAATTAAGTAAATTAATAGTTAGATCTTTTGGGGGATATACTCAGGTGATTTTTGACTTTTTTCAAATATTTGGGTGTAGAAAGTGTTCGTGTGTTTGTTTGCATGTGCGTTTGTACAACGACCAACAATGTGAATGGCTTTTTAAAAACGTATTTTTCAAGATGTGTATGCGGTTAATTGTTTTAAAATTCTCTCAAATAACCTTAAACTACTGTAAAACGAATTGCTTATTCACAAGGGAGAGTTCCAGAAGATATAAAATTTATATTCACTCACTGCAAGTTGTGACAGATTGTAAAATGCGCAAGTGTGAACACAACTGTTGCATGCACCGCATGAATTCTTTAAGAATGGCTGATAATGATTAATATGAGAATATAATTGTGACAAACATTCTAAATATTTACCGATTATCAACTATCCGATTAACTATTCGGTTGCTATAAAATTAGCTTCTGTCTTTTAACGGTTTAACCGGTTCATTTCGGTGGTTAGCGCCTCAATTTTCAATTGTCTTTTGACATTTCAACACACTTTTTATGTGTTTAACAATTTGCTTCTCATATCGTAATAAAATAAGCTGTGAAAGCCTTAAAGCTGTTGACTCCGCTGGAATTAAAGTTGACGGAATAACTCTTGTATTTATTAAATGCGAGGACAACTGGTGCAAATGACTAAATCATATATCTAAGGATTTTTTGCGAGAAGAAACGTGTTCAAGTTTTATTACTATATATTATTCCACAGTTCTTTTTTGAATAAAATTGGCGTCGACTCGCTTTTGAATGAATTCTACCGATAATTTGGCAAAACACCAATGAAGTGCATTTCATTAGTAGTTGAAATTGTCTTTTTTTTTGTTATAAAATTATTTTTATACTTCAGGAAAAATCAAACAGGTATTCAATATCAGACAAACGATTTCAGGGATAGACATTTTTTTGCACAGCTTCTTATTAATCATATATGATATTTTTGGAAGGTATTCATCAGCTTTAAAAGTCGGAAAGGCCTAAAGATTAGATCCTGGGTAAAAAATCTCAAAATTTTATTTTAGAAATTTCAAAGTAACTAAATGAACATATTTCTTATTTCAGAAAGAGTGATGTGAGCATTGAAAACTCGAAAGATTTAAAAAAGTAATTGTAGAGTTAGAATTTAAACTTTTTTTTATACAAAAGCAATTAAATAAAATAATTATTTGTACTTTTTATTTTTTGTTTGTTTCAAAAACATTTTCAAAAGATTATTTTCACTTGTCCGATTTCGACACCAACATATAATTTAACCAGACCATCAAGAACTTTTGTGATTCGAGTATAAAATTCTACTTGTTTTATTTACTACTTTGGTCTGACATTTTTTATACGTCTACTGATGTTTCTCATGATACAATTATGGTTACCAATTATCCAACGAGGACAGAATCGGATGTGCTGTTTTGAGCATTCATTTATTGCGTGACTTAGTTGAATATGATAACATTTTTATTTATACAAGTTTTATTATAAAATGGTATAGGAGAATACTATTGAAGAAAGTGCAGTGGTTTTTGAAAACAGCTGTTTTGCTCTGTTCTACATGATAATAGACAATCAAAATGACGTTGACTTCACCACAAACTTTTGTTGAAACACCATTACATCCACAGAAAATTACTGTTTGGTGCGCTCTATGGGCTAGCGGAATCGTTGGCCCATATGCCTTCAAAAACGATGATGGTCTGAATGTTACTGTCAACGGTGAATGGTAAAGAAGCATGATTTGAATTTTTTTCGTACCTCAATTAGCTGGCATTAATCTTGCTGATATGTGGTTCCAACAGGGCGGAAAAACATGCCCCCAGCGAGCGCTACACTTCATTTACTTAACGAAACTTTTGATGAAAATATAATTTTACGTAATTGACCACCAAGATCGTGTGATTTAGTCCCATCCAAAAATTTTCTTTGGAGATATGTTAAATCACTTGTATACGTTGATAAAGTACACACAATTGAATTCAATATTCGTAGAGTTATCGGTGAAATACGGCCGCAAGAGGTAGAGATATATCAATATTATTGAACACTGAAAACGTGTTATCGACGAAAATTCTAATCTTTGTCGGTCGGCATGAGCACTTCAAATTATTGTCCGATTTACTGTCTTTAAAATACTCGAGACTAGAGTAGGGACTGGTTAATAGTGGCTAAAATTAATTTTAGATATTCTAATAAACTCTTAAATTTGTGAATTAATTAATCAGACATCGAAATCGGGTTTAAAATTATATAAAATTAAAGTATGTTGATGCGACGAAGGCACTTGCTTCGCTTTCCTAATTACAATTGTGAATCATCTTCTTCACACGACACATTCTCACTTTATCTTGATAAAGATATCTTCTGTTTATATTTGCTCTCATTGGAAACAGGATTTATCAATCAGTCTGCAAAACCCATTACATTGAATGTTATCCTGTTCTATTTTATTTCAAAATTTCATTTGATTTCAATATAAATTTCAAAAAGTAATTTACTTTTAACTCAAATTTTCTGGCTAGCAGAATGTGATGGGTAGAACAGCTGACAAATTTCGATAACAATTAGAGAAGATAGAACAAGAGGAGCCTCATCCAAATGAAGTGTATGGGTCTTGAAATGTTGCATGTTGCTTGAAACATGATGACCGTAACGAAACGTAATGAAACGTACGAACGTAATGAAAACTTTAATAAAAAATTCAACTCAGGCCAAATAAAAGCAGAGACAACTATTTTATTATATATATTAATATATTCACCACCAAAATAAGAGAACATTATCTTTATAGATCCAATATATCAACAGATCTAATATATCGTACGATTAAATTGTAAAACTAAAAACAATTATAAAAAAAGAAAAGGTTGTTCTTGTTTTATATATAAATTCTAGTATTGAAAGCCTCTTTTGATGTAGTAGGTCGGGCGGTAAATAAAAAAGTTATCAGCAGTTCATCGTTTTCGAGCTACGGGTCTTGATAATTACCGTTACATATTTAAGAGTGTTTTGAAGACCCTGTGCCTCGTTTCTGTAACTGAAGTGAGAATTTCTCACATCGAAAAACTAAATAATTATGGTTGTCATGCTTTTTATTGTAGGGTTATCCATAGAATAATATATTTATTATTATAAAAAACCAAAAAAAATTTAAATGCATTAAGAAATATATTCTGACTCATCTTGTGATTCACAGAGTGACGACAATTTTTTCGATGCGAGCAGTTCACACTTCAGTTACAGAAACGAGGCACTGGTGTCATTCAAAAGTCTTTTAAGAGATCTTTCTAGACTTGCAAAGTTTTCCAAAAAGTGCTTGACTCTTATACGAGTACACAATTAATTAATTTTTCTGAGATGTTATTACATTTACAAAAAGTTTCAAATGATGCCGATATTCACTATTTATATTCGGTGATATATGGGAAAATCGGATTTGTGTGTAGGTTGCCCAATTTATCGATTTAATGTATTATTTTTAAAATTTTGTGTCGTATACAGAAGCATAAATAAATACATGACAAACTGTATGTTTGTCCTCATACACATACACACAAACTACGTGTTCTCAACTGTAAATTATCAGTTGATAGCTGCGATCCCACTTTAAACGAAATCCAGTCTGTCCTTATTTCCTGTGAGTGTCATTTGTTGTGCGAAACTTCCTTCCCTTCAGAAATTCGGTGTACGTTCACCGGATACCTGTTGAGAACTATAAATAAGTTGTCCTGACGCATTTCATACTTATTCTAAAACGAAGAGTTGATCTCTTGCCCAATTCATTAAAAACAGCTACCGGTTGTGTCTCCACCAAGTATTTTCTAATGCTGCCGGTTTGAGAAGTTAAAGATCGAATTATAATATTGTTGAGTGAAAAATTTCAAAAAGTCTTCACAATTGAAAATCATTATTTTCTATTAGAGTAGTGAAGATTTCGCTGGATTCTCTTTTATAATATTTGCACCTTCTGAACGTTCGTTGTACATCACAAACAAACGTCATGGTTGCTGTTTTCAGTTTTTGCTGCTGTTTCGTTCCCTTTATCTGCACACACGGTGTATAGTAATTTGCTGTTTTATTTATGAATCCAAAATACGGTAATAAATAACCAAATAAACACTTGCGACCTGTCATAATGGGGAAGTGGCTCTGCCTCGATTGTTTTGCTCACCACCATGTACATTTTGGACACAAATTCAACTTGTGTTTGCCCTGATCGAAATGAATTACACATACAAACTGCATAGTGTTTCACAACGAGTATATGCATGTGCATGTATATTTTTGTTTGCATGTAAGTATGTAAGCATGTACGAATGGACTAGGGATGTGCGAATATTCGAATATTCGAATCCGCTATTGAGGCGCATGTTTCTCAAACGTGTTATTATCACGTTTTTTTATAAGGCAACAACATTTCACTAAATGGCAAAAAAAAAAAATATACGTGTGTCGGCGTTTTGACAGATCACATCGGAATTTTATTTTATAGGCGGTTAAAATTTTCCATCTCTGGCCAATTCTTGCAGCATATCGGTATATAAAATTATATCGGTATATAATAATTTTTAAGCTGAGAATTATTGTTCAGAATTTGTATTAAATTCGAATTGTTTAATAGTGGATTATTTAGAATATTTTTTTTAATCATTTTACTAGTAGAACGTATCACTCACTTCTAATTTCGATGCCATGACGCCCTCTCATCGGTAGTTTTTATTCAGTTTTACCTCTTTTCAAATACTTTTTAACGCTATATTACATATAACGAATGTAAAAATAAATTATTGATCTATTAAGTTAAATTACTTTTGGACAGCACGAAATTCATCAGCGATAATTTGTCCTGGTAATATGATGATCATAAGAAGTATTGTAAGAAAAAATAGTATTCGGCATGACCTTGAGCGTATGACAGTTGCTTCATCTTATCACATCATGTTAGATGGCACGATGTATACTAAAATATGCAATTTCTACACTTCCATAATGGGTGTTTTTTATAGAGTGATACAAGTTTAAATCATAATAAAACTTAGTAATATATTTTTGATATCAATAAAACAAACTTTATTGGATAGAAAATTTTACGACATTAATGCTTAAATATAATTTCGGTCATGTGGCCGCCACGTCTGGCGCGTACAAGGCGCAATCTGGAACAACAATTTTCACAAACCTTTCGCAGCATATGCGGCCGTATCTCGCCGATAACTCTTCGAATGTTTATATGCAGTTGTTCAATTGTTTGAGGTTTATCGGCGTACAAAAGTGACTGTACATAACCCCATAGAAAATAATCCAATGGGGTTAAATCACACGATCTTGGAGGCCAATTAATTGGGCCATTCCCTTAAATTATCTTATCGTCAAAAGTTTCCTTAAGTAAGTAAATTTTAGCGCCCACTGTGTGGCATGTGGCTCCGTCCTGTTGGAAACATATAGCAGCAAGATTAATGCCAGCTAATTGAGGTACGAAAAAACTTCGATTCGTGTTCCCGCACCGTTCACCATCATCGTTTTTGAAGGCATATGGGCCAATGACTCGGCCTGCGCATAAAGCGCACCAAACAGTAATTTCCTGTGGATGTCAGGGTGTTTCGACAAAAGCTTGTGGATTCTTCTCACTCCAAATTCCACAATTCTGTTTATTTACGTATCCATTCAACCAGAAATGGTCTTCATCGTAAAATAGAATTTTGAATGGACGAAGTGCACGATAAGTTTGACGAACAGAACCATTATTTTGATTAAAAATTTCCACAATTCGCACGCGTTGCTCTGAAGTAAGTCGATCTATAATGAAATGGCAAAGGAAACTAAACAAAAAGCAACTATCAGCTGTTAAATGGATGGTCAAATAAAGCAGTGACGCCAACTCAAAGTAGTATCACTCTATAAAAACACCCTGTATATTAAATAAAAGGGTTTGGAATTACGTAGAATGTTATCTGCACATGTTTAGCTTCTTTTAAAAATTTTATGGTTGTATAAAAACCGGAAATAAAGCTACGAGTTGGCTAAAAATAGGGTAAATGGTTTCCCTGGTTAGTAGAAGCTCAGCTAATTAAGGTCTTTGCCTATCACATCTAATATTCTTATCCACGAATATTATTTTAGGTATCCGCGTTCGCGAATACAAAAAATTGACATTTGCTGCGTCACTAGTATTCGTGTACGTGCATGCATATACGCAAGTGTTTTAGCATGTATTTATTTGTGTAAAAGGGCTTTTTAAGGCTGTTCTACTGTTGGACAGCCAGCCTACAATTATATTGCACATCATACATTCATATGTGTGCACAGGGATGCCAGCTCGTTTTGTTTTCATGATATTCCCCACATTGATTTTCCAAAATCATGGATTTTGTATGACAACATGATAAATAGTTATCAAGATAATAATAATATATTTATATATCACAATATCAATATATATTTCACATAAGTAGAAGGAAGTCGAAAACACAAACATATTTTTTTTAATTGTATTTCGTGCATAGCAAAAATTGTTAAGGAACTCATGAATAGAAAATCATTTGTTATAAAATCGAGAAAAAGTTTGACAAAACCGAGACAAATATGAAGTACATAAAAAATTAAATTAAACAAATTTATTGGAAAAATTTTAAACTTGGGGGACTCCCACTGTAGTCATAAAGTCATAAGTCATAAAATAATAGCACGAAAGTTATGACAAGTGTGAATAACCCCTCATGACTTTGTCTGCTAAATATATTTTTATATATAAACTAACAAAGCTGCCGCCTTGATATGAGCTGAATAGATTTTTTTGCGGCGTTATACGGAAAAACGTTCACTGGTTGCCAGCTACGTAAAATAAACGAGAAACGTTTTCCACTTGTATATATTTAGTTTTTGGGATTTAGTTCTCTTTTAATGTTTTTTATATTATAAAAATGTGATTTGATGCACAGACATATAGATATAAATAGATATATAAGTCACGGCGGCAAACATGTACTATCGCCGTCTCGCCTAAAGATTTTCACCCGTTCGACTCAGATCTCTAGAGCTTTTTTATAAAAAAACAAAAACATGCCTGAAAGAGTGCTATTATTTTATGACTTTTTTGTAAGCAGCACCACAACAACTTTTTTAAACTGTTCTAAAATATTTGGGGGATTTACACTGTAGTCATAAAGTCATAAGTCATAAAATAATAGCACGAAAAATATGACTAGTGTGAACAATCCGTCATAACTTGGTCTCCTAAATAAATTTGTATATATGAATTCTAACAGCTGCTGACAACTTTTTTTAACTAGTCTAAAATATTATGACTTTATGACAATATGACTAAATAGCACACAGTGTGAATACCCCAACTGTTGTATAGCATTTCTAAATTCAAACTCATGGATTGTATGTTAACATATTTTTCCAAATGGAGAATTATTTCACTTGCAACAAGATCTGTAGATTTAGAGAATTCGAGAGATTTTAAAAAATATGTTTGATGGAGATATACAGAAATACCTACCAAAGATCACTGAATAAACTTTATTAAAACATAATTCAAAATGTCTGCATGCGTTAACAAACTGAGAATCTTATCCTATTAAATGAATTCTTTGAGTGCACAGAGATACTAAAAATCTGAAAACTGGGAATAAGCCACTCAAGCAGAGTTATTTAGCAAACACCCGTGATTACTAATCAGAAAGTATAGCGGCTGCAGTGTGACTTAAAAATTAAATTGATGCTGATTTTTCTCGTAATCCTGGAATTATTTATCATGTATTAAGAACAGTAGTCTATTACTTACAATGCAATTTGATATTATAAATCGATTTTACCTGGAGTCCAAGATTTTGAAAGTCCGTCAAATATCCCAATCACAGATTTTTTTTGCACTCGACATTTATGTCACACTGTTTTGTCATCTGGACTGACTTGTATATTTGTTTTGACGACTTTTGTAACAATATTAATGTCTATGACGCCACGTATAATATAAGGATTCCAAGATCTCCACATTTGTCCTGAAATCGGCACATCTGACATCCCTGCATATATATAATAAATAACTATATACACATGCACATGATGAATGTTCGTCATTTGGTTGTTGTTTTGTGCAACCCTTTTACACAGTCATTTCTTTGTCCGCATGATTATATGGTCATAAGTTTGAATGAGCCCTTTAGCGCTCTAGCATAAAGAGAAAAAAAAAGAGGAATAAAGAAAATAAAACACTCGAGTAAAACAATGAAAACCTCAAATAGATGGACGAGTCAAGGAAATGTAGATAATGTGTCAGACAAACAATTTCGTGTACATAGAATTTTTTTTTTCTTGCCAGTATTTGGTGGGCAGCACCTGATATTTAACAATCGGTTTTTGTTTCTTTTGCTTCTTGACTAACTCCAAGTAAATGAGATTATTAAAGGCACCAGTGAAGTGCTGTGTTTTTAATTCAAGTTAAATTTTACTTATTGGTGCACTACATTTCATACGTACATACTCGTAGTGTACACACACAAACACACACACACACATCTATTTATGTGTGAATGTGCTTACATAAGAGTTAACATGCAAAAGGCATCACTTCTTCATGGCAGCTTTTGGTTGGTCAAATGGGCAGAAAACGAAAATTAAAATAGCAGCCCAGTAAAAAATGGTGCTGCGAAAGCAGCAGGTTGGCAGGCAGTATGTAAATGGAAAAGTTTCACGGGCGGAAGTCTCTGCTCTTAATCAGTTTTCATAATGTCTGGCTTTTCCAAGGTTTTTTGGGACCTCCGAAAATTAACACGGATCATGTATGTATTCCAAATGACCTTGAGTTAAAAGCTTCAACCCAAAAAAGCTTTACACTCGCTACAGATAAGAATGATACCGAAGTCAGGGAAAGATCACACAAGAGTAGAATCATACCGGCCAACGAGTCCACTGACGGCTGTTTCAAAACTTTTGGCGAAGTTGGTTCCAATAATGAGTGTATGAAAAAGATGAAAAGCATCACAAAAAATACAGAAAAATATTTACGAATCAGAGAAGTGGTTAAAACTTTGGAAGGTCGGGGTTAATGAACATCAAAAATGTAGTCGCGTTCAAAGTTGCCAATTCTTTGGGATTTATAATCGTTCGAAATAATTTCAAAAATTTTTTTGGTGTTCGAACACCCGAATAATCTTAAGCTTTTAATCGAATATTCCAGCGAATATAAAATAAACAATTCTATTCGAATAACTAATTTTTATTAACAATAAAGAAACAATCGATTACAAAAAATTGAAACTGACTCACTTATTGTCCATCAATTTCCACATACACTGCTACAATAAATATTGAATCAACCCTAATGTTCTCGATTTAGAATTACAGGTCAATGAAGAATACTATATTATAAAGTCCAAGAACCATTCAAAATACCGTTACACTTTAGTTCCATTACCTGCTCACCTAACGAAATGCTATCATATGTCATAGATATGGAAGGTTGGTTGCATTACAATATTGGGTACCTGCGGTAAATTGAAAATAAAATCTAAATTTTTTAACAGCTTTTTATGGTTTGCAGCTTTTTTTTATTTCTGAGATCTGTATCTATTAGATAAAAAAATAAAATGTTGAATGTTTGCTTTAAGTTTTCTTAAATTCTATTTTTAAACTGAAAGAAACTACGAATTTTGCAGGAAAAAAATTGTTTCTCGATGAATTTCTGAATAATTCCAAAACGATAAGAGATAAAGAAAAATTGTGTGTGACTAAAACAAATACAATTTTCTTACACATCTTCTGGTGTTTTACTTTAAAAAATTGGATGACTCGTTCTCGAGTTAGGGTGAAATATATCTACGTACCTGGCTAATTTAGAGGCAAGAAATTGCCACGCCCATAAAAAAAATCTCGACCTGATGGAAAAAAACGGAAAACGGATTCGAGCTTAGCGCATCAAAATCCATATAGTCTGCATAGTTTTATTCAAAAAAGGATTTGGCTGCTGATCACTGTTGTTTCTATAATTTTTTTAAGCCGGTTAGATACACACTTTCATTAAACTCTGAAACTTCGGTTGATCTTTTAGCGTAGGTCTTGTCATAAAATAATCTTGAAAACAACGCATCAGCATATTCTTTTGTTTCGAACTTCGGGTCATATTTAGAAAAGTATTGCATGAAAAACTCGGATATAAAAACAATATTAACTTTTAATAAATTATTTGACATACCGTCATTGATATAGATATAGACATTTCTTAACCACCCAACAAATAAATTTCATATAAAAATAATATTAAAGTATTTGTTAGTTCGATACGTCGTTCATTGATTCGAGCTCTAATTAATTAAATTAAATTTATTGAATCTGTAAAAAATCAATTATGATCTTCCAATATTTATATTAAGAACGAGAAGATGTATCTTTCAGTTCCATTAGAGAGGTATTATTATACGCTTCCCAAAAAACTGAAAGGGGTTTGCCACTCAGTGTGTAATTTCTTCGATAATATGCGACTCGATGGAGTATATTTATTATGGATCCTTATGAATAGCGATGACGGTTGAGCGATGTCCGTCTGTCTGTACGTGAAATCGGTTTCCCCAAGCCCCAGAAGACCTAGAGACTGCATTCTTGGACTGATGAATTCAAAATGAACTTAAATAGAGTGGTATTTAAATTCAGATATACGGTTCCAGAGCTGGGAAGCTTACATCAATTTCTCGACGCAAAATTAATACCAAAAACCAATTATTTGTTTGTAAATTGAACCTACTTGATACTTTGGAATGCCTTAATAGTTTATTAAGAACTAAAAGAGTTAAAAAAAATTTCAGAGATGGGAAATTAAAAGTTTTTTTTTGCTCATTCAGTATTTTGTAGTACATGTAACAACTGAAATGTTTAGACATTTTAAGTTGTTCTTAAATAAAACCGCTTTACACATCATGAAGATTTGCATCGTTAAAAGGGTGTTAAAAATTTAAATTTTTCTTCCAGGGCTGGCAAATTTATTTTTTTTATTGGTACATACAATATTTTGTAGTACATACATGAAAGTGACCAAAATGGTTAGAAACTTGAAGTTCTCATGTCTTATTAAGAGTTGCATTGATAAAAAGAAAAAATTATTGGAAATTTCGTTTCTAGGGGTGGAAAATTAATTTTTTTTTTCATTCATAAAAGTAACCAAGAAGGCAACTGACTTTTTATAACTTAAAAACAACAAAATTATTACTTAAAAATATTTGTAACGCCAGACGTACGTTGGTGAAGGGTATATAAGATTCGGCACACCGGAGTATAGCACTTTTACTTGTTTCTTTAATTTATCATGCTCGGTTTCTCGGTCCTCATCCTCAGTAATTAATTCATGGCTTTAGGTCAAACATTTTCAAAGATTATTTTTGTGTTTAAGTCTTAAGATTCGTATACTTATTATGAAGGTTTTTAGTTCCATTTTCTTATTATTATTTTAAACTAAATTAATTTTTTATTTTTTAGTTAAATATCCCGCGATAACATGTAAAAATACTGACACATTGTGGGCTGAACCACACCAACAATATTGCACGAGTACAACGTGGCGTATGAGTAACATTATTCAAATACTATGTATACGCTTGGCAGCACAATACAAAAAGAATGTTGGATATAAGCAGCCACATAAGTGAAGCCAATAAAAAGCTGTTAATAAAAAATAGTCTTGTGAAGCAATTAAAGCAACATATTTTCCGAGGGTTTGCAATGATGTTGCTGTGCAAACGTGAATTCTCATAATTCAAAGGCGATAAATATCAAGCAAAGAGGATATAATTTACCACATCCTTTAAGACTTAGAGGGTAAGTTTGAATCATTTATCGCCGATTTACGGTTGACGAGAGCATAGCACCTGTCGCTGAAGATCACAGACAGCGATTAATAGAGTACAGCATCCTGCTTCGTCAGTGCTGGGAATTAAAAATAGCTACAACAAATTCTAAATCTTCTACATGTTCTCTTAACACTATCCCCTTCCTTATATTTTTCTTTATGTTTCCTTAAATTTTTCCTTATATCATTAATAGTTTGGTTTCCATACCTTAAATGTATAGCAATCCAGCTTTTATATATTAAAGAGCATATTAGGCCACATACCTCAAGCTGGATGTGTATTTATATTAAATATATTTCAGTTTAAGAACACTCTGATTTGTTCAGTAACGAAGTTGTGTAAAATATATGTATGTCACAGTACGCCTGCAATATATTACAACGTGGGTATCAATAATGGGATAACATTTGTTGGATATATAAATATGGAAAACGGTTGACCCTAAAGGCTGTCTCTGTAACTTCCTGCCAATTCCAACCGCAAAGCAGTTACAACCTGATTTTTGTGCTATTCCAGCTTTCAAACTCTTCGAGCAAAAGCAAGTCTCATAAATACACGTACACACATACAAATACAGGGACTTCCTCTCGAGTTTAGTCAGGAACGCCTCTTAGAGACTTGAGACGTCGAGATCTACTGAAAACTCAATTTATGCAAAATATGACTCAAATATAGTCAATCTTTTTTTTCTCTGTAAATACTGGGGAAGAAGATAAAATTATATATACAGATAAGATTTGACTGATGTGAGTTTCGGATATATGCGTACATTTCAGTATATATTTTTGACTCTAAAAGAAAAAGTAGTAATTTTGAATATAAGAGACAAAAAGATCACTGTTAGTGGACTTCTCTTAAGAGCCAAAAGGAATCACTAGGAAATTGCAGAAAACTGTTTGGAATTCAAATACCTGAAGAAAAACTTTATTCACGGCCCCAGGATCTAAAACCTTTCGCAATTAAATTGAAATCGAAATATTTAAGAGCTTGGAATGGCACCATGATCAGTTTGTTTTGCAAATGGCTGCCACAAAGGCTGTTCGTACGAGTCTTTGTAAAAAGAAACAACTTTTTACAGTGAAAAATCTGAAAAGCTGCGAATTACTTCTTTCTGCTGCACATTGATTTAAATTTTATGTAATAGGAAGAACAAAAGCCCCAACTTTTTCAAGGTTTTTATTGCACGTCGATCAACGAGTTTTGAATAAATTAATTAAAGTTTTTTCTATAATAACTTTAAGCTCTTTTCTTTCTCAAAAATAAATTGCATTTATTTTTAATGCAATAAAAACATGGGGAAATTTTACATAAGAAACTGCTATTTATGCTTAAAAAGCAATTTAAAGGGAAAATAGATGCCATTCGTTAACAAAAACAATCTTGCAAATCTGCACAGGGTTGGTTTTAATTAGTTCAAATTGTTTTACATGCCGATAGCTCATCTAGAAACTGCTGACTTTTATATATATATATATATATATATATATATATATATATTTTGTGTAGGTCCTTTCCTATCAATCGGTTGTGTCTTGTATTTGCAAAAAGTAAAACCTCTAAGTTTTAGAGTCTAAAACTAATCAATTGGTCTGGATTGAAATAATTAAAGCAGAATCATCAAGAACTCGCGGTACTCTTTAAGTTTTGCTTATAATTAAGTTTGAGTACAACTTTATAATTGTGTGGCAAAAAAGGATTAGAAACATATTCAAAGTCAAAAAGTATTTAGTCGGAATTATATTCATACACCACAGTCAGATGGAATGAAGTTTACCAAAGTCTTCACCGCAAAATTATCAATAATAAATATAAGACTGTGTAAGACAAACAACAACAACGCAACCAAAAGGAGCCTTTAAATTGAACAATAAACTAACAAAAACATAACCGATATGAGACAAAGTCTCCGTTGAATATTAATTTTATTGTTCATGTAAATTCACTCGATTAATATTGTTTGCCCGCTGCATAATTACTACCAAATAACTTTTCGTGTCATTGTCTTCACAGATTCCGAGTGCTGGAGACGTTAAATTTGAAAGCAGAAGATTAATTAGTTGTCTAAAAGCCAGTTAGAGAAATTTTTAAGTATCGACACTTCAAAGACATTATCAATTTATAGCAGGATGATCAAAGATAATTTCTAATAAATCTATTAGTTAATGTTGGAATTGGAAATGTTTTAATGCATTAATAGGAATTAATGATGCTTTTGAAAGCGATTTGACATCATTTATTTGGAACGAACAAAACAATAAGAACAGACAGAATACCTTTCAACAGATGCAGTGAATTGACTTTTTAATTATATAAAAGTTAAGGTCGAAGAAGAAAAAAAGAAAACAAACAGACACAAACCCAACGTATTTGAAAATGTTGCATTTAAATTTTAAAATTGAAACAACCTGCTGCAGCCACGTACCATTTGGGATGAGATAAAAGCGTGAAACGGCTCAAAACGTTTGTACATACATAAATGCACTATATGTACACACACACACACACATGCACACCTACATTTACATATATTGACTAAAAAGCAAAACACAAATATATTATGCGATAAAATATAAAAAAAGGTTCACCACAACTCAATATGTGTGTTTTACAATTCTATCCCATGTTCCGTAAGCAATTCCATGTGTATGTGTGTTTGTATGTTTGTGTGTATGCATGTGTATGGGGTGTCAGATATTTAGTTTTATATTCCTACATAATATGGTAAGAATTTAAATTTAAATATTTTCACCGGATCACGGCTGTCTTTTAGGACATTCCTCCACACGAGTACCCATATAAATCGCCAGCGGTGGACAGAAGAACTAAACCGGCCTGACATAAGGCCTTATATAGAAGACAGAAGTCCTTCTAACCCTGTTACGTAGTCATTCGTTGTTTATACGCGATTTCAAGACCTTTATTCATCCCTCCAATAATTCAGTTAGGCTACCTGCATGCCTTCTCCAGCATGCCTTAATACAGTCCTACCTCGTTCAGCTGGACTGAAAGACCAGTTTGTGCAGCAAAATAGAGATAGGGCCAGTGTAGCAGATCTGAAAGAAGAAAGTTAAAATCGTCGAGTCCTGATATTATAGGAAAATGGTTTACAAAAGAGAAGTTTGCGACTTTTCACAACTGCAGTTGAAGTCTACTGATGATTTGGCAAAGTACCAACGAAATATATTTATAAAGATGTTGCTCAGCCAGCAACGAATATATTTCATTTATAACAACAGTATATCAAATATTAAATTTCATGTCATTTCAATTTATTTTTCGATTTGGCTTATAAATATAGGGTGATAGAAAATTTTATGACATTAATGATTGAATATAATTTCGGCCATGTGGCCGCCACGGCTGGCGCGTACAAGGCGCAATCTGGAACACCAATTTTCACAAACCGTAACATCATTTGACCATCATCGTTTTTAAGACATATGGGCCAATGACTCCGCCAGCCCATAAAGCGCACCAAACAGTAATTTTCTGTGGATATCAGGGTGTTTCGACAAAAGCTTGTGGATTCTCCTCACTCCAAATTCGACAATTCTGTTTATTTACGTATCCATTCAACCAAAAATGGGCTTCATTGGAAAATAAAATTTTGAATGGACGAAGTACACCATAAGTTTGACGAACACAACCATTATGTTGATTAAAAACTTCCACAATTTGCACGCGTTGCTCTGGTGTAAGTCGATCTATAATAAAATGTCAAAGCAAACTAAATAAAAAACAACTATCATCTGTTAAATGGGTGGTCAAATAAGGCAGTGATGCCAACCCAAAGTTCTATCACTCTATAAAAAACACTTGTTATCCGGTGGATTTCCAATTGTATGGAATAGATTCATTTCGTAGAAATGTGTTGTATGAGTTTCATTGCGTACGAGACTTGTTATGTTGGTATTTTTAAAAATGACTTCTAAGTTCTCAAATGATTTATAAAAGACTTGCAAGCTTGTCAAGACTGCAGTTGAAGTCCACTGATACAAATAAATCATATTTATGGTAACTTAATGAAACTAATTTTTTTTGGTAATGAAATATTTTTTTTCGGAGATATTCATTTGGAAAATAAAACGACATCGAAGAGATTCTTTCAAGGTTGATACATAAAAGAGTAAAACTAAAACAATATTTCACTGAAATGCACCAAAGAAAATTGCTGGTCAATCTAACCAATTCTAGTTGTGAATTAACTGTCAGGGTAAATTTTAAGAATTTTTATGGTTACAAAATCTCTGTAGTAACTAATAGTAGAACTATTTGTATAACTTGTTTTTGGAGTTTTTATAAACAAACTAATTTTCTTCATAGAAATAACAATTTATACAGTAAATTTACTGTTAATAAAAACTGTTGCTGCAATTTCGTCAATAGTAATTTTGTCAATTGAAAATCAGGACTTTCATCGAGAAAATCTATGACTTTTTAACTGATATCGTTTGTTGAAATAATAGTGAAAGTTAGTAAACGGACTTTTATTGGAAATTCTTAATTCAGTTTAACTAAAATAACTGTCATTTTTATTAGTTTAACCCACAGAGATGTTATCGTCATAAGAATTCCTGCACCGACTACAAAAGCCCTGTGCTACAATCGTCGCCTCGTAGTCAGCTACTTAATTATTTTTAAAACGACACAACCAAATCAATAACCATATGTTGTTGTTTGTAGTAGAATTCTCTTCATACGCCAGTGTAGCCGCTTTCATATATTTAATACTCCTAAATAGTGTTATTCCAATAAAATATATTTAAAGTCCACAATATATGACGAGAAATCATTTCATTAGCTTGAAAATATAGTTTGTTGTTTCTCTTTGTATAACAAAACAATATATTTTTAAGTTTACAATAATTGAATTTACTTATGTTATACTGGCAACATTGCAAATACTCATTGTTGCTTACCAAATAGAAATTATTTGGCTACAACCATAAGAACAACACGGACAACAACCCGTATCCGTGTTGCCTGGTGTAGTAAATATAATCATCCTCATATACGCACATGTATTCTATTTTTGACAAGTAGTAGTCTGTAGTCTGCTGTCGTTATTGTGTTTAATGCTTAACACTGGTACTTTTTTATTATTCCTTTATTTGGGAAACAGTTTTGGCGAAGCATTGAAATTTGTGGTGCGAGCTGAAATATTTTATAAAAAAAACTATCTGCTGTTATCCTTTTAAAGGCAGTATGTGCGTCGGTAAAGTCACAAAGATTTTTTTTTATGATGAGGAATGGTCTAATAAGGCTTTCTCCAAGGCCCTTTTAAAGAACGCCTTTGGGCATTTCACCGCTGAGTGCATGTGTATGTGTTCGTGTGTGCTCATGAGACACCAACAATATGTCTCAATTGGATTTCAGTGGCTTCATTGATTCTTATCACCCCATAAAATTCAATTCGTTTTGATTGTTTGTTTTTTGTTAAGTGTATCACCTCTGCTGGTTTAAGGTTGTTATATTTTAGCGCTTAGTTCTGTCCTGATTTTCTTACGATTAGCTTATTTCTATAGTCTAGATGTCTGCTCATTTTTCATGCTGTTTGATCCCAGCAGCATCAACATCTGAATCAATTCAATTTACCACATTAACGGGTTACTGCTGCGCATCATTCAATTTCATTTAACACTGTGCATGTTTACAGACCGATCAATTCACCAAACGACCGTCTGACTATTCTACCAAACGTCAGAATGGTCAACGTTTCCACACCAAGAATCTCATTCATTTTCAACCTAAACACTTACTTTTTCCCTTTTTCCCACAAGAATTAAATATTATGTCTTTATTTACTTAAGATTTCATTCCCTAATTTATTGTGATACCTTTTAGCCAAAGAACAGCCGAGAGCAATCAATCGATCGATCGAGTCTCATTTTCCTTATACAGCAGCTTTGAAAACATTTTGAGACTCATACGAATAGTTTAGCAGGCAAATAGTTTAAGACCCTGAATACTTTATAAGGATATTCGTACGGGCATCGTGCACCGTCCACAAGTATGCGTGTTTAAGAGCTTCGCACGCGATTGTCATTGGATTTCTACACCCTTGTAGCTGGTGTGACATCTTGGTTCAATATAACGAAGGCACATCAACACTCGCCGTGGTATCAAACATAATTTGGAATGTGTGTAGAATTTCATATAGTCGATCAGCACATTAATTGCACTGGCCTAGACACAAAATGCAACAAGTTGGGTACACTGATGTCACAGATAATATTAGCACGTTCAGTTGGGCCATTGGAGCTGTATTTGTATTGGTTTGGGCTGCTTTACGAGATATTGACGATTGAAAATATTAATGCTGTGGAATCTAAACAAAATGGTTTCATAAATTGTGCACAATTTCTTAATTTAAGTTAATCCAACTTGTTTGAATAATAAAATATTAAAAACCATTTTCAATTACAAAAGGGGTGTGCAATAGATATTTTATGTTTTTGTTTAGGGTATTCAAACAATTAACAGTCATTCGAATAATCTATTATTTGTGGGTAATTTAACAGCTGGAATAATTGAAAATTTCCTATTAAAGATTAACGAATAATTCATGTAATATGTGGCGATTAATCGATTAATCGAGTACTGTTTTTAAGTAGATATTTTTCTTTTAGTTATTAAGAGGGTCAAGAAATCAAGACGAGATTCAGCTGGTACTTTCAATCGATCCAACGTCAATAATAAGTGAAAGAGTCTTTTTCAAATTAAACTTCATTAAAACAAACACGTTTAAGTTGTTCTCTCCTATTATTAAGAGATTATATTAGAAGATCAGCTTAGATTTTGTTGCTATTTAAAAAAAAAATTCTATTTATTTCACTATAGAAATTCTTATATCGTTGATACTTCCTTAATAAAATCCCTATTTTAAAAAACTTAATACGTGGTGTTATTTTTAAATTATAACTTGGATAAAATTAAAATTATTCGATTGGCAGAGTGTTGTTCGTTTGATTTATGGATAAATCAAACGAACAACATAATTATGGAATAACAATTCCATAACTATGGAATAGTTATTCTCCCGGTTACTCGATTAATACAACACCTCGAACTATTTAACACCCCAATATTGGCACTTGATGACATATCGACACCTCACTTTTTTAAAATGTTTGCCATAATTCAAAAAATCACATCTAGTGAGTGGATCCTTCAACACTATTTGCCCAGACAAGGAGATGAGTGCTGAAATGCACATTTTTTTGTTATTATGAAATAAATTTTGCCTCAGCACCCATTAAGCATTATTGAGGCGATGTTGTTCGCCATACACTTATACCCCGGTGAACAGGGCAAATATGTTGTTGTGTAAATCGAAAACAAAATATATATTTATCAATATATTTATCCTCTATTTTATTAATTATGAAACGTAGAGTTATCAAAATCAAAAAAAAAAAAGAGCAGACACGTTCAATTATCTGTTCACTAAAAATTTTTTACAATTTGTGGCGTTTTTTTTTTTTAATTCTTAAAGAGAGATCGATAGAAGATATCAACTAACTGAGACTTCATGTCATCCCAATATTTCGAAGAGCTGCGCTATTCATCTTCAAGGGAAATGCTATAAATTAAAATCAAATAACACTTAAAAATTGTGTAAAAAGTTGACATATTTTCACTACGTCGATCGTCCTCAGCTGCGAAAACTGAGCTTTATTAATTTTATAAAAACGTGATCTACAGCCGAACAATACACATAGAGAATAGGATTTTTTACTTAGAAAACTTTTTTATGTTTTTATTTATTGTTTGGATTACTTTTTTATATAGTTTAAATTAGTATTATGTATTTGTTGTTTCAATCAACAAATCAATCAATCTAGTCATCAACAATGTAGTCAATTTAGAAATAAAAGGTAAGAAAATATGGAGCAGCAAAGTCTGTTTAAGCTTTTCATTTATTTAAATTGAAGTTTGAAATAAACCAGGGATTTCAAACTTAAAAACTCTTGAGGTGAGAATCGTCGGAAGCCTGTTCCAGTATACAGCAATAGACCCTGCTATTTCAGAATCTATATCGATCTTAGAAAATGCTCTCCACGCCACATATGAGAGTTATTTTTCAAAGCAAATATGCAAGAACACATGGAATTCTTCAGAAGTGAGTTGTATTTTGCTATCATAAAATAAAAGTCATATTTGTCTGTCTAAAAGAACCCAAAAAGTCTTTTATTTCTCTAAAAATTAATCCCACTAAGAAAATTGAAAATGAGGAGGTAATTGGTTTTTCCCCGTTTTCAAAAAAATAAATAAAAAATTTACTTCTCACCAGATCTGCACATTTTAAGCAACATGGGAAACTTACCTGACCAATTCTGAGAACCGGACATTATGTCTATATGAATGTATGCTTGCCTAAGTACATGACTCGCTTAAGATTTTTGAACAGCTGATGGTCTCCTAAAAAGTATACCTGAACTTAGATTTGATCTATTTTGAACCGCTTCAAACCGGTAGATTTCAAAATGTACCAAAAGAAACTTAAAAAAGTATTTGTCAAAGTGTTTTTTTGGAATAACTTTTAAGCAAATTCATCAATCGGCTTCACAAATTAATCAGCTCTTGAAATTTAAAAGTCACGTCGATCACCGGAAGCCAGTTAAAAATCGGTTTATCGGTTCGTCAGTTATTGTGAATGAAAAAATTCGAAATATTGACTTTTTTAACTGCTAATTTATATATCTGATCGGTTAGTGTTCTCGATTCTTTTGTGTTAATCGAAAACTCCACCGCTTATCATGTGGAAAACGGTCGATTAGAAAAAGATCTCAAAGGCGTAAAATAGCACGAACGCCAGGTTACGACAGGTTTGCATTTAATATTAGCGAGAGGTTACAGGGACGCCTTTTAGGGTCAATCGTTTTCCAAACTTTTTTTATGTGCTGGCAAAGAATCAGCGCGAAGATTGAAGTGTTGAATAAGTTTAAATTGACTAAAAAGTTAATTTATGTTTATAAATAATGTTTTTTATAGAGTGATACAAGTTTAAATCATAATAAAACATGATAATATATTTTTGATATCCATGAAACGGTCTTTATTGAAAAGAAAATTTTATAAAATTAATGTTTAAATATGATTTCGGTCATGCAGCCACCACAGGTGGGGCGTACAAGGCGCAATCTGGAACACCAATTTTCAACAACTTTTCGCTGCATTTGCGGCCGTGTTTCGCCGATAACTGATTTCCAGGTGTTCAATTGCTTGTGGCTTATCGACGTATACAAGTGACTTTACATAACTCCAAAGGAAATAATCCAATGATTTTAAATCACACGATCTTGGGGGTAATTAATGGGGCCATTTTGTGAAATTATTGTTTCGTCAAAAGTTTCCTTGAATAAATCAATTGTAGCGCCGGCTGTGTGGCATGTGGCTCCGTCCTGTTGGAACCACATATCAGCCAGATTAATGCCAGCTAATTGAGGTACGAAAAAACCTTCGAATCATGTTCCTGCACCGTTCACCATTGACAGTATCATTCTGACCATGATCATTTTGGAAGACATATGGGCCAATGACTCCACCAGCCCATAAAACGCAACCAACAGTAATTTTCTGTGGATATCACGGTGTTTCGACAAAAGCTTGTGAATTCTTCTCACTTGAAATGCGACAATTCTGCTTATTTGAGTACCCATTCCACTAAAAATGGGCTTCATCTGAAAATAAAATTTTGAATGGACGAAGTTCACGATAAGTTTGACGAACAGAACCATTATTTTGATTAAAAATTTGAACAATTTGCACGCGTTGCTCTGATTTAAGTCAATTTATAATAAAATGTCAAAGCAAATTAAACAAAAACCATCAATCAGCTGTTAAATGGGTGGTCAAATAAAGCAGTGGTGCCAACTCAAAGTTGTATCACTCTATAAAAAACACCCTATATTAACACTTTCGGTACCTTTTGCTTGTAGTTGACTTGTTCAGTCTTGTAATTTCTAAAGTCTTTTTCATTACTAATCCAAGAAAAATTGTTTTAAATGTGGCTGCAAAAGTGGTTTCTGAGCGTCATATCATGTTGTATTGAACGACGTAAAAGGAATCCTAAAGTTAACTGGTGTACGATTAAATTTTTCTTCCATTGATTAGGCTACTGATTATTTAAGATTCAAAAACTACTTTTTCCTCTACTACGTTTAATAAGAGCTGTCAAAATATAAAGTTAAGCAAACGTGTTGTTCGGTTTTCTTGTTGCTTAAAAGCAGACAAAGTAACTTTAAGCACGAGACCGTGTACGATCGAGATCGTGTAAAACGTGGCACAGGTGTATGCGCGTTGTGTATGCGCATTACGGACGATATAAAATGCTGGATACTTCCTATTATATTTTTTGTGCATCTCGTTGTTTTCAGAGTTCTAACAACTTGGTGACAACGACACAATTATGATGTCAAAGACGGCAGACAATGACGACGTTGTTGCCTGGCTGTTGTTGTTAGTTATTAATGGAATATTAGGGTACACACACACATGCATAATCAAGAGCCAAAGGCTATCTAACGACTATATATAACTGCTATCGAACGATATTACTCATGGAACAAAGTGGATTAAATTGTTCTAAAAACAAGTTGATATCATGCCTATTGAATCTCTTGCGTCTTCTTTCTACTTTTATTGTTATTTATTTTATTTTGTTTTATTTTATTTTATTTTGTTGTCCCATTTGAATATCGAATGTTGTGTCATTACGAGCGCTAATTCAATGACATTTGCCGTCATGAAAGGCTTGAAAGCGCGATAACCTAAAACCTCTTTTGGTTATAAATGTGAACCGCAACACGACTGATGTTTTCGTTTTTAATTTATTTTTTTATTATTTATGTCTGTTTCCTTCTTCGATCAGCTTAAGCTTGGAACTTGCATACTGAAGCATGCTTCAGTATGCAAGTTTCAGTTTCACGTTGAAACACAAATTATTTAAATTAGCCAAGAATTGAAAAATTATGTGAAAAGTTTGTGAAAAGATAGTTTGTGGTGGAATGATATTAAAACACTTGTAAACTGTTCGATTTAACAAAATTAGCGTTTGTATAGATCTAAAACAACAACAGTATGAATAAATAGACGTGTGAACTGGAACGTTTAGATACTGTCCAAATCGGATAAACGCATGCTGGTTAACAGGAAAAGTTTCTTGATTAAAAATAAATATTCTTGTTTAGTTCGGACCGATTTCAAACTGTATCTGCTCGTTTTAAAGAATGTACGTTTAACCAAAAGCCCACTTAATTAAAATATTATATGCTTGGAAAGGCGCTGCTTTAAATAATTTAATTTATTAGCTTATTAGCTCATTATTAGCATGATATTACCTTCAGAGGAACCGGAAAAAACAATTATTATAAGTCGAAAACGTTCCATGTCATGAAATAATTGCCGAGTAATACGCTCAGCGTTTCTTAACTGCGTGTGATCCAGCTACCACACGGTTCTGTATGCAGTTTAGTACGAATGGTGTAGTTGTTAGTATCGTGTGATATCTCTTGGCTTCATAGGATGCCTCCGAATAACTTCAGAAATCCTCTAAGATTTGGTTTTTGCATTTCACATTGAATAATCTACGATTTTCTTTCAACTAACGTGTGTTATTAAGGCCCCTGATCCCTTCAATTGATTGGTCTGCAGTCAGGCTATATAACATATCGGGGAGATTCGCTCAAAGTTTCCACGGCGGAGTCAACATCTCCAATGTTTTCTATTGTGGGTAGGAACGGAGTCAGTGCCCTCTTCTATACACTTTAGAACTCGATCTGCTATCCTATAACCCTGTAGTGAAATCTTTATAATGAAGGTCGCAAGATCCTAGAATCACTGGGTTCTGAGGTTCTATTGAATATTTTTAAATCGTTATATAAAATCAACAAGTCATTTACGTTTTTTAGAGTCGGAAGTTTTTCAAGTGTTGAGATCTTCGTGCTCAATGCCTTCGACACAATCCAAGTTTTTTTCTCGGTGAACTGCCCTTACGGTCATGGGCCATACATCTCATGCTGGTTGAAGTCTCCAAAGCAGAAAGTGCGCCTCCTTCACCACTGTAATCATATAAAATTAAAACATACGAATGGTTTTTAGCCAACCAGATTTAATGTTACCTGTTCGTTTGGCATACAGAAGCTTACAGTCTCTGATCTTCATTCTCAAAACGCAGCCTTGATAAGCACAAACGTTACTGAACCAGCACAAGCTTTTTCCCTGCTCCGATCACGCGCTGGAGCATTGCAGCTAATGCTACTTTGAAATGTTGGCGTATCGCCCTTCTGACTAGATTCGAGGAGGTCTTTTTAGTCGCCTTCATCAGCAACATTCATCCGCTCAAAGAATCCAACCACTATTCGTATCGACTGAATGAGTATCCTCTGAGTCCTCTAAGTCGGACTGAATGAGTATCCTCTAGGTCGGCGTAGCAGCTGTGAGCATCTGTGAGCAGCTCTTCCTGACGACGACTCCGGTAGAGGTGCAAGAAGATCACACTGAAGCAGCAAAAGATTTGACTGGTGCCGCATATTCTTTATTCATAATCAGATGCATCCTTTATCTAGACCTCTCGGGTAACGCGGTTAACTGCTGATAACAATTTCTATTTGTAACAATTTTATTTTGTAAGAAAACATCAGAACTGTATCAAACCGATCCTGACACAGTTTTTTCAAGTGCCTGTGTTGCCGTTTGGTTATTTTCTACATGTCCTATTTACTGAATTTTCTGTTCCATTTTTCTAATTGCAATTCTCTCCATAATTCTTTTACATTATCTGGCCTTTCTCCCACGCTATTTGTAGTTGTAAGACAGAAAACAAGAACCACTAAAAATTATTTTAATGTAACAACAGATTCTTTGTATTTCGGTACCACTTTGGTTTCGTGTAACTTTAATTGAAAACCATTTTCATTTTGATGTTCTTACAGTTGCAGTTGTGTGCCGAAAAGCTGTGGAAGAGACATGACCAACTTCTTTTTTCATTGATGATAGTAAATGATCTTCTACAAAAAGTTCCTTTCATTGCCACGAAATGCATGCTGTTGCATTTAATATCTTCTTAAGATTCTACGCCTCTAAAATAAATCCAATAGGGTGCAAAAAGCAGCTCTCATATGTAACAAACCAGCGTAATTTCAAGTTATGACGCAAAGTGAGATGGAAGTATTTCCGTCTAAAATGTAAACATACGCCGTTCGGCGCATAGACAAGCTTTTAAAAATTTTTTCTCTACTGTGAGTGATTTTGTGATTTAATAAAAAAACAAAAAGGGAATATATGATGGGACTTTGCTTCAAATCTACCTGAGCACAAATAAATACTTATAATATATTTAGCTGACGTTTTGTTTCGTATGTTGAATCAGTATCTTGAAAGTTATCGATTGAAGTAAATCTATTTAAACTTTATCAGTTAGAAAACTAAACTTGTGATCATTCTCAGGGATATTGATTCACATGGAATTCTCTGTTCTTCTGTTTCAAACTGCGATAAATATGAAATTCATTGTAAATGAAAACTAAAAAAAAAGATGTGCTGTTGACCAAGACGTGAATCGGTTTGTCATTTAGGGGACAACAAGAAACGATCGTAATTTGAAAACAAACAAAACTGATCACTGAATCGTAAATTGATGAAACGGGATATGAAGTTTAATCCAGCTTGAATAGTTTTATAATAACTAATTTTTTACACTCCATTTGATGAGAGTTTGATTTTGAATAAGAAAAGGTACACAAATTGTACGCAGGCAAAGATAATTTTTGGATTTATAAGAATCAATAGCAGCGTGTTTTGTTTCTCAAAATTATGTTATTTATCAAGACACGAATACATTAAAGGTGAACTGCATATCGCCAGCTTAACATGTCAACATATTTTCCTCGATTTAAGGTTTCCATTATCAATAACTGGAGCGTTCTCCGACATAAATAAGAGAGTGTTATTGTGTTGGATAAGAAAGATAATTTGTTTTGATGAGCCGCAGTTAAAGTTTAATTTTTAATTAAGTAAAATTTTTTTTCGATTAAATTGTCACAAGGGAAATTTAAAAAATCACGTTTTCGTTTGTAGAACAAACGTTTGCCTTTTGGGGAACTACATTTTCTTTACTTCCAAAGAAACGATCAATTGCTTTTTCGATTCATCAAGAAGTGATTATTAAATATGTTCAGATAATTGACTACGAATTTGTTTTACTTAAAATTGGAGTTTATTTGTAGTGCTCGCTAAAAATTTATATTAATTATATATATAATTATTTGTATATGTGTCCGACAGTTGGTAATGATCTGCAATTGATATAAAATATGCAGCTCACGTTGGCGTGCCATTTTCTGATCTGAGCGACATAAACTATCAACTTTCTTTATGCAATGCCTGGAGCGAGACCCAGAACATGCATACCTTGTCATAAGAGACTAAACTTTCTTCTCTCCTGAGCTATCAACTCCAGGCGCCGCAACACTCTCGGACACCCCGACACTGCAACCAATGTCGAAATCGATTTTACACTAGGGCTAAAGGCTTTGAAACCCAACTCGAATGATCTCTCCCGGTGCCCCACTAATTGTAGCAAAAGCTGTGATGCGATATTTTAATTAGTGCTGGCATACCATCGATAGTTTAAAAATATCGAAAGCACGATACGGAAATAAGCTCGTGAGCTAATTTCCTATTCTCTGTGGTAATAATAAAAACAAAATTTGTTTCGCATTTTTCTACTACGAGAGCACGATGTCTCCGACTATCGGTGAATACTAGAGTTGTCCATTAATCGTTCGAATAAAATTTCTTAATTATATTAATATTTATATAGGCTAATTGTTCTAACTTAGTTAAAATCTCAGAAAGACATGATGATAAATATTCCTAGGCACAAAGGAAGTCAACATCAGTTTTATTCAACTTACACAGCAGAGCAGAACAGCTGTTTTCGAAAGTCGCTACACTTTCATCTCCAGTGCTCATGTGTATATTGTGTTTATCACCACTGTTTAGGTGGCATCATGTCTTTCTGAGATTTTAACTAAGTTAGAACAATTAGACTATATAAATATTAATATAGCAAAATAAAAATGTTCAATAAAAAATAAAATCACAAAATTTCTTAATGTTTTTCGTCAGTGCGGATAGTTAAATTTCATCCATCGATAGTCGAAATTATCAATTGTATTTGAAACCGTAACAGCAAATAACCTCTTTACCGTAAATTCTGGTAATAAATTTTTATATGCAGAATTAGAGAAGTGGTTATCGATATCATTTAAGGTTTAGCAAACTTAATTGACGAAATTAGCGATTAACACGAATCGGGCTTACATTCCTTCTCGGACCATCGCTACTTATTCGTAACACCAGGTCACTCTGCTCCAAAACCCATTACGTTTAGAAGTGAAAGTAAAACGGAGTGGTCAATATTGAGATCAAGTCTACAAAACGAAGTCGGGAACTATTCAGCAGCAGTTGACGCTACAGGATGCATAGATAAAGATGTATATAGACTAAGTGCTGGTATTAGTCCTCGATAATGGACTATCTCATACATCTTAAGCAAGAAACCAAAACACAAACTCAGAATACGCCACAAGAAAATGAGAGATGCTGGAACTGGTCGACAGCGTTAGTGAAGCCTTTAAAATAAAGAAACTCCTCTCCAACACTCATACCCCAGCTAAGGCACTTGCTAACTCGAACGATAGGAGGATATAAGCGATGAAGGAATTATTAGGATTTCTAATGGGGGCTTACTTCCGGACAGAACCGGGAACCAAACGTTACACGCCCTCTATAAACGGCAACACTTCAAATGCTTTAAGACTAAATATCTACAAAATGACTGTATTTATTAACACTGAAGGGACTTTTAATAATGTATCAAACTCGAGCCTTGTCGAATCGCTAGGCAATTTGAATTTGAACTAAGTTTTGATGATGTGCTCAGAAAGAGGCGGATAAGCTACGAGCTAAACCACACAAAAATAAGAGGGAACCAATGCTACGGAACACCGCACGAGGCAGGTGAAGACCATAGACTTTCCATTCGTTCTCGGAGTTAATGTTCTGCCTGCGGCTTAATTTTGAATTATTAAAAAATATGCTAGAAAAACAATTTAAGGCACGAAAGTGAATGTTCCCCTGGATAAGTTTTTTATCTTGAATATAAATTTGAATTATATTGCCCTTTTAATTATATTTATTTAGAGAAAAACAAAGTAAAACCCAAGTCCGAACGATGGCTTGAGTTTTTAATAATTTTTTTATTTAATGGAAATCATTCGTTCGTCCAAGCGGTCTCGTAACTGCGGCCGGCCTTAAAAAAATTCCCAGGATTTTTCTGAGGCACCATGTGCATTTTTAAAGATATATGGACCAATGGTCCCTTTAGACGATACAGCGCACCAAACAGTAAGCTTAAGTGGGTGCAATTGTTCTGATGAACTGTTCTTGGATTCTCCGTAACCTATATCCTGGAATTTCGCTTGTTTACGAATCTGTTCATAAAATACGATAAGCACGCTGCTACAAAGCAGCAAACAAAATTTAATAATTTTTGGTCGCTGTTCTGTTAAGTATTATTCCATTTAAAATTTGTATATGAGAACAAAGAATATAAATTAATTTATAAACTTACTAAGCATTGAAACCCCAGCGCTTCCCTGTAAATGAAAGGGTAACCATAAAGATAGTTATTATAATGAATTCATTTTAAACCGGCAACACGCATACGTAGAGTGCGGACAAAGGAAACTATCTACCAGTGCTGCTGATGACCGTGAATTATCGATTCGGCACCGTTTGCAGCCCATTGCAGCTCTCTTCCTCCAGTAGGTAGATCATTTTGCAGAAGCCTTTCAAATTACAGCTGCTGCAAGAATTGAAGTCACACGACCAACCACGACGGCCAGTCAATGGCCCGATTGAGAAGTGAACAGTTTGTTTCGCATTTTGTTCGTGTAGATCGTGTGATTTCTCACTTTTAGAATATTTTTATGGGGCCTTGCTTAAAATACTGTGTGAAAGATCAAGCCTCTAATAGTTGACGTACTGGAAGGCAATAGTTAAGAACTTATTGATGAAACCGGCCGATATATTGGAGAGAGTATGTTAAAATTGGTTCCAGCGTATGAACCATATGAGGAGTAACAGCGTTGGACAAGTAAATAATTTTTAAAAATTTAATTATACGATCGTTCTATCGAATCGAATAGAGGTCTCAAACATTTCTGCTAAATTGCATGATTTTTCTATATTAATATTTATATAGGCTAAATTGTTCTAACTTAGTTAAAATCTCAGAAGGACATGATGATAAATATCCCTAGGCACAAAGGAAAGTCAACATCAGTTTTGTTTTTCTTTTTAAATAATAATGGAAAGCTTCTAAGAAATTACCCGTTAAATGAAATTATGTGCATGGGAAAGCATGTGGGTGGCACTTCAATTCGTAGCACTTCAAAATAATTTTAATACTCGCTGGCAGCTGGACACTTGTTGGCCAATGATTGAAATTCTCTGAGCAGGACTTTTTGATGGCCTACACACACACAGACAATTAATTAGAATTTTTTAAGCTCCTGCCAGTGAATGAAAATATATAAATTGGCACACTTAGTGGCAAGTGTTAATACATACTCGCACGACAATTACGTTTGTTGATCACTCAGATGATGACTCAGAGATGGTCTCGGCCGTTTGCGCTGATACTTGAAATGCTTCTTTTATTAAACGCCACAATATATTTTGTTTAATGTTACCCTTTAGGATAATATTTTGACATGCATTTTTTGTGCATTCCTTTTGCCGTCTCCCGTTTTTATCCGCATAGAAATCATGATTGTTTTATATTTGTATCGTTTAATTCTTTTATGTACTCCTTTTATTTGCCAAGTTGGTTGTATTCATCATCGGTGTCGACAGGTGGAACATGAAATGTGTTTAGATGAATAAAAATAAAAGAAGAGTTGGCTGAATGGCAGTGAATTTGCTGGATGTTTGTGTTTTTTGTTCTGTTGTCTTTTGCTGTTTTATTGTGTTGTTGGAGATGACATTCCGTATGCACACACAACCACACATACGAGTAAACATGTATTTTGTTCCGCCGCACCATAATCCATCTTTTCGTATCCACTGTTATTTATGTGACAAAATTTTGCAAATAATTGGATTGAATGATCACAGATAGCACGCATGGGTAAACAGAACTACTGTTTAAATGGCTACAAATATAAACGAACATTAAATAAAGGAAATAAAAACGTAAAGGGTGGAATTGCCAAGTCGCGCGAATGGTAGAAGTGACCCCTAAAGAAGCCAAGTCTCATAACTTAATTCAATTAAACGTGAATTGCACTTCAATTTGGTAAGACCGTTGATGTTGTTTTCATGTTTTCAACATCCTTCATCTGGGAGAGAAAAAAAGCCCGTGTATGTTTCCGTATCCAGTGGTTACACCTTGTGACAATATTTTGATATCTTCATACGCAACTTCGATCTTTCAAAATGATATTGAAAATTTATGAGTTGCTGTTTATTGATGAATTTATGTCTGCTCTAATTTATACGAGTTGTGCTATTGCAAGCAACGACATAATTAACAAGAGCATTTATTCTTGTATGCGTTTACACTCAGTGATCGGCATAAGAGTTTAATTGAATGAAAATTTATTATTCCCCAGCATGTCTGGAAGTTCAAAGGCATTACAACTCGACGTTCTCATACTTGGCGGCCAATGAGGGAAACATTTCGTGTTCATAATAAACTGTAACAGACTTTTTTTTAATGTTAACTTAGCAGAAATAATCTTATGATCTATTCAATCTACTACGAAAATATTATCATTCTACAAACTTTGGGTTTGTTTGGTTTGGCTTACGTAACTCTCAGTGCTCGCAAGCAGTCCATAAGAATGTAAACCAGTCTACCTATGTTAACCTATGGAGTCCATATCGAACTATTGTTCCGGTTGTTGGTACTATAAGCCACCTCTCATATTGATATATATATATATATATATATATATATATATATATATATGGTCAGATCACCTACACCATCTCTAACGATTCAGAGATGCGAAGTTGGACATTTACCAGGAAGCGGCCATCCATCATTTTTATACTTTTTGTTCGGACATCTACAGCAGCGCTCATGTCTGTCGATTGACCAGTGTCAGGTGACAACTGCGATGAGCCTCCGTATGTCCTATTTACTCAGTGTGTTAAGTGCCTGATATTGCAGCAAGAGAGTATTTTTGAAGCCACATAACATGTATTTATACTTCGCCCGCTGTCTTCACTATTTTGCTCAGTCTGCGCTTAGACAGGGGATCATAAGGAAGAAAAGCATTTAAAATTTATACTCGTTTGGACAGGAGAATATGTTTCCTGCAACAATCCTTTATTATTGATAAAAGATGAAAATAAATTTCAATAAAGAAAATGTCAACACAGCGTGTCGCCGTGTACCAAACACACAACGAACATTCTCTTCCACACCCGTAATTTGCTACCAAACTAAATGTTTCCCTTCCCTGTCTAGAAAAGCAGACATAAGGATGCAGCTCGTTATTGAGCCCAACAGTGGGGTATTGGAGGTGCTCCTTGAAGAGACTGATCTAAACACCCTCGTCCAAGTCGCTGTTTTCTGGGCACCAGCTCTTTAGCTAAAATAGAGTAAGTCGTTTTTTTGTTCTTCATACAGCCACAACTTAGTTATATTTAACTATCTTATTAAAGGATCTCCGTGTGGATGACAATGTTGGTTGACCTTTCCGGCAATTTATCATCACCAGCCTGCGAGCGATTCTTATACCCTTTACAAAAAAGTGAAAGGGTTTATATAGGGTTTTCACTCCGTGTGTGATTTCTTTGATTCTAATATGGGATCCCATAAAGTATTCTGGATTCTTATGAAAAGCGATGACGATTGAGCGATGTCCGTCTGTCTGTGTGTAAAATCGGTTTTCCCAAGCCCTCCAAGAGAGCTAAAGCATTCTTGAACTGATTGATTAGAAATGAACTTAAATAGAGTGGCAGAAGTCAGAAAAATCCGAAATACGGTTCCAGAGCTGGGAAGCTTACACCTATTTCTCGAAGCAAAATTTATTATTTTTTTGTTGGTTTGTAAATTGAACCCATTTCATGCTTTAGGAAGTCTCAATTGTCTACTGAAAATTAATAAAATAAAAAAATTGTTCCAGCGTTGCGATATTAATTGGCATTGATAAAAAAAATTTAAATCAATATATCCCTTCCAGGGTTGCAATATTAAAAATTTTTTATACATAAACGTGACCAAATAGACAACTGACGTTGTTTTCTCTTTGGCTAACAAAAACTATTTTATAACTTAGGAAGAAAAATTTGGTATCAGTAATTGAAAATAAAATCAAAATTTCGAATCCAGGCTTGGACAAGTAAAATATTTAATGGCACATAAAAGTGACCAAAATTGTTAAATATTTAAAATTTTTCCTAAATAAAACTATTTTATGCCACATTAAGAGCTGCATTCGCAAAAAAACAACAACAAAAATAAAATTGGGATGGAATACAGATTATCAGAAGACAAAAACATGAACAACAGAAACAACCTTTTACGAGTACAACGCGACGTATGAGTAAGATTATTAACAATATTATGTATACGCCTTTGTAAACATAAAACCAAACAAGAACAAGCGAATTTAATAAGAAGCGTACAAGAACAATTACTGGCAAAAGACAAGACTCTCTCCTAAAAAGCTTATTCGTTAAAGATTGTTAACAGAAACTTCTTTCCAAATGTAGGAGAAAAAGATATTAAAAAGTATATTTAAACTCCCATAGAATTCTGGTCACCCTACCTACGATAGAGTGCTGCCAATCTCTTGTATGCGACAGCGATTAACACCGTCGTGTACTTAACGAGCATGGGTACCAGCGAAGAAATAAGTAAAAATAGCTAAAAAAATTTATTCAAATCTGTGTTGATCTTTCCTCTGAAATTATCCACTCCTTCTGAGTTCTGGTTCAATGCACTGCACATGTAGGGATTATCCTCTGAGTGCTCCTCCAAGCCAGAACATATTTTATTGGCAGACTTTTTTATATAATTTATTCAATTCGTCTGATTCTTCCGTGCCATTGGAATTATGTGTTTTGTAAATTGTTATCGTAAAATAATCTCGAAAATTAAATACTTGCCTACTCTTTTGTTTCAAACTTTGGGGAATTCTTAAAAAGGAAAGTTCCCCGGGTTAAAAAATAATATTATATAAATATTGTTCAATCAATTGTTGCGTGGATTATTAATTCGTAATTATTTTTCCAAACTTTTGATGGGGAACTACAAGACATCTTGCAGTAGAGAAATTATATTTTTGTAGCCCCGTAGTTGACATGTCCAGAGATTTCAAACTGTTGTTCAAATGAGACATCGCGATCTGTGTACGCAGACAAACTTGCACAAGCATATTTCATTTGTGGTATTCGCTAGCAAAAAATTAAAAATTATATATTTCCATCAGTATAAAACACTATTTTTCATCGGATTTAATATCTCATCTTTCGATTATTCCTCAAAAACTGTTCGAGCTAAATTTTAATCTAAATTGTAAAATGTTGCCCACTCGAACAAAAAAGAAAAGAGGTTGCTCGAATATATAAAACTGAATGAAGTCGTTTGATATTAATAAACTTAATTTTAAAGACAAACAGATTCGGTGTACCATCAATTACTTTGGGCTCTAGATTCCCCTTTTCCTCCGACTTTCGTCACAGATATCTCGTCTAAAATTAAAGTGTATTTTTTTTCTGTTTCATCAGTTGTTTAAAAAAGTCGCCACAAGGCATTAAACTCAATCACCACAGCAGACTACAGACTACAGACTACAAATTGTCAAAAATATTTGACAAAAATGATTGTTTTTACTAGTACAGACAACACGGCTACGGGTTGTTGTCCATGCTGTTTTTGTGGTTGTAGCCAATTTAAAATAACGTCTATTTTAATGAGCGACAATGAGTAAATGCAATCTTGCCAGTATAATATAAATAAATTCAATTATCGTAAATTTGAAAATATATATTTTTATTATACAAAGAGAAACAACAAACTATATTTCCAAGCTAATAAAATGATTTCTTGTCATATATTGTGGACTTTAAATATATATGATTGGGATAACACTATTTGAGAGTGTTAAATATATGAAAGCGGCTACACTGGCGTATGAAGAGAATTCTACTACAGACAACAACTCTTGGTTATTGATTTGGTGATGACGTCTTAAGTATTAAGTAGCTGTCTACGAGGCGACGATTGTAGCCAACGGCTTTTGTAGTCGGTGTTCGTGTAGCCTGCTGTTGTTATTGTGTTTAATGCTTCATGGTTATTGATTTGGTGGTGTCGCTTTAAAAATAATTAAGTAGAAATAATCGTGTAGCCTGCTGTCGTTATTGTGTTTAAAACTTTATGGGGTGGTAATGAAGTTTTTCTTATATATTTAAATTTACTTTAACATTTTGCTTCTGCTTGAAATGTAATTTATTCGATTGAACGGTACCTTGAGACCTCCGCGAACCGGCAGGGTTTGTTCAATAACGAAATAAAATTTATGTCAGATGGTTCAGTTGAAAGAAGTAGAACAATTGAGCTTAAATTAATTCCGATTAAACGTATTCAATCAAATAATAAATTATAACTTCACATGTATTGAATGAAAAGAAACAACTTTTCGTTCAATAAAAATTCTATAATCAATTATAATAAATGAAATTCCTTAAAAAATAAACATCATTGTTTTCTTTTCAAAATGTTTTGAATTATGAAAATTTCTAAAAGTTTCTTCTTTTTTTTTCTTTTAAATGAAACTATTCGAAAATTAATATTTTTACCGATAAGAAATGGTACCACGACTCCGTTAATGATATTAAAAATTATTTCGTTGCGAAACAATATTTTCTGATGTTGCCGACTCTTGATAGTTTTGCTGCTTTACCCAGAGATCAATTTTCAGCCATTAAAAACTTTTGTTCGAAAAAAATAGGTTTTGTGATAAATATACGGCAAAAATTATATAAAAGTGTCTTGGTGTTTGCAACTAATTTCAGTAGAATATGTTAAATTTCAATGGATTTTTCAATAGTCATTCACTACCCCGATCCTATGCAACGCTACAGTTTACCGCACTAAAATAATTTTGTTCAGAAAGCCCGCTTGCAGTGAATACAATAGCTTATAGTGAATATTGTTAACGGGGTATCTACAAAGAAACAACGTTGGCAAATCAAAATGTGATAACAACTTGACGAAACAGAGCGATCAGCACAACATCTGCTGACGTAATAGCGCCACCCAGTTTACAATTTAGCTTCGCTTACAACGCGAACGCATGTGCAAAAAGCTGTTGTACTTTTAATTTTGTAATTTCAAAAACGATTTTATGCAGTTCCTTCTGCCTTTCGACATCGCATTTCCGAAGGACTTTTTAGTGCCGTTGAAATCTTCCAGCAAAAGAACTTTGATGGAGGCTTAAATTCATTCATTATTTATTTCCTTGTGTGGGTATGCAGCATGTGCATGTATGTGTAAATTAATGTACGTGTCATTGGCCAACTATCAAACTGTCAGACAAACTAGGTGTTAATTGAATTCGTTTTGCATAAATTGTTCGGTTCCGTTCCGTTTTGTTTTGTTTCGTTGTCTTCTCTTTTCGATGTTTTTTGATAATGTTCTTGTACATTTTGTTGCCATTATCGGCATATGCTGAAGAAGACCACCACCTGTGCCAAGCGGTCCCCAGCCACTGCGATGACCAAACTAACAATGAGGGTCAGATGAAAGGAAAACTTTATTACACACACACACACACACACACACTTCTTGCGATGTCAGTGTCATACAAGTAAACATGTGTACACCCAAACATACAAACATTCAAATCAACACCAGCCGATTGCCGCAGTCAAATTTAGTAACGTTACGTTACGATGGATGATGGCGTGCAGTAGTTCTGTTCGTTTCATTGTTGGTCACATGAATTTCATTCGATAAAAGTTTTGTTGAAACAAATAAAATGAATTGTCAACATGACATGTCAACAGAGATCACTATCAACACTCTTCTATACATTTCTTCGATAACACTATGCAACAAAATTTGTTTTTTATGCTCCTCAATTTACATATCGATTTTGAAAATTCTTTGGATCAGTTTTTTCTATAAAATATTTGGGACTTTGGAACATGTTTCTCCGCTGATTTTATCGTAACCAGAAAACGTGTAACGAAAAAAAATTATAATAATTTTAATCAATCTTTAATGCGTTAAACGTTAAATTAAGTCGAAATAAAATTCACTTTTTTATTTAAAACATTTTTATTTTAAATTTTACTCGGTTCATTTTTCATAATAAAATTGGTACAATTTAGTCATGGAAAATTGGTACAATTGTACCTATTTTAGCACCATCGGATGGTCAAAAGTACAGCAGCTTGTAAATACTATTTGTTTATTTGTAGTTTAAGTAGATGAATTTAAATAAAATAAACATTAAGAAAAAAGTACAGCAGCATAATTTTAAAGAATTTCTCATTTTATTACACTGCGCGAACACATTTAAAAGAATATGTTTTTTCCATTTCCAAACCGCCAGTCTTGCTTAACAACTTGCTGTGAACGTTTTAGTGAGTTTTCTTTAAAAATTTTGGAATAGGGGGAGCTACTTCAGTTTTACTTTACCCTCAACAGTTTTGAATTTGATTCCCACAATAGGAGAATGAATGTTACCAGCGTTAACAAACTAAATTTATAAACTAATTTGTTTATTTCTACAATTGTGCTGAGAATTATAAACAACATGAGCTTAGAAATGCAACCTGAGGAAACGATAACGCATATATTTTAGATCCTTTAAATTTTCTGCTTAAAGAAATGGCACTCAATTTTATAAATAGGGAAATATTAAAGGAAAAGGATATACTGAAAATCAATTTCAATGAAAATTTCTATAAACGAAAAATATCATGGAACAGAAATTGATCTTACTTATCCGGTAATAATATTGAAAATAATGTTGACATGCAATTGAAACAAATAGCAAAAGCGATTTTATCTCGAATTGTGCGAAGTATTAAAAGCCAAAGCTGATATTAGTAATGAAATGCGATTTTGGTTTAACAATTCTGGGCCATAAAGTATTAAAATTGTTGCCTGGGGATCAGATTCGACAGTTGAAAGACGTAGAAATAATGATCGAAGGTATCAGAAATTAAGAATGTGCTAAATGAAATGATGTTTAATGATGTCTTAAGAATTGCTAAAAGAATATTATTGATATCAAATTCATGTGCAAATGGGGTAAAGTTATTCCCTTATCAAAACTTAAAATAAAAGGATAGTCTCTAGTCTTGAACTAGACTAGAACAAAGAGTTTGTTAAAGTCTCGTCTGATTCGTACTGTTACAACTTGAAACTATTAAGAATTTGTTAGCAAGAAGTGTGACCTATTCAATTTGCCCATTCTCTATTTATAAATGTCAGTACTGGATACAAATAAGTCTACATGTGCCTTTTTATTCCCTTCACAAAAAAGTTAAAGGGGTTTGTCATTCCGTGTGTAACTTCTTCGATATTAATGTGGGACCCCGCAAAGTATATATATTCTGGATTCTTATGAATAATTTTGAGCGGTGTCCGTCTGTCTTAAGCCCCCGGAAGAGCTAAAGACTCCGTTCTTGAACTGATGGATTGGAAATGAACTTCAATAGAGTGGTGTTGAAATATCAGCACAATCCGATATACTGTTCCAGAGCTGGGAAACTTACACCAATTTCTCGGCGCAAAATTGATACCAAAAACCAATTATTTTGTTTGTTTGTTAATTCAACCTATTTCCTGCTTTTGGAAGCTTGAATTGTCAATTAAAAACTGAAATAGTAATATTTTTTTTTCCAGGGATAGGAAATTAAAAGCTTTTCTGTATTTAGCAGCATAAGTAATAACTAATATGCTTAAACATTTTGAATATATCCTAAATAAAACCTCTTTATACATCATGAAAGTTTGTATTGGTGAAAAAAAATTACAAAAATTAAATTTCCAGGGGTGGGAAATTAATATTTTTTTTTCATTCATAAATTTTTTTTGCTAACTGAAACTATTACAGAAGTTAAGAAGAACAAAATTGGTACTTAAAAATATATGTAATGCCAGAGGTACGTTGGTGAAGGGTATATAAGATTAGGCTTAGCCAAACATTATACTAAAGAATTTGTATGTACGATGTAAAATGACTATTAATGAAAAATATTCAGTGTCTTTATCACAAATTCATGTTAATATAAATTGTAGTTTCTTCTACCGTATAAAAAGTTTTCCGTTATCACAATTTTACTTAAACAAAAAGCAACCGATAAATTGCAGACAAGCTCATCTTATTTGAAATGTTACAGCAACGTTGCAATAATGCCGAACTTTTTATAAATCTTATAAAATGCTACTCTTAACTAACATGAGCTGGTACACTGTTGAATATCACCAAGACAACAAGAGAAGAGGAAAACGATATAGTATTTTCCTTAAAAATATATTAAACAACAACTTGTATAAAATTAATATAAAAGTATAAAAATAGCTTTGAGTGCCTTAAGACGAAAGCATTTTGTTCGTACAGTTTACATAGCGTTAGCATGAACGCAGCATTAAATAACGTTAGTACTCTAGGGTTAAGAGAGTAATTCATAAGTAAATATATATAATATTAAAACTTATTTCCTTTTGTTTAATTGATGCTAAAATAATTCCATAGAGTATTAATGGAGGATGGAAATTACATCGTACTTTACATCGAAGCAGGATATTTTATAATTAAGTCATTTTGTAATTCTCTGATTAAGTCTATGATATCAGGAAGTGCTTCTGTTAGACTAAATTTTAAATACAACAAAGAAGTTGAAATTGTTATTCACGCTCCATATTGCGGCTTATCATTTGTGTGATTTTTAAATCGGTTTGGAGATCAAATGAAATGCAGGCATGTAGACATATTTGACCTGCAGCAAATAAATCAGTCTTAACTAAAAATGTTTGTCAAAAATTCACATGATCAGCAGTGCTTTGAACTTGAGTCCAACTAATTTTTTTGCTTTGGTATCTTAACGTCGAAAGAAATACAAATTTTTTCATTTATTTTCAGTACGAAATAAGCTCGTGCACTAGAAACAAGCTGCATTTACGAAAATTTTTATAATATATTTATTTTTAAAAATGAGTATTCAAAAGATAATAACTCATCAAGAAATTAAAAGTATTTTTTTTTTGTGAAGTTATCAGGGTGAGATGAACAACAAAATTGTAGCGCTCATTCCAGCAAATGGATCGCAATTAGCTAGTCCGCACTGAAATATCGGAACTTGAGCGGTAGCAGTGGAACAACAGGTAATTACATCTCCGTGAGTTTAACTCCATCTGGTTTAGATTGCACTGAGGGCAAAAGTTAATAAAGCCCATTCGAAGTAAAGAAGACAAAATGGGATGGTTGAAGCCAAAGAAGAGTTTTAAATCATCAGCTGATAGTAACGTTGATATTTTGGATGCAATATGGCAAATCATTAATGAAGCGACTAAGACGGACCCAATTGGCTAACTTGGAGAACTCCAAAAAGCACAAGAACAGCTTCAGATATAGAACAAAACACAAAACAGTGAGGTCTGCCCTTAAGATAAGTTGATATCCATTTCAGTAAATCAAATGAGAATCCAATAAAACATAGTTTATATATGAGGAGTTCATGATTCACCTTACAGAACTCTGGCGAGGAGTGGTGTTGGTTTGTTTGTTAGATCTAAATTGACTAGTAGTTGAGAATGTAAATTTCAACAGATTAGCTGAAGCCTTCTCTCAGTCCATATTGAAGTGGCGGTGATGTTAACTGATGATGATCAATTACGATTTCTTCAAATATCTTGGGAATAACACTTAATTTTAAATAATAATTTTGCTTTCGGGCTTCAACAAAAGAATAGTAAAATATATATGCCAGCAGGTTATTCCTGAGAGATGTGTTAAATATTAACGTCAAGGGCCTATTTAAAGGCTACAAACGCCTTTGAAGGACACAGCTAATAACGTCATCTGGACAATACTTTTCGCAACATATAAGATTTCGTCCAGCATTCATAATTATTGTTGCCTGTAGATTTGTTGAAGTTTATTTTTTGGAATTAGTTAGTTGGACAATAAGACAAACTCGGAATCGTTGGAGTTAAATTTCATCAAAGAGGGAACACCGAAAGCTCTACTCTTCGAATTGAGGGACTCGTAGATAAATTTAGGATTGTAGATAAAACCTTCTTTAATATTAAAGAGATAATTTTGGTGAAATTAATTAATTGCCCAGTTGCAAGTTGCCTTTAATATTGAATATTTTACTATTCTTGTGTCTTATTAACCTTTTTGTTCCCGGAAGAGGCTAACCCATAGTTAAGGAAATATTGAATTCAAAATATTAATATGAAAAAATCTGAAAACTCAAACGAATCTATTAATTGAATATTTCACACAATCAGAACTCGAACCTGACTTTTTGAATGCTTCGAATGCTTATTCTTTAAATTTTTTAACTTTGCTGGATGCGTGTTTTTAAATGGGGTTCCAAGGAATAGTTTGGACTTTTTCAAAGCAGCCCAACAGTCCATTATAAAATTTATTTAAAATTTTGTTGCAAATCATGAGACACTAAAAACAAATTTTCATTATTAAAGGGATGTATAATTTGTTAAAACCAACTTTCATAAAGTCAAAAGCTTTAGCATTTTTTAAACCACGTTTAGATTTAATGTGAGTTCTCTGAAATAAATTGATCCTTAAAGTGGCAATAGTTGAATACTAAAGATTTATGTTCTTATTCACAAATAATTGCTAAAGTTAATCTGTGCTTTAAATATGATTTTACCAGGCAAAATTCACACCTTAAACCAACTTTAAATTTAATTATAGTTTGTGAATAACAACGTTAATGTTTAAACATAATCAACAAGAGTTGGAAGGTTTCCAATCAACCAAAAATCTAAACCGACTTTCGAAAGTGGTGCACCCTTTTCGAAAACTGAATATTTTATAATTCTCGTTGCTTGAAGTTGAAGGAAATTAACACAAACACAGTCGTCGCTGTTGTACATCTTTATTGCATAGTTAAATTTGTTTGTGTCTACTTTTACAGGTGACTGTTTATTTTTTCCCTCGGCTACTGCTACCGTTTTGGCTTCTTGGTGACAGTCGCAAAGGTTGCATTTTAAATTATTTTTGTGTAGCTGTGCCACAAATGTTCTTGTACGTACGAACATTATCGCTTAATCGCACTTCGATCCAAGCACGAGAATGTACACGAAAGTACATTGTTAACAATTAAAATAATTAAGATATTCAATTAATTTCGTCATTGTTTTGCGGCAAAACAAGAAACAAATTTCATGCGCTGGCTGCCAAGGCTTCCGAGCAACAATAATAAAATAAAATAATAATACGGTTGGAGTTTGCATTGTAAGAATATATTGCAATTAGATTATTTTGAATGAACATGTATATGTAATACATATCTGTGTATGTATCTGTGCAGTTTAGGAATTTCCTAATAGATGTTTCTCTTGTGAAGACACTTAGAAAAGCTTTGGCAGTTTTCGGAAGCAGTAAAACTGGTGGAGTTGTGTGCGAATCTGAATTAGAATACACAGAAATATATATACATATATATACTAAATTTATTTAATTAATAACATGAGTCTTCATCGCCACGCAATTAACTTACTCTAAAAATCTGTAGCAAGTCTTTAAATAATACAATAACAAATACGCCTGTTATTTGTGTCCTATTTTATCAAAATTTATTAGCTGTTATTTACTTTTCTATTTTTTATATTAAAAGTCTTTGCTCTTCAAATGCCACTTAAATTTGCTATTCCTAATGAAATTCTTTTAGTGCACATTATTTTACTAAAAAATAAGCCCTACACTAGCGCCGATAAGCGTACTCTGCTTAAATAAAATTATACATTAAACATTTTTATTTTTTAGTTTTCACAAGAGTAAGAAATTTGAAAATATAGCGAAACTTCAGTATATTTACTTGATGTTATTACACTGGAAATAAAAATTATGGCAAGAACGGCTTTTGAAACGGAAAGATGGGCCAAATATATTGGAAAAAATTAACAGATAATTAAACTGATCGAATGGACCATAAAAGTCGTAGCCGCGATGGGTACATGCCAAACATTAAAAATTGAAATTAAGCGCCATAAAAATATCCACACTAAATAAAATGCTCGTAGTAAATTAAAGTTTCTTTTAATTTACTTTAAGATCGACTTGCGCTTTAAGAGCGATTATCTTTAATGGGCACTTAATGTAAGACAAAAAAACATTAAAATAGAAAACCAATTCTTAAATCTCTAAAAATAACTCTGAAATCAACTAAAAAAAACTTTAATTAAGTGCAACTTTTTGAAATACCTAATTAAGTAACCCGTATCAATATTTCCGTACTTAATTAAAAAATATGTGTATTTCACGCACTTTTTATTCTCAGTGTAGTTATAAAGGGTGTTTTTTATAGACTGATACAGGTTTAAATCATAATAAAACATAGTAATATATTTTTGTTATCAATGAAACGGTCTTTATTGGATAGCAAATTTTATGACATTAATGTTTGATGCCACGGCTGGCGCGTACAAGGCGCAATCTGGAACACCGATTTTCACAAACAGTAACATTCTGACCATCATCGTGTTTGAAGACATGTGGGCCAATGACTCCGCCAGCCCATAAAGCGCACCAAGCAATAATTTTCTTTGGATGAGATGGTGTTTCGACAAAAGCTTGTGGATTCTCCTCACTCCAAATGCGACAATTCTGTTTATTTAAGTACCCATTCAACCGAAAATGAACTTCATCGGAAAATAAAATTTTAAATGGTAATTCAAAATCAATAGCAATTTGTGCTTCAGCCCATTTGCCGAATTGGCGGCGCATACGATGGTCGTTTGGCTTTAATTCCTTCACAAGTTGAATCTTGAAAGCTTTTAAGCCAAGATCTTGGCGTAAGATCTTCCTTAAAGTGGAAGGACACAACCCCAGTTGCTGAGAACGGCGACGAATTGATTGATTAGGATAATTTTTAATGCTTTTCTGTACAGCGGCTATAGATTCTTCAGTGCGCACTGTTCGCCGTCTCACGGGATGCACACTGTCAGTGACAGTAAATGTGCTCCGAAAACGATCTATTGTTCTTCGAATCAGCAGCTCTGAAGGACGATTATGTACGCCATAAAATGGACGAAGTGCACGATAAGTTTGACGAACAGAACCATTATTTTGATTAAAAATTTCCATGATTTGCACGCGTTGCTCTGGTGTAAGTCGATCCATAATGAAATGTCGAAGCAAACTGAACAAAAAGCAACTATCAGCTGTTAAATGGGTGGTCAAATAAAGCAGTGAAGCAGTGACGAAGTACATATGGAGTGAATCGGATGGAATTAGAAAGGAGGGAATGATGCAGGACAAGATTTTTTTTGCTTTTTACTTCAGCGGTGAATTTTTGCTACGTGCCGACGAAGGAAGGTGCTCTACTCTGCTCTTCTTACATAATCGGCGTCAATCACTGTTGCTAGTGAATTGTGACCAGTGCAATGCATTCATCATTGGGACAGGCCTACAACAATTGATCCAGCCAACCCTAATGTAGATCAGAAACATTTTCCATACCTTCGATATTCATGTATGATTTCGAACTCGGCATTTTTGGCGTCGTAATCTTGTGTCAAATAATGCAGGGAACAGCAAAAAACACTGTGTTCCTGAAAACCGTATATTCTGTTTATTGACTTGGCCACTGAGAAGAAAATCAGCTTATCGCTCATTATTAATTTAGACGAAAGATCTTTTATGTCGCTCTCCAGTTATTGCAGATGTCTACATGATGTTTGACATTTAAAGCTGCTATTGCCAGGTCAGATATATTATTTGGCTTGAGTGGCTGCCCATCCCACACAAACAGTTTAGTGATTCTACGTGATTCATTTTTGATATATATAATTTCAACAGTAGATCGATCCTTAAAAATCCATTTTCCCCCATTCAAAGGAGCTGAACTCATGAAAATTAATTGCAGGCGAGGCGATCCATAATTCGTGTACATGCGATCTCATTTTTTATCGGTTAATGATTTCCAACAAATTGCTGGACTTTTTCTCTTATTTCCGTTCTCGGTATGTAACTTCAGTAAAAAAAATGTATATAAAATATCGTTAAAACTGCAATAAAGAAGCCAGAAAAGAAAAGTTTTATATTTTTCTTAAATATGTGAAACAAAATCGAGCCAAAGATCAATCTACAGTGAAACAGAGTTTTCGCTAAGAAAGTTGTTCTGTGCGCTGATACGGCATAAAAAGTAAAAAACGATTCATATGAGCTCCAGACTCTTCTTGAGAGAAAAGCTGATCCAATAAATGCTTGGAATGTGGTTCTGAACTATTTCATAGTAAGTCTGAGAGTAACCGACAATAGAAGTTGCTTGGCAGGCGATAACATTAAACAGAGGCTGCTCCTCATGTCAATATACGACGATTACTACTGGTTTGATTGATCTGTTATGAACTTGGAAAAAACAAAAGTAATATTGTTAATGAGTTAACTATTTGACATACTGTCATTGTACTATTATAATATGAAATTTATTTGTTGGGTGGTTAAGCAATGTCTATATGCATTTCATTGGCGCTTTTTACCAAATCGTCAAATAAATTTCATATAATAAAAATAATATATATATTATAATAATAATATATATATGTATATATATATATATATATATATATATATATATCTATATATATATATATATATATATATATATAAATTTCATATATTGCCTTATAAATACTTTCATTGTTATCCAAGGGATTTCTAATTGTATAAAGGTGTGGATAAATAATATAGATTCATATCGAATAAAAGTTGTTTGTTGGGTTTTGGTTTGTATAAGTCCCATAGCCTACTACACTTATTATAATGTGATTTTTTTAAATCATTTCTGAATTTTTATAGTTAATTTATTAACATTATTCTCGGATGGTTTATAAAGGTCCTTTAATAAGTTGAGAAGTCTGAAACTTTTCAAAACTGTGGTTGAAGTCTACTGACAATTTGGTAAAGAGCGCCAATGAAATGCATATAGACATTGCTTAACCACCCAACAAATAAATTTCATATTACAAAAGTAATATTTTTACAAAAAAACCATTGAAAAAATAGGCCATCCCTCTTACCTCCCGCTGATTTCAAACGCAAAAAAATTCAAGTATTTTAATAAAACAGTGTGCGTCGGCCGGGAATCGAACCCGGATCAACTGCTTGGAAGGCAACTATGCTGACCATTACACCACCGACGCCCCTGTCAAAGGGACTTACAGAAAACCAATTTGATGCAAATCAACACTCTCCCACGTGATATTCTGCGATTGATGTAGTTTTCGATTACCATAAAGCAACCGAGAACACGAATCGCATACATCAGGTGTTTTTTATAGAGTGATACAAGCTTAAATCGTAATGAGACATATCAATATATCTTTTATATCAATGAAACGGTCTTTATTGGATAGAAAATTTTATGACATTAATGTTTAAAAATGATTTCGGCCATGCAGCCGCCACGCTGGCGCGTACAAGGCGCAATCTTGAACACCAATTTTCACAAACAGTAACATTCTGACCATCATCGCTTTTGAAGACATACGGACCAATGACTCCGCCAGCCCATAAAGCGCACCAAACAGTAATTTTCTGTGGATGAGATGGTGTTTCGACAAAAGCTTGTGTATTCTCTTCACTTCAAATGCGACAATTGTGTTTATTTAAGTACCCATTTAACTAAAAATGGTCTTCATCCGAAAATAAAATTTTGAATGGAAATTCAAAATCAATATCGATTTGTGCTTCAGTCCATTTGCCGAATTGGCGGCGCATACGCCGTTTGGCTTTAATTCCTTCACAACTTGAATCTTGAAAGCTTTTAAGCCAAGATCTTTGCGTAAAATCTTCAATAAAGTGGAAGGACACAACCCCAGTTGCTGAGAACGGCGACGAATTGATTAGGATCATCTTCAATGCTTTTCTGTACAGCGGCTATAGATTCTTCAGTGCACACTGTTTGGCGTCTCACGGGATGCACACTGTCAGTGACAGTAAATGTGGTCCGAAAACGATCTATTGTTCTTCGAATTAGCAGCTCTGAAGGACGATTATGTACGCCATAAAATGGACGAAGTGTACGATAAGTTTGACGAACAAAACCATTATTTTGATTAAAAATTTCCACAATTTGCACGCATTGCCCTGGTGTAAGTCGATACATAATAATATGTCAAAACAAACTTAATAAAAAGCAACTATCAGCTGTTAAATGGGTGGTCAAATAAAGCAGTGATGCCAACTCAAAGTTGTATCACTATATAAAAAACACCCGATATTATTCCGGAGTTTTACAAAGAATCACTTATTTTTATAGTTTTTTCGTTAACGATATCTAACTAACGGATTAGCCGATTTCGACGTGGCTTATGGCGATCGGCGTGGTTCTGATCTGTCAAGAGCAAATCGATCGATGAAAATTTTATCTAAAAAACGCATTTGGAAGAGTGCCCATTCTCTAAGTTTTTTAAAATGTCTTGAAATGAACTACTTAGATGACATACACACACACGTACATACACACATACGAATATATATACACACACAGATACATACGCACATACGAATATATATACACACACTCAGATACATACAGTCGTAGGATGCTTCCTGGGACCTTAAAATGTGAAGATCAGATGAAAAATTGATTGTTTCCAAGACAGATTTTGCTCAACAACTTCCCGATTTCTTAATCGGGAAATTTATTGACCGAAATGTATTATTTTCGATTTATACATCGATGCTGATCGCTAAATTTTCAAATATCAATATATATTTTGCAGTTGCCCATCCCCAAGACTAATTAAATCGTGGTTTGTGTTATCGACACACCTTGGAAAATGTTGTTATTCTATAACTTTGCACTTGTTTACATAAAAACCTGTAAAGAATTGCCGATAATTAATTTGGCGCTAAAAATTTCTTTATTAAAATGATGTCACAGTTATTCAAACTTAATAGATCTGCCATGAAAAATCTTAAGAATTTCTATAACTCAGACATGCGGTCATAATTATGATTATGATTAATATTATAATTAATATAGTTTTAACTTGTACTTAATTCTAGGGATAAATGTAAAAAGTTCTTGATGAAGTCAACCAACATTCAGCGTCTCTGCATACGCAGGTATTCGTCTATTGCACCCCTCCTCGTTTTCATGCATCCGTTCAATTGCACAACATCCATTTACGTGCTGAGCTGTTTGTTGTTGACTTTTATTTTTCTCGTTAAAAAAAGCATTTGCTTAAATAACTAATTTATTTTGTACAACTTGAAAAGAAGCCGCTAATAGAATGATAATATTCTCCTGACATTTGCATTGGCATGTGCTAATAATTGTTTGTATGTGTGTCTCATACAGAAGCTAACTTAATTAGAAAATTAATAAAGCTTACAATACGCCTAATTAACCACCAGACAAGTCAATAATTTGTTATAAAAATTCCAATAGCCACAATCTTGGCAAGTTCGATAACACACGATCGTAAATTATTCATAAAGAGATAGAACAAGACGATACATATTTATCAACTGGCTATTGCCTATTTATTATTGGTTTATTAATTTATTTATCTTTTTTATTAAACTCACCAATTAACTTGTGTGTCTGATGGAGTCGTCATTCAACAATCAGCAACGTTTCAAAGACGACATGCGGTGAGAGTAATCAATTACAAATGCTGGCACACAACAGAGTGTCAGTGGTTAAATATATTTTGGCTAAACAAAATCTGTTGCGCTGACAGCTCCGAGTTGTATACATTTTCTGAAACTACTTTCTAAACGCGGTATGCAAATGAGTTCCATCGGGAATACCATTGTTTGGCATTATGGTTGCCCATTAATATTTTCCGCTGTCGAGAGACAGTCAGTGAAAGCAAAAATGGAAGAAAAAAATGCGATACCCCCTTATTAACGAAAATCTTTCTGTTAAAAATATTTAGTTCGTCTAGTTGGCGCGATTGTTGTCCTCTTTCAGCACTCAGCGGCAGTCAAGGGTACAACAACATTCCCTTTACTACGAGTATTTCAAAATGATCTCTATTTCATTTCATGGCACTAATAAATATTTATAAAATATCGCCTTATTTGCGCAAATATTTGCCCAAAAACGCGTAACCACTAAATACTAAATGAAGAACATTTTAACTCTGGCAAATTTTAGGTCCGCTAAACCATTTCCAAAATTATTGGATTCTGCGCCAGTGGCTATTAAGTAAGCGTGAAACTGTTTTACTTAAGGATCACGTATCTAAATCCAAACATTTTTACGCATTTTTCGGCAAATATTTGCCAAGTGTGACCATGCCTTTACCCAGCGTTGATATACAGTAGAAAGATCATGGCTCTCATAATTGTATCTCCACATAAAATGTTAAGAACTAGAGATATTCGCGTGAGTAAACCTTAGCTCACGATCAAAAAGCTTACCGATTTTTCACACTCACGATCACAATAGATTTAATCTCGCACGACGGTTGCAGTTTCGCAAAATCATACACACTAGTTGAGATAGAAATTTGACTTGTACTGCAAAATCTGTTTGTTTTAAGGCCAACATTTTTTGAGTGAGTCTCTGTTTAGGAAGTGTATCGAGGGCTTTGATCCATCTGCTCTAGAAAAGTAATGAACGTTGTCATACCCTTTAGAAAAAAGTGAAAGGGTATATTTAGGTTTGGCATTCCGTGTGTAATTTCTTTGATATTAATGTGGGACCCCATAAAGTATTCTGGATTCTAATGAATAGCGATGGCGATTGAGCGATGTCCGTCTGTCCGTCTGTCTGTACATGAAATCGGTTTTCCCAAGCCCAAAGAAGAGCTAGAGACTTCGTTCTTGGACTGGTGCATTGGAAATGAACTAAAATAGAGTAGCTTTGAAATTTAGAAAAATTTGAAATACGGTACCAGAGCAGGGAGGCTTACACCCACATCTCGACGCAAAATTAATCCCGAAAACCAATTATTTGTTTGTAAACTGCACCGATTTCATGCTTTGGGAAGCCTCAATTGTCTATTAAAAACTAAAAAATTAAACTTCTTTTCCAGGGTTGGAAAATCCATATTTTTTTTTGGCACATTTGTGGTACATTTAATAACTAAAATGTTTAAAAATTTTAGGTTTTTCTTAAATCAAACCGCTTTAAACATCATGCAGATTCGCAATGACAAAAAAATTTCAAAAATCAAAATTTCGAATCCAGGATTGGACAACTGCAATATTTTGTTGTACATTAAAAGAACCAAATTAAATAAAAGATTTTGATATTTCTTAAATAAAACTACTTTATACCTCATGAAGAGTTGTTGCATTGATGATAAAAGCAAAAGAAAATAGAATTTCACTTCCTGGTTGTAGTTCCTGAAAGTAACCAAAATATTTAAGAATTTTAAGTTTTTCTTAAATAAAACTACTTCATACCCCATAAAGAGTTACAATGGTAAAAAAAAGACAAATTGAATTAAAACTTCGCTCTCAGGGATGGGAAATTTAAATCTCTTTATACATAAAAGTAATCAAAAATACAACTAACATCGTTTTTTACTAATTTAAACTATTTTTTTAATTTAGGAAAAACAAAAAGAATATCAAAAATTTTAAAAAATATAAATTTCGATTCCAGGGTTGGATATATTGTCGTGTAATATTTTCTTATACATGAAAGTGACCAAAATGGTCAAAGAATTGAATTGTAAAAAAGTTAAAATTTCGTTTCCAGGGTTGGGAAATTGAAATTTTTTTTATACATAAACGTAACCAAAACGGCAGCTGACGTTGTTTCTTTTTTATTTACTAACTAAAACTGTTTTATAACTTAGGAAGTACAAAATTGGTACTTAAAAATATATGTAACACCAGACGTACGTTGCTGAAGGGCATATAAGATTCGGCACAGCCGAATATAGCACTTTTAGTTGTTTTCCTAACAATTTTATTTGAAAATTTTATTTTCAAAAAATATTTAAAATTTTTCTATTTACCAAGATAATTTAGTTCTTGGTAAAGATGTTCTTCCTACACCATTTCTCTCAATTTGTAAATATTGTTGGTTTCTCAAAGTGGAGTTGGAAAACTTGCTAACGTTTTGCAATATCTCACAAATGTTTTAATTATAAGTTTATTTCTATGAGTTGGATCAGCACTCAGGGGACGACCCCTACATATGCAGTGCATTGTGCAGGACCAGAAAGGAGGTGATAGATGTTAGACTTTTTTTTAGTTTTTTGCTTTTTATTTCGGCGGTGAAAAGGAGGATGCTGTTTTCTGCTCTTTTGGGACATGGCGGTGATATTTGCTGTAGAAAACATTCAGCGCTAAAACTTCATCATGGAAACAAGCCGACAACAATCAACACCATCTTACACAAATGCAGATCACAAAAATTCGACATCATGTTCATGATTGAGTGCAGAGTTGAATTCGGGATCAAAAGCATCGTAGTCTTGTGTCTTACTACCTCAGCTAACAGCACCCTTAATAAACACTAAATTGTCTTCGTATCTGCATAGTGTTCGATGAACAAAGAGCGGGATGGTGGAACTAATATATTTTGTATTAAATCTTACGGAACTTAGCCAACATATAATAAGATGCTCGAGAACGAAGGGCATCTTCATTGCGGTTATGCAATTAGGGGCTGCTGCATATCAGCACATCGACCTTTATCGAAGCCTGTCTCGACCGCATAAAATCATGTCGCTTATGTGAACTTTGTTCTACTCTTCTATATTTTCTTTGTGGTTCTATAACTTCTTTCAGTAGCTCTTCTACAATTGAATCTTCCACTCTCCCGACTTTTTTATTTTTCTGCAAACATCATGTGATTTGCAGTCTGTTTTCAACTCATATTTTTCGGATGGAGTCTCTTCAATCGGTCCAAACTTTTATCCAACGAGATGAAACGTATCGTCATGTCCTTTCATAAATACCACAGCCCTATTTATTGCCTCTACAAAATCCTTTGATAAGCGCCTTATCGTGTTCAACATTTTTGTGATCATCCCTTAAAAACCGAAAATAGTCTCACGATGAAATTACGTATAAAATGTTAGTTGTTGACGCACATATTCTTTAGAGAACATTATTTTGCTTTGAAAATGCTAATTTTTCTAACAAAAGGTAATTTATTTTACTCGGCAATTTGCTTCCAATTTAATAACAATTATAATTATTTTGTGTTGAAACTTAATTTCTATGAAACAAATTGGAAAGAACTTTAACCTTCAAGATCACTAATTAAGTGGAATTTTCATTTTAATTTTATTTTACAAGTGATCAACAAGAGGATATTAACTCAAAATTTAAGAATATCCAGCAGAGCACAATAAATGTTTTTGTTACATGAAACAATCTGATTATTTTTGACTTGAATAAAGTCGCAAATGAAATTATGTAATTCCATTGTCATGAAAATATACGATAAGTTTCTCTATCAAGTTATAATCCCTGTTTGATGTGGTTTTAGGGAGGAACTTGTTATCGGAATACGTCAATATGTGCACAGCAAATAAAAAATGCTGTTGCAAATCGATTTCTTGTAAAGAGTGATATCTTAAATATTTAATTTAATACCCCCAGTTGATCAAATGCGAAATAGGAGTCAAATTATCTTCTACCATATTTCGCAAATATGAATACTGAATCCTACGCACAAGAATAGTAAAATTTCTCACATCACTCGCGGCGATGTTGACCCTAAAGGCCTACACGGTAACTTCTCTGTAATGTCAAGCAAAAAGCCGTCGCAACCTTTATTATTTTAATTGAAGCAATCGACTGCCAAGAGATAAACAGTGAACAGTTGAGGTTATATAATTTCGGACTTGTCCTAAACAATTCACGATATCTCACGAACGAATTAACTGGGTTTGATCCGCTTTACACTGATCGTCGTCGACTTATTTTGCTAACAGTAGAGGCCACAGGTGAAGCCACTAAAAATGTCTCAAGAAATTACCGCTTAAAATCTACAGAAAATGTAAGTTAAAAAGCGCTACTCTTCCGATTACTCTGATTAATACAGAAGATTAACTGATCTGATATATCAAATAGGAGATTTCCAAAATAAATCACTTTTTTCGAATTTTTTGTTCAAGATATCTCACGAACGTATGAAACAAAGTTTTCGTCGTGACTTTTAAATGTCAAGAACTGGTTGTGGAATCGATTGATGAAACCGTTTAAAAGTTATTCTAAAAAATCATCTTCAAAAAAGGTCTTGAAATGTTCCGCATTAAACTGGAACTCTAAGTTCTGAAATGCTCTTTAAAACGCCACCAATTCGGTTCAGCTGTTCAAATATTACAAGATGGTCAGAACCTTACACATACACCTGCAGATGTAGTGAAAAGTTTTTAGCGGGAAATTAAAAATATCATATTAATGCAAATCATTAAGATAACAATTATCAGTTTTTTGGAGTTTTTTGATTAAGACTGAAATATTTAGAATATTTATAAGCAAAAATGGTGATGCAGTTCGAATCAATCTCCAATTAAACTTGTCTTAAGCATAGAAGCCAAGTGCATGGTTGGGACTGATTTGTGCGACTTCGGAATGATTTGTTATGCATCTGGAACAGACCCAAAGTATCTGGCATGGCTCAGATAACAGTTGGCATTTATCTAAGATTTGATAACATGTTACCAACGCACTCACTTCTTGCTTTTCTCCATAATTTTCTCCTCTTTATATTTTCCCACAATATTTACCAAAAGCAACGTTGCGTTTTTGTTGTTTCACCTCGCCGACAAGTGCAGCAGTAAATCAAGGAGCACCTTTCGATTCACAACAGTTATTGACAAGTATTCAATATCCGTAAAATACCAAAAACAAACAAAAAACCAAACGAACTTGGAAATTAATCTCTCAAGTTTTGGCTTTAATTAAAAGCATCGACATTTACTTTCTGTTCATTTCATATGAGCGTTTGTGACTTCATTGTGATTAATAGACTTCATAGAAACCGCATCTTGTTATTAAATTAGATACATTCGATTGTAATTAAAACACAGTCGAGCTTGTGATTAATTGTTGTAGCTTTCGTTTGCAGCAGCCAAGTTTATGAGCCGTTGTTAATGGGTCCCACTTCTTATCGCAGCCTACACTCATCATTCAATTGATCACGTATTTACACCGTTAATGCAGACATCAGAAAAACACACAATTAACGAGCGCCCCTTTAAAGGTAGCAGAGATGTTTAAATTGAAAATAAAAAAGAAAACTACTTTAAAAGCAGATTAAATAAAATTTATTTTTAATTTCGTTGGATGTACAATTACAGGGGAGACACACGTGTGCCATAAATATGTTTTAGAAAACGCGACAGAAAATCAAAAGAAATGGAACCAACAAAACTGATGCAGTCAGGCAAACAAAAGAAGACGTCAAAACTATCAAACATGGCCTGGATGTGAGTCTATTAAAGAGCAACTCTTTGGCTATAAAAATGTAAACATCAATAGACTTGATGTCAATTCTTGCCGATTCGCTGCAAGTGATCGTGTTGAGCAACTTTATCGTGTCAGTATGTTCATTAAGAAAAAAATACAACAAATTCAAGCTCCGTTGGTTATATGATATTGATCCTGTGATCTTCAGAGCCTGTCGAACAATGATTTCACTCCTCTAACACAACTAAATCCCTAATCTAATAAGACTGAAATTATAACCAAAAGAAAGCACAAGGGAAATTATTATTACCAAAGAAAAGCAACTCTAGTCTTCTCATTTGATAATTGTCAGACGGATATTCGGGTTATATCAGAAGTATGACTTCTGTTACTTTATATACCGATGAATCACAATTTTCTTAAAAGCTTTCGAATATGAAATGCCAAAAACTCAGAAATATATATAAAAACTCTATTTGAGTGGACAAAACGATCTATATAATTCAGTGTTTAAACATGATTTCATGTAAAGGTTCACCTCGGCGAAGTCTCAAATGTTTCACATGCTGGATCCAATTTTGGCATACTCCTTCCGACTTATCGGCCGAAATTTTGCGAACAAATTTTTTAATCATACCTTCCAGTGCGTCATCTATTCACTCTCCCCATAGACATCAGCCTTGATACAAGCCCAAAAGAATTAGTCTAAAGACCTTCAATCGTGCGATCTAAGCGGTCAATTGATCAGTCCTACTCATGATACTCCAGTTCTTTCATATTGGGCACAAAATTTAAATTTGGAAAAGGGTTGACCTTAAAGACTAACCCTGTAATTTACGAGTAATTTAACACGGGATTCTGTCGCAACGTGGTTCGTTTTGCCGTTCTATGTTTTTGAGCTCCAATACGCAATTATATAAATTTTGAAACTAAATAAAATATATAACTCCCGGTGATTGATTTAGTTTTCGACTACCATAAAGTAGACGAGATTATTAACTGATCGGTTATATAATTCCGATGGTTAAAATAAATAATTTGTTTATAATATTTCCGCTCATGATATATTACAAACTGATGAACCGATTTTGATCCTCTTTGCAGTGATTGGCGTGGTTTTTTTTAATCTTAAGAGATGGTTAGTTTTAAAAATCAAGCGAGAAGGCCATTTAAAATTTCTAAAAAAAACGTAAAATTTTTTTTAAGAAAACCTGATATTAAACAAATCAAATCGGCTTAGATTCACAGGACAATCAAAAAATCATTGGAACCCCAACAGTTTGGTCTTATTCAAAAGTTGTCAAACATTTGCACACACACACACACACCAACACGTACACACACAAAACAAACATACAGATCTAGTGACATCTTCTCCGAATTAGTCAGAAACTCTAAGGACTTAAAACGTCGAGAACTGATAAGATTTTGAATTATGAAAAACGGGGTTCCACCATTAACTTGGCGATTTTTTAAGACTTTAAACTTTGGTAGTGAGAAACTAAAAATAATTATCATCGCTCTTTAGCTACAACTGACTCTGAACCGATAATTCACGGTGATCAACAACACATCTGCGATATTTATCTCTGCCCGCATTCTACGTACGCGCTGTGATGGTTTATGAACCAAGAATTTAAATTTGATGTAAAATTTAGTCAACAGGTAGCCGCCTCAGTCTCATACTGACTCAGTTATCTGTGTTCGGACCAGCATTTGTTTGTCTGCATGACAACCTGCCGAATTATTTGAAAGCAACAGGTTTGAGTTCAAAATATATTTTTATAACTGCAAAGTCCGTATTACAATTATTTTTATAATAATTATAACACTTTGTTTTTAATTCTTAATCCGCAAATAAACTTCGGCATTTTGTGACAACGCATTTGTGCTGTCAATAAAAAAATAAATAAATTATATATACTCGTATGTGGTCTCCGTTCGCTCAACTTATAACTGGAGTAAGCGAAGCAGACTATATGGATGATGATTGTATAGGAATTATTCTATTGGCTATTGGTTACACATGAAATTGCTGGGCTTAAGAAACCCGTATCTAAATCAAAATATATTTCTCTACTTGTTTGAACAAATATTCGACAAGTGTGATGACCGTAGCTTCAGTATATGAATCGTCAGTATTAATTCATTTTAAAAGTAACAAACAGACGAATTTAGTTGATTCGGTAAAAATGTCTCTAACTACTGACCAGTTCTCGGTTTGGTTCTCTAGCCCTGGTAAAATTCATCGCAAATATACAGGCGAGGTCCTACAAGCTGGTCCAAGATGCATGTATGTCTATATAGACGCATACATATCTATATATACATACATGCATTTATATAGAAGTGTGTATATATTTACAAGAGACTGAAAAAAATAAATTTTAGCTAATCAAATATATTAATCAAAGGCCATGGAAGAAGAAATAAGACAATGAGAACGACAAAAAACAAATTTGTCTTATCTCACAGCTCCTAATGAGATGACAAGTTGCCGGGGTATACTCGCTAATAAGAAGAGCTGAATACAATCATTTTTAACGGAGTATCAGAACGAGAATCTACCATCAGCATCCGCAACAAAAATCATCCAGCATGCACCAGCATCACAGTCACAATCGCCATAAGCGTCATCTTTATAGTCACTTAAGAAGCGGACGACACAAGCTAATGAATATTTTTAATCACCCAGCATTAACCATTAAACACCACAACTTCCAGTCAACAGAACAAATCAATTAAATCGTTTTAGAAAAATGTTCCAACGTAAAATGAAGCGAAAGCAAAAGGAACAGGCACACATACACTCGTACTCGTATATCAAAAAATTAAGCTCAAAATTAAACAAAACGAATTAATTGTCACCTTTTAATGCCAAACAAGTTCCATTTCTACCGAAATCAACACTCACACATACAGACACACACACACATATACTAACGTATAAACTTTAACACGACTTGGAATTTTAACGATTTCATATGTTCCAGAAAACTTTTCAAAACTCCGCTTGAAAAATATCATACATAGAATTATGTATGTACGAATATGTGTCTGCATGTGTATGCGTACATATATCTATATATATATACATACACATATACCCAACGCACACTGCTTTGTCTATCGAGGGGACAAGTATAGAAGGAGCAGTCCCAGAGTTTCGAAATTGTGCTCTTGTTTTGCTAAATATACGATCGGGTAACACTTCAAAAACAACACTGTGCTCCGCGAGCGATCTCATCAAAAATATGACTGATTCTTAGCTGAAGAACACAAAACAGGTTTCAATCATAATTGTACAGGATCAGAGATTTTCATTGAAATCTATCGGCGTCATCGAGTAGGATTGAGTTTGGCATTCCTTAAGATATCTGTCGGAAAATAATACGAATATCGATCGGGTAAGAAATTGTATTTTTCAATGATTTTTCATAAGATTTCCGTCAGAATCTTAACTGCTTAATAAATCTGACACTCCGTAGATATCAGATTGATGCGAGTTGAATGCTTTTCTCATGTGGAAATGCTTGCTGCTGCCGATGTTGCCGTTCAACAGTCGCACGTTGGAATCTAACTTCATCATATTGCCGTGTGGTATCTTCTTTTGTACGACTGTTGTAACTTCACATGATTGTCAGTTTGCATAACACGCATATAAAGTTTTAGCTGATCAATAATTTACTTTTAATTTGCAATAATTATCAACGAAAGAAAACAAACCAAAGAGATGCAATTGCAATTTAGACAGAAACTCCAAAACAAATTGACGTCTGCCGACGTGGAGGCAGACATTTGCCCGACATCATATTCCATTATTAATTCTCATGTTTCTAATTTACTTGGTATCAATAAAGCTGGATTTATCGTGTTTTAAAGTCAATTTACTTTCTAACCTCAAATTCGTCTATTCATTCCGTGTAAAATCAGTCACTTTTTTCTAATAAAATTACTAGTCCTTATGATGCGTAGAATCGATTCAGGATTTTGTTATAGATCAGAGAAAAATACAAAAATATATCTTAATTTTCATACAAGCTCTGGAGTTGATTTCAAAATTCCTTGTAGGAGTTTCAAAACTATGATGGAGTAATTTCGAAACTGGTCGTTTGTAGGAAGCCATAGTTTTAATATAAACATGTCTTATATATGTTTGGAATACTTTTGTAGTACTCCTAGTCCACTGAGCACTGCGTATGTCTACAATAGTCGTGCTATTTGCCGGGAGTTTGTAAACGTATTTAAATAATCAAACAAAATCTATGGATGTTTTTCTTTTTGTTTGGGCACTTATGTCATTTGCTATCGCATTATCAGCCGACGGCAAGGATCGAACATTTTTAAAAAGATATCAAAATCATCAAAAAATAAACCCCAATCAAAAACATGTAAAAGTGCCATATTCGGCTGTGCCGAATCTTATATGCCCTTAAGCAACGTACGTCTGTCGTTACTTACATTTTTATGAAAAAAACATCAATTTCCTACCCCTGGAAACAATATTTTAACTTTTTCAATAAATTTTTACCAGGCATGATGTACTTAAGTATAAAACTCAAACCAAAAAAGTTTGACTTAAGGTGTGGTGGAACAAAAAATTCAGAAAAATGGGACATGAAGAAAATAATCAAACGGTAACACGGGTATTAAAAAAAAACCGTGTTAACATCAGTTTGATACAGTTCTCGGATTGTTTTTCATAATAAAATTTGTGTAAATAGGAACTGTTATCACATTCAACTGAGCCACCTAAAAAGTGGTGACAAACACAATACACGTGAGCACTGAAGATGAAAGTGTTGCGACTTTCGAAAACAGCTGTTCTGCTCTGTTGTGTAAGTTAAATAAAACTGATGTTGACTTTCCTTTGTGCCTTGGAATGTTTATCATCATGTCTTTCTAAGATTTAAATTAAGTTCGAACAATTAGCCTACGAATCTGAATTCGATTTAATGAAATAGTTTCATTTAAGAAAAACTTAATATTTGTAACCATTTTGGTTATTTTCATGTACTACAAAATGTTGCAGTTATCCAACCCTGGGATCGAAATTTTGATTTCTTTTTAATTTTATAAACCAGTTTTATCTTTCCTTAATTAAAAAATAGTTTTCATTTGTGAAAAACCGACGTTAGTTGTCTTCTTGGTTACGTTTGTGTATAAGAAAATTTCAATTTCTCAACCCTGGAAACGAAATTTAATTTTTTTTTAACTTTTTTTCAACAATGCAAATCTTCATGATGTATAAAGCGGTTTCTTTTCAGATCAACTTAAAATTCTTAAACATAGAAGTTATTACATGTACTACAAAATACTGAACGTGCCAAAAAAGTTTTAATTTCCCATCCCTGAAAAAAATTAATTTATTTAGTTTTTAATAGACAATTGAGGCTTCCCAAATTATGAAATAGATTAAATTTACAAACAAACAAAACAAAAAAGGATTGGTTTTTGGTAATAATTTTGCGTCGAGAAATACTTGCATGCTTCCCAGCTCTGGAACGGTATTTCAATACCACTCTGTTTAAGTTCATTTCCAATCCCTCAATCCAAGAATGAAGTCTCTAGCTCTTCTGGGGGCTAGGGAAAATCGATTTCACATGCAGACAGACTGACAAACGGACAGACAGACATCGCTCAATCGTCATCGCTATTCATAAGGGTCCAGAATATATATACTTTATGGGGTCGCATATTGCTATCGAAGATATTACACACGGTATGACAAACTTATTTTTACCCTTTCACTTTGTTTGTGAAGGGTACAACAAAACTAACTCATTATCGAACAGTATGACGAATATCGGTCTTAATATAATTCGCTGTCTTTTACTTTATTGTAGAATGAAGCAGCGCTTATAAATTCAAATACGAAAGTAGAAACATTTTCATAAACTGCTGGAAGATTTTCTCATAGAAGCTTATTACGTATTTTTAAGCTTAATTTTAAATCAGCATGTGTTTTCCACATTTTAATTTTGATAAGTTCGGGTTTCAACACCAGCCCAATTAATTTGATTACAATAAGCAAAATCTCTTATAGAAAAAGATGTATTTTATAACACTCGATTGGCGACAAATTGTACTATATCCGGTTTTGTGCACACAACAAACTAACATATTTTACGACACGCTCTAAAATAGATATTCGTGTATATTATGAATGATGACTTCAAGACGACAGCAAAAACCCGTCACTTGTCATTTAATTTTCGATAATAATTAATTATCTTTAACAGCCTTTTGGTATTCTTCAAGGCGTGTAATATTAAGAGAACATGTTACCAGAAGTCACTTTCTGTCACAAAGATAATTTTTTCTGTCGTGTTGATGTGACGTCGACGTCGTCATTAATAATACGGGCGATTATTTTATTTGTAAGTGTAATTCATTTAGTGGAACTATTTATTGCTAAATTATATTTAATTTTGATAGAATAACTGATCGAAATGTGCTTTTAATGCAGAAAGACGGGATAAATATTCGTAAGCACAAGGGAAGCTCAATATCACTTTTTAAACCACAAAAGTTTGGCTTAAGAAACATGGAACAAAAATATCAGAAAACGAGACTTGAAGAAAACAACCAAACGGCAACAGTGGGGCTTAACAGAAGTGTGTTTGATACAATTCTCGTATCGTTTTCCATAACAAAATTGCTACAAATAGAAACTGTTGTCACATTCAACTCAGGCATCTAACGAGTGAATACTGATGATGAAAGTGCAGCGGCTTTCGAAAACATCTGAGCTGCTCTACTGCGCAAGTCGAATATTTATAAAATGATGTTGACTTTCCCTTGTGTTATCATGTCGAACAAGTTGCCGATTAAAATTAAGAATAATATAAAAATTATTTTATAAATCTTGAAACCGGGCACCGCTTATACGAGTTATCGGAGAATTTAAAATTCAAGAACTCCTATACTGTCATATGCCGATGAATTATTAGTGATCTTAAAATATGCTGTCAATGAAACATATAGAAGTTATTTGAAAATTTTATTTTATTTCGCCATCATAAAATAAAACTCTGTCAACGAGTTTTAGTTTTACGTTTATATACAGCGCTTCTAATAAGAGTCCTTGATTTTTGTTAAAAACAGTCTTTTATATATTATGGGGAGTTTTTTTCGATGTAAAATCGTACTCATTTTATATATTTATTTTAATTTTTTTTAATAACCAATTATTTTTATATTAATAAGGATTTATTGATCTGAAATGAATAGGCGTTAGATTAGATCATGTTTCAAAAAACAAATAAACTTAAAGAGATTAAAATAGAACTCCATACGCGACCAAAATAAAAAATTTTCTTTTAGGAGTTTCATCCGAGTTTTTATTTTTACGTTGAAAAGTGTTTTGTTTTCAAAGTCAGAAAATGATGGTCATAAAAGAATGTTTTTTATATCAATTTCGAAATATTAAAACACTTCTGTTATATATTATCATAACAATTTTCGAATTACATAAATTAAATTTATTAATAAAAATAATATCAAATCCTTTTACGCCGCCGTAATTTAATAAGCGAAACTTTTAGAAATATTATTCGGCTTAAATATTCAGCAATTAAACGCTTTTTTCTTTTTCTTTAATAGAAGATCTCTTCATATTTCGTAAATGCTCAGTCCTTTTCTTGTTTTTCTTTAAACGCATAAAATGATATTTCACGATATCAAAGTAATTTTTGCACCCTTCACAAATGTGGAAGGGTAAATAAGTTCGTCATTGCATTTGTGATTTCCTCAATTTTAATATGCGAATAGGGAAGTGATGTCTGTCTACCCATCGGATTTTCGAAAGTCCCAGATGATCTGAGGATCTCATTCTGGGATAGACGTTTTGGAAGTGATCCTAAGTGTTCCAGAGGTGGTAAACCTAGGCTCATATTTGGTATATAAAAGTAATTATATACATAAGTCTGATATTAGTTTTATTGTAAATTAAACATTTTCAATACTTCAATAGAAATTAAATTGGTAGCAGAAATAAGTATATAATTCCAGGGTTGGACAATTGAATATATTTTTTATTTGCAAATAACCAACTACAGACAGTTTTTTTGCTTTGTAAGAATTTTTTTTACAACTAGAAATAAGAAACGTCAAAGAGACATCTACAGAAGTGAAAAAATTTTAATATTATTGCGAATATTGCAACAACTAAAAAACAATTTGTTTAACATTTAGAGTGGCATTCAAAATTATGCAAAATCAAAACTTCGAATCCAGGATTTAACAATTGAAAATTTTATACATGCATATAGATAACGGGTGTTTTTTATAGAGTGATACAGGTTTAAATCATAATAAAACATAGTAATATATTTTTGATATCAATGAAACAGTCTTTACTGGATAGAAAACTTTGTGACATTAATGTTTAAATATGACTTCCGCCATGTGGCCGCCACAGTAGGCGCGTACAGGGCGCAATCTGGAACACTAATTTTCACAAACTTTTCGCAGCATATGCGGCCGTGTCCCTCCGATAACTCTTCGACTGTTTATTCCCAGATGTTCAATTGTTTGAGGTTTATCGACGTACAAAAGTGACTGTACATAACCCCATAGAAAATAATCCAATGGGGTTAAATCACACGATCTTGGAGGCCAATTAATTGGGCCATTTCGTGATATTATTTTTTCGTCAAAAGTTTCTTTGAGTAAATCAATTATAGCGCCCGCTGTTTGGCATGTGGCTCTGTCCTGTTGGAATCACATATCAGCAAGATTAATGCCAGCTAATTAAGGTATGAAAGAACTTCGAATCGTGTTTCTATACCGTTCACCATTGATAGTAACACTCTGACCATCATCGTTTTTGAAGACATATGGGCCAATGACTCCGCCTGCCCATGAAGCGCACCAGACAGTAATTTTATGTGAATGAGATGGTTTTTCGATAAAAGCTTGTGGATTCTTCTCGCTCCAAATGCGACAATTCTGTTTATTTACGTACCCATTCAACCAAAAATGGGCTTCATCGGAAAGTAAAGTTTTGAATGGATGAGTTTGACGAACAGAACCATTATTTTGACTAAAAATTTCCACAATTCGCACGCGTTGCTCTGAAGTAAGTCGATCCATAATAAAATGTCAAGGCAAACTAAACAAAAAGCAACTATCAGCTGGTAAATGGGTGGTCAAATAAAGCAGAGATGCCTACTCAAAGTTGTGTTACTCTATAAAAAACACCCGATATAAAGACGTAACCAATTAAAACAGATTTTTCTTCATAACTTAAACATATTTGATATATTCGAAAGAAACTCAAATTTTAAAATCCATAAAGATAGTTCCAAAGCTGGAAATGTTAATTTGTGTTGGTATATGAAAGTAACTATATAAAACTTATATTATAATGTAATTACATAAATTTGTAGTAATAATCAAACAAAATCAAAAATTCAATTTCAGGGCTAGACAAATAATATTTTTCTTTGGCATCTCAAATACTTGCATGATTTAATATAAAAACAGGGTTCGCATCAATTACATTCTAACATTTCGTTTGTCTCTTTTCTAACCAAAAATATTTTAAGTTAATACTTTTAATATGAAGTATAAAATATTCAACTTTTGTATAGAAAATAAAAATATTAATCAAAAATATTTGACCTGAGAATTGCCGTATTTGAGCCAAAAATCCTTCACATGATTGTACGTGCACACTCCAGATGTACGTCGGTGAAGGGTATTTAGGATTCGGCACAGCCAAATATAAAACTTTTACTTGTTTCTCTGAACCCTTTTGCTACACAAAATGCTATTACAAGAAGAACAAGAGGAAGCAAGTTTTTACTGCCATTAAAGATTCCTTTTCCATTAACTTCGTCAAAGTGTAGAAGCATTCTTGTCATTGACACGCTAGACAAAGTGTTTACTTGCCTACACTTCCCCACAGCCTCCCTGCAGTTACATACTCTCATATGCGCATCTCCCGGTGTTTAAGTATTGTGTTCAACACCCTTTCCAAGACATAATTTGAATGGTGTTCATTTCCTCCATTTAATAAATATCCCCTTCAGTTTTCAATGTGACCGTATTGACATGCTTGTGCAAATACTCTTGCAAACAACTTGTGATCGTATTTGTGAAACCTTCTCTTTCGTTTCTGTTCCCATGTGCATCAGTTTATTTTTAAGTTGACAGTTCCATTTTATAATAGATAAGAAGCAGTAAACTTAAATTAATTATTATTTATTTACCTGAATGATCAGCCATTATTTACGAACAAATTAGCAAATTGTCAATACAGCAACGACTTTGTGATCGTAAAAAGCAAAACTAGTTCTTTTAACTTGGGCTCGTTATTGTCGGCGGCAGAGTGACCACCACTTCAGCCTTTTAATTATCATCACAGTAAAAGGGATTTGAAACAAACAGAAAATAGAAACAAATAGGGGATTTTCATTAAATACTTGAAATAAATTAAAGTGGCTACAACAATCATTGAGTGTCACTTAATTTATTTTAGAATTCGAACATTCCATTTCCTTAAAACACAATTAAGCACTCCGCGTTATAAAACAGTTTTTGGGAGTACAAGCTCTTCGTTAAAATTGTTATATTAAAGAGCCCTTATATTTTACCGGTAGTATTTTATAGTACCTGTAAGAAATTAGTATTTGTTCTCAAGTTATTCAAAAGTTCCTTTAACACACCAGGAAGGATAAAATCAGCTTTAACTTATCTTTTACATTAAGTTTAAGTAAAATTGTGCCCTGCAGAAAGTTGTACTAATTACACGCGTGTAAAGAGTACTCCACAAGGGACCAGGACTAGTCCAAAAGTAATCCAAATATAAGTTGAAAACATGCTCCATTTTACTTTACAGAGTACTAGGAGAGGACCATGTAATCCAAAAAAATATTGCGCCAGAGTAATCCAAAAACTAGTCCAAGAAACTACTACGCACAGGGTTAGGTTAGGTTAGGTCGAAAAGAGGGGCATGAGTTATCCCAATCCGCTCAGGATTACACTTAGGCCTCATAGGCCTGTTGTGCGCTCTATTGTAAGGAGTTCCCATTCTGCTATTAAGAGCCTTCATTAATACCATGGAAACCTTTAACTATGATCACGTTATGAACCTAGTTTCCTCAAGGTATCCTCTTAAGTCCCTCCAATTAGAACCCCTAAGAAATTCCATCTCCTGTATAATATCCTGATTAAATGTTTGTCTTCTGACTTGGCTAAAAGCTGGACAGTAGCACAACTAGTGCTTCGGTGTTTCGTCCTCTTCCTGACAGGCCCTGTCCATTCGTGGCAGGTGATTCCTTAACTCTATATGTCCTGTTATTAAATAAACCAGTCTCCGTAGTGCTGGCCTACTCAATGTTAGGATCTGGGTCCCCCCATAAAATTCTAGTCACCCTACCTATGGTAAAGTGCTGCCAATCTCTTGCACGCGATTCTATAGCCCATTGTTTCAGTTGGCTCTTAAAAACCGGAAATGGCTTTGGATTGTCTAGTGTGATGTTTGGACAGGGTTAGTCTTGAAATTACTTCAAGTCACTACTCTATAGATTACAACAGAAAACCAGATTAGAAACCATTTTATGCTACTACCCCGTAGCATTCTTTTTTAATCATCACGGTCCATGTTTGTACTACATCGGACCATGTTGTATCTACTCATAAAAATAATTGCAGCGTGTAATCAAAAATCAAAATTATCCGGCAGTATAAAAAACTTCGATTTTAAATGGATGTGGTGGGAAATAAAAATTACGTAAATACACGATCTGTAAAAAAATAATTTTAAATTAAATTGATCTGAAGTTTATAAACTATTTAATTACAAAGTTGATATATTCCAGGTCTGCATGAATAGTGAAGTCGAATAAACGACTTTTGTTTTTTTGTTTGTTGAACTTTAATGCTTCATTTAATGGGTATTAAATGAAAAAAAAATTTTTAGTTCGATTTCAGGGTTGAACATTGAATATGTTATTTTGGCGCATAAAAGTGCCAAACTTTAATTATTTCTTTTTATACCCTTTACAAAAAAAATTATCGGTATATATAAGTTTGTCATTCCGTGTGTAATTGCTTCGATATCAATATGGGACCCCATAAAGCATATATATTCTGGATCCTTATGAATAGCGATGACGATTGAGCGATGTCTGTCTGTCTGTACGTGAAATCGGGTTTTCCAAGCCCCCATAAGAGCCAGAGACTTGCTTCTTGGACTGATCGATTGGAAATGAACTTAAATAGAGTGGTATCAGAAAAATCGAAAATACTGTTCAAAAGCTGGGAAGCTTAAACCTATTTCTCGATGCAAATTTAACTCCAAAACCCAATAATTTATTTGTTTGTTTGTAAATTGAATCTATTTCATGCTTTGGGAAGCCTCAATCTTATATTAAAAACTAAAATAATAATATTATTTTTTCCAGGGATGGGGAATTAAAAACTTTTTTGCACATTCGTTTTTTTTAATACATATAATAACTAAGTTTTTTTTAAATCTTAAGTTTTTCTTAAACAAAACCGCTTTCTACATCATGAAGATTTGCATTGATAAAAAATTTTAAAAATTAAAATTCCCTTCCAGGGTTGGAAAATTGAAATTTTTTTAATACATAAACATAACTAAAAAGGCAACTAACATAGTTTTTTCTACAACTCTTTCATAATTTAGGAACAACATATTTGGTATCAAAAATTAAAAGAAAAAATAAAAATTTCGAATCCAGGTTTGGACAAGTACGAGTACAATATTTAATGGTACATGGTATTAACCAAAATGATTAAATATTTAACATTTTTTTTAATATAACTACTTTAGATCTCATTGAGAGTTGCAAAAAGAACAAAAACAAATAAATTTCCACTTCCATGGCTGGGAAATTGAAATTTTTTTTGATACATATAATATATTGTCGTACATGAAAGTGACCAAAACGATTACAAATTTCAAGTTTTTCTTTAATAAAACTATTTCTTACCTCATTAGGAGTTGCATTGGCAAAAACAGACAAATATCGCTTCCAGTGATGGAAAGTTGAATTTTTTATACATAAAGTAACAAAAAAAAAGGAAACTAACTCCGTTGTTTTACTAATTAAAACTATTTTTTAATCCAGGATAACCAAAATTGGTACCAAAAATTTAAAAAAAAACTAAAATTTAAAAAAAAACTAAAATTTAAAAAAAACTAAAATTTCAATTCCAGGGTTGGTTAACTGCAATATTTGGTAGTACATGGAAGTGACCAAAATGGTTAAAAAAATTTATATTTTTCTTGAATAAAACTATTTCATGCCTCATTAAGAGAGTTTTTAAAAATGTTTGTTCTCGTTAAATATTAAGATAATCGTCCTGATTATTTTTTCCCGAAATTCGATCAAAATATTTAAAGTGATCAATTGAGGAGTCTTAGCTAATTCCTGTGCAGATATCAGTGGGGCTGATGCAGATCATCAGGGATCCTTATTCTTCAAATAACCAAAGAAATTTTTCTAAACTTCCTATAAATGAACAGGAATTTGAAATAAAATTAAAAGTCATAACAAAAACTTATTGACCAGTTTTCCTTATTATTTTCTTACTTTTCTATTCTACTGGCTGGCTTACTTTTTTTAACTACCCACTAGCAAAATTTAGAACTTTCAAATATTGGGAAGTTATTGGGCTTACTCCATCTTAAAATAATCGAGTTCTCAGAACCCATCAACATATTTGTATATAATTATGTTTGTGTAAATAAGTCACTCTTTTATAAACGTTGAACGGCTGAATCGCATCCAACCAAACTCGTACCGTTTCTAACTTAAACCTTCTCTCAGGATACCTCAACAAACTTTTTTGCTACGAAAGCTTTGCGAAAAGTTACATGGATGGTCCATAGGGTCAACTGTGTTCCATATTTATTTTCTTATTTATGTGGACCAAACTTAAGTTGCATCAATATGGAGGTGGTGGCATTGTCGTTTGCACAATGTGTTTCCGAACTAGAGTTAAGTATCTGGTGAGTTTAGGAGAATGAAGTGTTCTTCTTTAATATAAGTTTATTTGTTATATATGAAAATTATATATCTCTCCTTAACTACAGGTGCTAGAAATCCGAAATGGAATATCTAATTCCTATAGAAGGCGCTCACCATACCCATATACACCTCCGTATTGGAGCTGGTGTTTTAAAATTATTAGTTTTTATAAATGAGACTACTTTTAGTAATAATGACGCCCTTTAAACACTCACAAAGCAGCTCTGAGTTAGTCAACATCGAGCCTCGTCGGCAGTTATTTTTATTCAGACCACTGGTCGCTTCCTGTCGTTCAAGAGTTTTACGTCTCATTCGCTCTCAGAAAACCAGATTGCGGTTGGCCGCGAATAACTGCGTTGCTACTGCATAAATGTTGTGAGGCCTCATAAGTCTTATACAGAGAATGCTCAAGTTAACGTCAGTACCTGCCTTTCGGCTTACCTGACGGTGCCCTCAAGCACTCGAGTGAAATTAGATGTCCACCCCCACCCCTGTCACCCTAGGGGCCACACCAGTGCAGCTCTTGGGTTTACACAGGTTGCACCTCCAATCATATGGTTCCGCCACAAAACCATATTCATACACCTCGCTAAGGTATTCGGGCCTATCCAAAACCCTTGTTACTTCCGAGGATATGCATGCCGTCAGCACCAAGAGAAATAAGTCATAAAACCACCCTTTCCGTAAATTCTGCTGATTCGCAGCAGCCCATAGAGGCTACCATCAGCTCAGCCGAGGTCCCAACATACATGCAATATGCCAGAACATCAACCCTTATCTGACAGCTCTCTCAGTGACTCTTGGTATCAAACCACAGACTCTCTGAAGAGACCGCATCCAACATCTGGCCACAGAATCAACTAGTCATGAGGAAAGAACGAGGTCCGCCATACGCCATTACTCGGAAGAATGTGCGTTAAGCAGAGTTTCGACAGTGAAGCAGATGTTTCACGTACGCTCAGGCAAACAATTCCGTGTATGGCAACATCGTTGCTTCACCTTCCGATCTAATATCATCTGTGGGGCTCAACCAGATCCCGTGTTACCAGTGTAACGAAACTGATTACGCCTCGCAGGTCAAACCAATATAGGTTCGTTACCCTACTATTGATTTTTGATCCTTCTTTTGATTTGCAGTCCGTCATGGATACAATTCAGGTTATCAACATCGTGCACCAATACTTTGCAAATTTATTTGCCATCTACAGTACATCCGCCATCCAAATTCACACTATTTTCCCTGTGATTGCAAAACAGAGCACCCCCGACTATTTTGCTAAAAGTTAAGTCGAAATCAATAGTTCTTCTGTCGCAATTTCTTAATAAAATTGTTTGTTATGAAACAACACATTTTCATCAATAGACTGACGGATTTATTTACGCACACACCAACACTGCCCAGATCCGCTTCAGGCCTAAGTAACGTACAACGTATTGGAAAACACATTCGGTGTCTTAATTTATGTTAAAAAGAACTAAACATTGCGAAAAATGTTTAAGGAAAAAAGCAAATAAATAAAAACGAAAACCTTAAGAAAGTTGTTACTGTCGGAGAGGTTCAGTTTTATCCGAAATGTCAAATATTAAATTATGCTACAATTACAACAAGAAATATTTTCGAGTGAGTGTGGTTGTGTGGTTATGTGGTTGGATGGCTGGCCGGTGATAAAATCCTACGCGTATGCGCGAAATAAAGAACGTAACCATTTGGTTAAATTGCAAAGAGTGTGAAAATCCAGATGTACATTAATTATGGCCGTACAAGCGTTGTGGCCTTGTGTCGGCATACGAGTATGTGTTTGCATCTGTGACGGTCCCGTCGTACTCGTAGATACAACGCGACCAGTGTGTAAATGTCCACCAAGTCTGTGTACGAGTAAATAAAGGAAACAAACACTTCGCTGTGTTGTGCTGTGCTGTGCTGTGCTGTGTGTACGATAAGAGATAAATATAAAATTTATGTATCCATTTAGCATAAAGCTTGAACAAAGTAAGCCATTGCGGTGCTAATTTAATCGATAGATCGATGAAGCCGCTATCACAGAAATCTGTATCGCTATTTATTTTCGATGCGTTTTCAAAACACAACTGTTTTTTTCGTTTCTTTGAAACCTTTTTTCATCGCGATCATTATCGTCGGCGATAGCATCAGCTGCATCTTTGAATTGAAACATAAATATTGTGTCGGAATGCTGTGTTTTGCCTCAAGCTCACATTATTGTTTGTGTTCTTTTATTAGATAAATTATGTTGTGAAGAAAAATATTAAATAAAATGTTATTAATTTCGTCCATTAGAGTTAAGCTACACCAGCTTTAAAGCTTTTGCATAATTTACTTTCTGTTGTCTGCAATATAACTGGAATGAACAGTTGATGTCCAAGTTTGCGTTCACAATTTTAAAAGCTTAAATCGAGTCAGCATGATGATACGAAATAGTTCCTAAATAATATTTTCAAACCTAAAAGGTGTAAAGCACTGCCACAGCAAATGGGCTGATATCTAAAGTGGGTCAAGAGTTGCTTCTCGGTGTGGGCACTGTTGGTTCCGTACTCGCTTCTTTCCAAACGCACTTACAAATATAAAATACAGATAATCATTCAGCTTCCGTAAAAGATATTGATTCTGTTGTTATGTGGGTTATTTACTTGACCTCCATATTTCTATAATACTTTTATAAAGTGTTCCGGATAATTTATTTGCTATAATATTTGAATCAAAATATAACACATATTCTTTGTAGACATTTATAATTAACCAGCAACAAAAAGGTCATAGATATTATTTGAATGACTTTAACAATCAATTGATATATGATTCTTAAGAAAAGTTTATAAATATTAATTCAGAACACAGTCCCAAAGCAGCTCTGAATCGGTCAACATCAAGCTTCGTTGGCAATTATATTTTAAGTGCAACCAGACCACTGATCGTTTACTCTCTTTCGAAAGTTTTGCGTCTCACTCGCTCCAGTTAGTTCCGACGCCTCAACTAACTGCATTGATTTACAGATGTTCTGAGGAACTTTCCGTGGTTGACTACATTGCTACTTCTTATGAGAAGGCATAGGTCGTGTACAGTCAGTCACAGAAACGGATAAACAACATCGTTGGTATTTGGTCTCAGTCACCCACTGGCATCTGTGCACCAAATACTTTACAAATTTATTTTGTAAAATGTTTTATATACAAATACAAATTAATTCAGAACATCTCCGTTTGGCTTTCAAGTGTGCCAAATGGTACGCTCCAATCAGAAGTAAATCCTTTTTGGAGATCTGTTGCTTAATTTCAGCTTCTCTTTTTTAACTTCCTGCTAGAAACTCTAAGAAGTCTCAAAGTTATTGGCCTTACCTGGAATTTTCATCAGATCTGGACGAGTGAGTTGCTGGGAGTACTCCCTGACTACTTCTGAGGGGTTGTCTATATGTATGTGCGTTTGTAAGCATGTGACCCGCCATAACTTTTGAGTGGCTCAATCGGATCGAACCAAACTGGTGGCATTCTGAAGAGCGCCATGAACGTAGACTTCCTGCGAATTTGAATTGAGTCGAACCAACAGCTTTCAAGATGTTTAAAACATTAGAAAAAATTGTTAGTGTTCTATTTTTGTAGTAGGCGAGAACTATACCAATCACCGCATTTTACGTGGGAAGCACTTAATTTGAAAATCAAAATAATAGAGTCTTAGCTCGAAGAACTCTAAAGCATTGAATAACCAAGTTACAATAGTTCTGCGTTTGAAATAAGCGGAAAGTAAAAAAAATGGCTTTTAGGGACAAACTTATTCCGCTGACCAAGACATTAAAGCACAATAAAATCGGGAATATTGTAAAAAAAAGCGGCGTGAGATGGGCGGTAACCAATCGTATTTTAATTGATGGCATAAAAGAGCACAAGGAATCCACGAACCGTCTGTTTATATTATTCCGAGAGGAGGTTCTTAGCAACTTAAAAATTCGCTTAATTTATTAAAAGGATTATACCTCAACAGCGCTTTCAATACACTTTTCGAAGGTTTAAATGGTATGAGAGATCCTGGACAATTCAATCAGGCTCTTCCTCTTTGTATTGAGTTAGCGAATTAAGGCTGCCATTCATATTATACTCAAAGTTTTAACCCTAGAAAACATACTCCTCTGAAAACTTATCTTCAGTCTGACACCAAATAATAAAATAACAAATAAGTCTTAAGAAACTCGTTAATAATATTAAAGAAATCTAAGGGTGGATACATTAAGAGCTTTCGAATTTGGTTAAAAAAATCATATAAAATTAAAATAAATTTATGAAATCTTTATTTGAATCGGTTGAACGTAAATCGGTTCATGTAAATGTTGACCGCAGCTGCGCCTCAAATGGTTCATAATCTGGGTCCGATTTTGCTACACACTTTCTAACATATCAGACATCAGCTCATGAATAAATTCTTCACTTTTGCTGGCTGGTCTTAGTGGGCATAAGCCTTATCCCACAAGAAAAAATCTAAAAATATTAAACTGCACGATTTAGGCGTGCAATTGGTTGACCGGTCTAAAAGTAGCGAAGTCGCCTCTCAATGGGGGCATGGTTTTCAGTGTTGTTTGGCATTTAGCACTGTCTTGTTAAAACCACATGCCAGAAAATCTCAGCACTTGCATTTGGCCAAAAAACAAATCGCACGGTAGCATTGTCATTTAAGGTAACTTTCTTTGCCTTTATCGTCTTTGAGAAATTACGATCCAAACAGTGCCCTTTTCCTTAATGCAACCAAAAATTCGCCCCGTCGCTAAACGCTTGAAAAAATTGAAGTTATTTCTGGGAAATTACTTCTTCTTTACTTCCAAAGTGTCAACTATTTTGTATTTTCGACTTATCAGGAAACGAGTATTAACTATTTCCACGCAATTGATTACGAAGTTAATCTATTTACACAAGTTTCGAAGTTATTTATAGTTTTTGCCAGCCTGATATTTTTATTTCAAATAAATATTTTATTTATAAATATATAATTCTAATCTTAATCATTTCAAAATGTTATTAGAAATGGCAAACATAAATTATATTTAATTAACATCAGATTCACTGACATCGGATTAATGAAAAAGTTGACGAAAAAGGGAACTTTTTACAATTACAACCCCTTGTAAACAGCATTAAAAAAAGATCCTGATTTGCAGGTATTGACTTCTTTGAAATGTGTCAATATATTTTCGGAGTTTCTTTATTTAGTTTCCCTTTAACTTTTTAAAAACTGTAGGACTAATTTTTTGTTTATTTTTTACAACCACCAAGAATATATACACTGAAAAAAGGGCATTACAACATCGTCAATACTGATGCTCAATTGCGCTCCCAATTTTCGACCACGTTGGTCGTCAACGTTGCCAAATATTGTTACTTAGCAACACACGTTTTCGACTGGTTAATAAACGTGTTCAGACTTGCAGCGCCTTGTTGCAACATTTTCGAATTTGCCAACGCCTGTTTCAACATTTTAACGAATTGACAACACTTTATTTGCAATTCTTACGCGTATTATAACAATAATAATAATAATAATAATAATAATAATAATAAATATTATTATTATTATTATTATTATTATTATTATTATTATTATTATTATTATTATTATTATTATTATTATTATTATTATAATTGTTATTTGTATTTTTATTATTGTGTTACTAAAAGCGAAAAGTCACGTGTGCAGAGAAATAGTAAAGCACTTAATAATATCGATGAAATCAAAAATTTGCTAGCGCTACTGGAAGTAAATCGTGATATCGCTGTCGTCTGCAAAGCTGCTGAGGACAGTGAAGACGACAAAACGCACAAAAAACATCAATATATTAATATGTCACCATTAGAAAATAGGAAGGAACCAGTCCCGCCCATAGGACTGTGAGTAGAGTTAAGAAAAAAGAAACTCAGGAAAATGTTAAAGTGTTATGATTTTTACGAATACTTTACTGATGGCACTCGTAGCTTAGAATTGATAAGGAGACGACGGCAGCACCATGCAAAGTGGGGTTATGGTGAACACGTAAGGATACTCCGGATTCAAATTGCCCCAAAACCAGCGGTGTTCTTTCGAGAGTAAATATATTATTTATAAAAAATAGTTAAATGATAATTGCGTTCTAATTAGTTAAAAGACTTGAAAACGTCGCTGAGTGGAACAGGAAAAAGCAATTAATAAACTGATAAATTGGAATGACATAAGCAATTTAATGATTGACAACATTTTCAATAGGGTCATAGTGCCTTTTATTCAAAAGGCTGTAGAACGAAACTTGTTCTTGAAAGTAACATTTTTGTATATATTGAAATTTTCTTCCTTAAATAAAAAACGTTTGAAAAAACCAAATCATTAATCTGAATTGTCATTTCAGCGGGAGTAGGTTGTGCAAGAAACAGTATCAAATTGACACCACAACGTTACCAATTTGACATCTTCATGGTGTCGCTTTAACTACAAGATGTTGTCAATATGATCAATATGTTTGTGCTCGGACCATGTTCTCAACATTTCGTTGTCGATATATTTTTAATCTTCGAAACCTCAAACAAAAACTAGTTTTTTCCGAAATATGTCGGAAGTTTTGCTGAGCAACACTGCATTGCTTTTATAATTATGATTAAAACTCTTTCTTTGCAATTGTCTACACCGGGAAGTAGATAATGAAAACAATTAATAAATAATAATAATCACGAGTGGTACAACAAAACGAGCTTCCCGAGTACAATCAGCTCCGTACCGAATACCACTCTCCTTTTCTTCTCACACAGAAACTCAAAAAGTGAACAGCAATTGAATTTATATTCATTAGTCCGTGAGGTTTCCAAACTTTGGACATAATTAAATTTATAAAAGAAAGAAAATTTACTGAACTTCTGTTCCCTTTCATCTTTCAATATCAAGAAGTAGAATGGCACTTCTCATGTTTCTTCATACGGCCTGGCAGCACTTCCCCCTCCTTTCCAGCTCCAACACAATGTACTGCAACTCTAGGAAACATTCCCGAAGCACTGTTCCAGCCAAATTTTTCTTATTTTAACGTTGCGCTTGTACTCCTGAAGTGAATTAACCTAACAAATGCCATACGCAGGTAGAGCGTCCACTAGTTTCATATAAGTTTTTGTTTTTGATAAACGACTATTTTTATTTTGTTATCTCTTCTTTTCTGCCATACCAGTTACATTTTGCTGTGCCAATTTTTATACGCGTGTGTAATTTGATTTTGAATTCGTTTCGCAGGCGCTAAGAAAACTAATTGTGTAACTCTGATTGTTCAACACTTTATTCAAATTGAAAAATATTTAGCATCTCTAAACGTTTCATTCATTTTAGTGCGTGGGACAAACTGACGCCAGCACCATTGGTCGACCAGCAGCGCCACAACAGCTTAATGTTTACAATTCATATTCAGAGTTTCCAGTTCTATGTCATATCGCATTCCCATAAAATTCGGTTGCAAAGTTCACCAACATTTTTTTATATCTGTGAGTTTGTTTCCCCTTGCGTTTTCAATACTACATCTACACATGCCATGTGATGAAGAATATTTTTTATTAATTTAAACAAAGATATACGCATGTATGAGTGCACTCTGTGAAAAGCTGAGTAAAATGTTCTACTCCACATCACTTCCAAATACTTTAATTCAGTGTAAACGCAAATAACAAAACCCGACTCTCACTGAAATAAATCCAGGTCGTCCCTACAATTTTCCTCTGCAGTCATAAGAAATAGAATGTAAGCATTAACACCGAGAATTAAACAATGAGACGGACAGTTACAGCAAAGTCACGGAGTACACTAGAACATAATAAAAAAATAAAAATATTGGTACAGTGCTATTAAGTAACTGCATTTTAGGCAACTCAAAATGTCTTTTAGGTAAGAGATATTTTTAAATTATATACGCGACTTAAGAAGTTTCATTTAAAGTTTTTAGACTTTGCTGAAGCACTTTAAATTAAAATTAAAAAAGGGGTTCAAAATAGTTTGCTTATTTTAATTCTAGTAGATGAAAGTAGTAATTTTTAATAAAACATATTTTTTTACGATAAAATTTTTTATTCAGGGGCGTCATAGAAACCAACCTTATCGGAATAGGATTTGAAACCAAAAAAAGAATATTTTAGGGTCGTTAAATTTAATGACATTGTCTTTTTGTTCCGACTTGAGTCAGTTTCGATCTTAGGAGTCCCAAAACCTCATATCATTTGTTTTCTCATTAGAAATAAGCCAATCAGTTTGCAACTGTCGTTTTGTTATTGAAAATAAATAACGTATCTAAAAGGTCAATATTATCATTTAATTATTTCCAACAGTTTGATTTGATTGAAAATTAAAGTGAATATATTAGAAAAAAAAATTTATATATATTAAATTTTGTGTTGATTATAAAAATAATCTCTTGACCAGTACTTTTAGTTAAAGTTCATATCCAGTTGGAAACACTGTAGACTAAGAAAGCGCTTCGTGTCCTTGACTTCATCATCTGGAATAGTTGATACTCTACTTCTACCTGAATATATGCTAGAAAAGTTTCCAAAAGCTTTTTGATAGACCTTTCAGCTAAAGATCACAACGAAGTTACAAGTTGCAGCAACGGCGGAACGTTGCAACTTGGGTGATGTTCCTTTATTGTGTCTGGTGCCATACAGAACGCGTCTTTGCTTGAAGGGTTTTTAACCTAAGAAACTGTACACTGTCTCCAGCAGTTCAAGCCGGTTGCGCAAATGCCTTCTTCACACCTCTTCTTAAAGCAGCAAATATGCAACAGAAGCGCAGTTCATGCTTTTTCTTATATAAATTTCATTTGGAATAGTTTGAGCAACATTATTTTATATATTTTGAAAAGTCACTTTAAAATTTACGAAAACTACAAATCATAGAATTTATATTTCACTTCATATATTATTTTCTATATTTCTTATTATAAGAATCATGAGTTTAATAAAAGTTTTAGGGCACAATTTTCCATAATTTCAAACAAACATGTGGCATTAAAAGTAGGGAAAATATTAGCATAGAAAACAGCTGATTCGAATATCGGTTTCACTTGCATTCGAATACAATAAAAGCGACCTGTTTTCGTTAAACGAAATTAAACCACTATCGGTTTCCAAACCGACTTGGATTCTACGACACTCCTGATTATTATTTTTATATATTTTCATATCGAGATGAAGTGATTTTTTGGTTAAAAGATTTAACAACGCTGGAATGCTACAATCAAAACATTTTCGAACATTTAAATTCAGTTTTGACACTCTACAAGGTTTTTATTCGAATTCATCTTCATATCACTTCTATATTGTTTTGTTGAAGTTCTACTTTATTCTTCAATATTTTGGGAGAAAAGAAATCAACTATTTTTGATGAGATGGTAAATATACACAATCTATTCGAATATACTGCCATTAAACACATTCAGTACAGCAGACTACATCCTGTCAAAAATAGAATATAAGAGCATATATGAGAATGATTATGTTCACTACAACAGGCAACACGGCTGCTGGTTTTTGTCCATGCTGTTCTTGTGGTTGTAGTCAAATTAACCCTTTCGCAGACACACGAAATTTTGAAAATGTTCGCAGAACGCCACAACAGCTAATTGAATTCAGATCTCAGTTTTGAGTTTGTGGTTTATTGAGTATTAAATTTTTACTAACAGCAAATATATTTTAATATCGGGGCTCTAACTTAAATCTGATTGGTTCTGCAGCGGCACACAATATGCTACTACATATAAAACCAATGCAGTTCACTTCGCCTATGTCCGACATGTTTATTTACGATTTTTTTTCTATGTCGACATAAGCCGACGTGTTCTATTCGAAGCATTCGTATTGTCGGCTCATGCCGACGTGTTAGCGAAAGGGTTAAATTAATATCTATTTTGATGAGCGACAAGGAGTAGATGTTGCCATTGCAAATTATTGTAAACTTGAAAAGATATTTGGGGTATTCATTTTGTGTGCTATTTCGTCATATTGTCATAATATTTTAGAACAGTTTAAAAAGTTGTTGTTGTGCTGTATACAAAATATGTCATAAAGTAATAGCACTCTCTCAAGTGTGTTTTTGTGTTCTCATAAAATAGCTCGAGAGATCTGAATCGAACGCCTGAAAGTCTTTAAGCGACACGGCGACAGTATATGTTTGCCTCCGTTACTTATATATTACTCTTAAATCTTATTTTTACAACATAAAAATATGTTAAGTAGTTTTTTAAACTCTTTAATTTTAATTATGTGCTAATTCTTTTTTCCCAAAATCTTATGAAAAAATTGAAATTGATCAATTGAGGGGTTTTAGCCTATTCCCATGCGCATTTCACTGGGGCTAACGCAGATCATCAGGAACCTTTACCCAACATTTCTTAGAATAACTAAAGATATTTATTTCAAACTTCCACATTAATAAATGGGAAGCCTAAGACAAATATCAAAGTAGCTGACTACGAGGCGACGATTGTAGCCAACGGCTTATGTAGTCGGTGTAGTCGTGTAGCCTGCTGTCGGTATTGTGTTTAAAGCTTCATGGTTAATAATTTGGTGGTGTCATTTTCACAACTATTCAGTAGCTGACAACACAGCGGCAATTTTTAGCAGCGGCAATTGCATTTACTGTAGTCGGTAGCCTGCTGTGGTTAATGTGTTTAATGCTTGAAAATACTTATAGGCCGTTTTCTTGTAACTATGCCGGCACTTACTTGCATGTGTAGATTAATTATTCACATCAAAATATTTAAGAGAATAACAAGTGAATTTTCCTCACAATTGATTTTCAAGTCATTGTAAAATATTCGCCCTTCACTAAATATTTAAATATAAATAAAAATCTCCTACAAAATATTCACTCCCACCACGAAAATAAATGTTCGACTTTGACACAAAACCCCTAAACTAACAACTGCCTGCATATTTTATATCCTTCGCTTTATTGTTTTACGCATATTCCACATGTCATAAAGACGGCAACAAAGTTGTTTGGTGTTGGGTCTTGTGCTTCTTAACAATAACTAATTTAATTCATTTTTTTACGCTTTTATGGAGCGTAGCAAATCTTATTCGGTTCGGTTCGCCACTAACCAGTCGATGATTTAAGATGTCCACTCAAGAACAAATTGCGAGCATAAAGTTCATCAGATCTACAAACAGGTAACTTTATTGCCTAAACGAAAGTACGTTCAGGAGTGTGGAGACCTGCATCATCAAGTCATGCTCGTACGAACGCACCACTACTAGTGATGTGTGGAATGTGAATTTTCTCTATTCTCGACTACAAGAATTAAAAACAATTTCGTATATGAAAACTACAATTTAAAAGACAAAAGGCCTTATTGTGAGGCAAATTTCACATGACAAAGAATATTCAGGCAGAATTTTATAAAAATAATTCTTTAATATTTCTTATTAATTAAGCTGCCACATGTCATGGGTAAAATTGTGTGGAACGCGTTCATTCGGTTATTTGTAACAAAAGCCCATTAACGAGCGAATGAATGTGTTCAACCCGAAGCTAATTCTGGGCCTTAACAACCGCATTCAATATCGATCGAAATTCATTTAAAAAATTTCGATCGATATCGAGTGCCGTAATTTGCCCCCCTGGGAAATTTGGTTACAAGGTCTTTATCCCCGTGGTGGAATAATAATGTGACCACGCTAAGGCAACAAACACAAAGTTGCAACAACCAAAAGAACTGTTGGTGGCGGGAAGCCATGGCCATGGTCAAAAACTAGAGCAACAAAACACATTGAAATGCTGCACACACACACAATTGCAGAAAGCTCTCACAAATATCGGGTGTTTTTTATAGAGTGATACAACTTTGAGTTGGCATCACTGCTTTATTCGACCACCCATTTAACAGCTGATAGTTGATTTTTAGTTAATTTGCTCTGACATTTAATTACAGATCGACTTACACCAGAGCAACGCGTGCAAATTGTGGAAATTTTTAATCAAAATAATGGTTTTGTTCGTCAAACTTATCGTGCACTTCGTCCATTCAAAATTTTATTTTCCGATGAAGCCCATTTTTGGTTGAATGGGTACGTAAATAAACAGAATTGTCGCATTTGGAGTGAGGAGAATCCACAAGCTTTTGTCGAAACACCGTGATATCCACAGAAAATTGCTGTTTGGTGCGCCTTATGAGCTGGCGGAGTCATTGGTCCGTATGTCTTCAAAAACGATGATGGTCAGAATGTTACTGTCAATGGTGAACGGTGCAGGAACATAATTCGAAGTTTTTCCGTACCTCAATTAGCTGGCATTAATCTTGCTGCTATATGTTTTCAACAGGACGGAGCCACATGCCACACAGTGGGCGCTAAAATTGATTTACTTAAGGAAACTTTGGACGATAAGATAATTTAACGAAATGGCCCAATTAATTGGCCCCCAAGATCGTGTGACCTAACCCCATTGGATTATTTTCTTTGGAGTTATGTAAAGTCACTTGTGTACGTCGATAGACCACAAACAATTGAACAACTGGATATAAACATTCGAAGAGTTATCGGCGAGATACGGCCGCAAGTGCTGCGAAAATTTGAAAATTGTTGTTCCAGATTGCGCCTTGTACGCGCCAGACGTGGCGGCTGCATGACCGAAGTCATAATTAAACATTAATGTCATAAGATTTTCTATCCAATAAAGACCGTTTCATTGATATCAAAATTATGTTATTATGTTTTATTATGATTTAAACTTATATCGCTCTATAAGAAACACCCGATACAAGGTGGGCCAAAAGAAATAATCCTCTAGCATCTTCTAGCTCTTTTGTTTGCAAATGGCGGGATACCATCGAGCACTCCTCAAGAACGCGGAATAATCGAAGTGGACGATTTTTCGACCAAAATCATAATGATCGATGTGGCTCATTTCCACCTCAGCGGATACGTGAACAAGCAAAACTATCGCTTCTGGGGCACCGAAAATCCAAGAGTGATGCACGAGGAACCATTACACCTGCTAAAAGTGACTGCATGGTGCATTGTTCACGCTAGAGGGGTCATTGGGACATTTTTGTTTTCGAGGACGCAACAACAATTGACGGTGCAGATTACGGGGCCATGTTAACTGTGTATTTTCTGCCGGAATTAAACGAATTAGAACTGGAAGATGTGTAATTCCAACAGGAGAGGAGCAATGGCACACAGTGTGCGAGCTACAGCCGATATTCTGAAGGCCAAACAACATCGGATGACTTCCTTTGGCCCAGCTTGTACAACCACAACGAGGACTTTTTGTACACAAGAACCTGACATCAAACAGTGTTTCAACTAAAAACTGCCACCGTATTTATAATATCACCATGTTTGTCCCATAAAATGTTTGCATACAAATTTATTGAACGACATCAAGGGGCAAATTACGGCATTCGATATCGATCGAAACTTCTATTTAAATTGCATTGAAACTTCGATCGACATCGTGTGCCCCATTAGAAATAATATTGTATCCACTATTTGCATCCATCTATTATTTGGATGAGCAAAATCACTGGCTTTTATTTAAGCATTTTCTTTTCATTATTTTTAAGTTTCATAAATAATAATCGAGTTATATTCGCTGCAGTGATGCGTACATCACTAATTTACAAATCAATTGCAATAAAATTTTAAATATCAACCAGGCCCAACACTGTTAACTGCAGCACCATTAAAATAATTTTAATGACTTGAATCGTTTACAATGTGGACCATAAAGTGGTATGGGCAACATTTAGACTCGTGCATGCACATTCATGTACGTACAAGCAAGTGCAAATATATTCCGTGAATACTTTATTCGTATTTGTGAAAGAGTTCGCCTGCATATTTTCATCTCCTCCAACGATAGAATGAACAGATCATAGTCGATTCGTTCTACTATTCGCAATTGTTATACGAAATTTATTTTGTAGCTCGACATGTGTTTTAGTTTCTCTTATTCTTTGGCCAATAGAGCGAATAGTTTTGAAAAAATTTCTAATACTCGAATATTCGAGTTCGACATCATCAAACGTTTAATGTTCTCATTTGCCAGCAAGTAGTGCATTTTCGAGCCCGTCCTTAAAAATTTTTTAAAAAAGAAATTAAATTAAAATACCTAAAAACATGTAGATAAAAATTTTAAATAGAGGGGTTTCTCTTTTGTGTAAATATTTCTATAGTAGTATTGATACATCTGTATGTATTAAATCAGTAACTGCACATTAAGGCTTCCCCCTCTATTCTATAACTGTTTGACACGTCAAGATAATATCGAAAATGGGACACTTTCCAATTCATGCGTGTAAAGGAAAAACAAATAAAAGGGCTCTGCCGAAAATAATGTGCCAACAAATCAAACTATGCAATCCTGAAATCGTCTCAATTGTCCCCATCATGAAATCATCTCTTTGACGATGCCTGATTTTCAATACCAATTCAGTTCTTCCTGAAGTAAAAAATTGGTTTCATTAATAAATAAATAAAAACAACATGTAGTTTGTAAAAAGTTTTAAACTTTCAACGTCTAACACACTGACATTATTTGTACTGATTCGACATTGAATTTGCTGGTTCTCTACCACAAAAAAGAGTTCAGTCGGTGAAATTCCTGCTATTTAAAGAATATTTTTATAAAATCTGATGTGCCGCAGAGTAGTAATCTTGGACCAATTTGTACTTCTCACTAATGACCTACCTGATCATTGGGGCCAACTAGTAGTTACCAATTGACAATAAAAAATTGGCAGTTTAGGACTCTTATTGCCTGGTACACGACGCCTCTCGATATCGAGCAGTCAAACAACACACATTTAAAACAAAAACAAAAACAAAATTTTGGAATTAGTTTTTGTTTTAAAATGCAAATTTAATTGGACGCCAGAACGCTATCCTGTACCGCGCATTTAATTTTGAGTTCCAAAAACGTATAAAAAAAGAAAAGAATTCTACTTTTCTTGCTGAATATATTTTATACACAAGGACTCAGAATTTCGTCGGCATGTATCAAATTATTGTTCGATTTAATGTTCTCAAAATATTCCCGAATATAGTCACAGAATGGTAAATAAATCAATCGATTTTTGATTTCCCAAACAACGTCTGAAACTCCGACCTTTTAAATCGATTTTAAAATCACTTAAAATAAATTTGCGAATGGAATCTTTCAGAAAAAGTAGAGGGATCCCTGATTTTTTCTGGCGGAATGTGATTTTGCTTTATTATTTCATCAAACACCAAGACTTTAAGCAAAACTAAGATTAGCTAAACCTGCTTTAAACGGGATCAAATTTCTCCCAATTAACCTACTTAATCTACTTTCTCGAAAAATAAAAGTGTAAATGACTTCGGTCGTACAATTTAGATTTGAAACAAAAATTCAAATTCAAAAATGTCGTTCTTCTCGTATTTATAAATTATTGGATGCATTTTTTTTAACTTTTGTTTTTCGATGCGAAGATTAAAATCATTTGAAAAGATTGAGAGTTCTTTCTATATAAACAAAAAACGCAACGCTTGACTCTTAAAGTTTCAAAATAGTTTTGCATAATTTCATCTCAAATCGCGTTCAATTTAAATAAACGTTTAATCCTGTCATCAAACAAAATTTTTAAGAGTTACGAAATTTTAAGTAAGTGAAAAATCCATTTCAACATCTTCGTTTATGTTGCGATGGCATTTCACGGATCCGCATCCATCACTAGTCTCTCATTATGTCCTGATAACACAGGCCCTCATAACGCTTTTCTATTACCGCAAGATCTTTAGAAATCCTTCCCCTCTTTAGTCGCTCTAAATTTAAAGGAAATGCTTGTAACTAAAACGAATTTTAGACTTATAATAATAACGATTTATATAGTTTATTTATTTGATTTAAGAAGCTCTTCCGTCATAATGTTGATTAATCGAATGTCTAAAAGTCGCCAGACCACTTTCTAGAAAGAGTTGCCAGCTTTACTTTCAGCGTTGGCTAATTTTGTATTTAGAAAAGAATTTCGTTGCTGATTTTAAATCGCGATAAATATAATAAATAAATAAATTAAATAACTATCAAGTGCTAGTAAACAAAATTGCACATGTGAACTGCTGATGATATTATAGCGGCTTTCGAAAACAGCTGTTCTGCCCAGCTGTTAAAGTTGAATAATTAAAACTCAAACCACTTCCCTTTGGAATTTGTGTCAGGACTCTAATTTAAAAACCCCTTTCGAACAATTAGCCCATCATAGTTAATATTGTTATAAATTTTTCCTTTTGTGGTTTTCGCCATGGAGTATTTGGTCTTAGAATATGCCTAAATTGTTCTTTAACCCACATCTTTATTTCTTCCAAACCTATTGTACTTTATAGCTCAAAGCTTTTGTTTTTGATTTGTATAGGATGATTTTTATAGAGTGACACAACTTTGAGTTGGGACCACTGCTTTATTTGACCACCCATTTAACAGCTGTTAGTTGCTTTTTGTTTAGTTTGCCACGCGTGCAAATTGTGGAAATTTTTAATCTAAATAACTGCTCGATTCGTAAAACTCATCTATTCAAAATTTTATTCTGCGATAAAGCCCATTTTTAGTTAAATGGGTACGTAAATAAACGGAATTATCGCATTCGGAGTGAGGAGAATCCATTAGCTTTTGTCGAAACGCCGTGATATCCACCGAAAATTACTGAGTGGCGCGCATTATGGGCTAGCGAGTCATGGCCCATATGTCTTCAAAAACGATGATGGTCAGAATGTTACTGTTTGTGAAAATTGGTGTTCCAGATTGCGCCTTGTACGCGCTAGATGTGGCGGCCGAAATTATATTTAAACGTTAATGCCATAAATGTGATTTTATTTTTATTGAATAAGGTGACTTCCTTTGTGCCTAGGAATATTTATCATCATGTCTTTCTGAGATTTTAACTAAGTTAGAACAATTTAGCCTATATAAATATTAATATAGCAAAAATGTCATAAAATTTTCTATCCAATAAATACCGTTTCATTGATATCAAATATATATTTCTATGTTCTATTATGATTTAAACCTGTATCACTTTATAAAAAACACCCTATAGCTTTGGGACGTCGTTTTTAGCGACGTTTACTTCAGGAGTTTTCTTCCGTGGCACTGCGCTATCCAAATCTTCCCTTGGATAGCTGGACCAGCACTTTCCACTGTTCGCATTAATACACATTGAAAATATTTTATTGTACTTTAGACTTTATTAAACTTTCGAAAAAATCGATTTCTAATGCTTAAGAAGAAAACTAAATTAAAATGTTTTATTGTTAGAAGTTTATATATTTTAATAAGTTTGTGTTTAATTTTAGAGTAGAATTTGTTACGTGTATGATTGAAAATTTATTAGAGAGCGGGAAAGGTTTTGTGTGATTACATCGAGTAGTTTTATAAATAAAAATAAGTTAACAAGAAGATGAAGAACGGAAATAATTAACAAAACAGAACGCTGCAGTTGAATAGATACAAGTAGTAACTGCATGTAAATAATTGAGGTATGATATACTATAAGAGAAGAGAAGTGCATTCAAGACTTTACGATGCAGCAAAATAAAGGAATTGGAAATTAGATGCAGTGTAACAAGAAGCACACGCATCTCTAGTTAGACGTTGTGCTAATCTCTTGTCGAGTCTTAATAAAACTTTGGTAATAAAAATATCATTCTTTAAGCGTATGATTGCACATTAACAATTGCATTTGAATAGTAAAGTAGCACCACTATAACGTTGAGAGGCAGGCGCAGCCGTCCTAGTAACGATCATGCTTAAACAATTGTATCGAGGGTCTGCCCTGTTGATTAGCCTCAGATCCAGATGCGGTTGAGTAAAAACTGGCATCGGCATCATTGGAGTCGTCGTGCACATTGATTTCCTCTTCTTCGGAATCAGAGCCATTCACCGACTCGGGCTTGGTAACATCGTCGGGTTGTTGCAGTCGAACATGTTTGTCATGATCGGCTGCTGACAGAGAGGCAGCTACAGCATACTGGCGCGCCAAACCTAAAGCAAATGCGGCTGCTGATGGTGTATTAACTAACGAACGAAATGCACTGTGCTCGCCGCCCATCGAAACTCCAGGCGACGTGTTGGCGGATGACGAACTTATTGCAATTGCAGCAGCCAATTGTTGATGCGACTCGTTTCCAAGTACAGCAAAAGATGACGCAGACATTGGCAACGTTGCGGAGGGGCATGCAGAATGACTTTTGGAGAGCTGTTGGTGTTGATGGTAGTGATTGAGAAGTAAAGCAGCCGCCGCAGACTGGGGATCGGGATGGTTCGTATGAATGTTTGTCATGTGAGCGGGCAAAGAAGTTGGGACCGTAGTCGACCCGCTGTGGTGTACGGGTGATAACGTGTTATCGGAAACTGTTTGAGGGGCAGCGTGTGGCGACTGATGTGCAGTTGTAGCTGGAGGATCATTGGGACATGTGGAGGCGTTGCTGTTGCTACTGGGCGTGGGCGATGAGGATGTGGGATTGCTACACGTCTCCATAGACTGTTGCGAATATTGAGCACACGATGAACTGTTTGATGGGCTGGAACGTCTTTTCAAAAGATTCATACGTTGGTGTCGCCGCCATTTAGCTCTTCTATTAGAAAACCACACCTATAAATTTAAATTAATAAATTTGGAAATAAAGAAAAAAATACACACTCATATTTTAATGAACGAATAAACAACAAATACACACTCATATTTTAGGGCATGTCCAAGTAAAAGCTAATGAAATAAATTGTTCAATTCACAACCGAATAACTGCATCTGCGTATTCGCTAAATTGCAAACAACCCTAGACTAACTTTTAATGAATTTAAATTAAGTTTCTTTTGTTTGTTTCAATATGAGACCAGATATCAGGCTCTTAAGTCAATCTAAATTGCACAGTTTTTGGTTGTGTCCATTATCATCGACTGACCGATTAATTACGATTAACTGTTCGACTAATTTGAAACCGGTTAACCATCTAATCCAAATGTGGTGTTTCTTGTGAAGTTTGTGCACGTTTTTATGTGCTAAATTATTCGTTTCATCTCGTTTGTGATGTGGAAATCTTACAGCCGTTGTTGAGATCTCAATAAAGACTCTTCTAGTTTATTGGAAACTGACCAAACAATTTAATTGTTGCTTAATAATTTAAGCAAACTTATAAAATTAGGAAGGCAAGATCCTGATTAAATCAAATTCAGTATTTTCATGGCATTTCGGAAGCTTTTTTATGTTTAGGAATGTCGCCAAAAGGATTTTTTTCGACTTCTTCCAGTTAATCGTTAATCAAATTTGATTCAGTTAATCTTTCAAATCGATTAATTCAATACTTTTTTTATCAATTCTTCTTCTGCTGGATTTTGACTCTTTTGCGAACAAAATCTCATAAAAATAAAAAATTTATTCGTTTTTATATATTGAAATTAGTTAATTTATGATAAATGCTTTTTAATCGGTTGTCCGATTAATCAAGATTTAATCGTTATTAATTGAACTTGTAACGGATATTGTGCGACAGAAATAGTAGATAATTTCAAGTCGTTTAAATCTTAAATATGACTTCCAACACATGTCCCTCTAATTTTTTACTATCTTTTCCATTAAATCTGGCCGTACAGGTAGCAACACTGAGTTCCAATGCTACAAGAGCTGCTGATTTGTGGGCATAAGCTAATGAGTTTTAGTTCTAATTGTTATTTAATTAAGAAATAATTCAGTACAGGCAGTTTTGAAGAGAGTTGGCAGTACATTAAAGCGTTGTTGCTTTAGGCATTAAACACAATGCCGACAGCAGGCTACACGAACACCGACTACAAAAGTCGTTGGCTACAATCGTCGCCTAGTAGTCAGCTACTTAATTAGTTTTAAAACGACACCATCAAATCAATAACCAAGAGTTGTTGTTGGTAGTAGAATTCCCTCCATATGCCAGTGTAGCCGCTTTCATATATTTAATACTCTTAAATAGTGTTATTCCAATAAAATATATTTCAAGTCAACAATATATGACATGAAATCAATTCAATACTTGGGAAATAAAGTTTGTTGTTTCTTTTTATAAAGTAAAACAATATAATTTGGACTAATATTTTTAAGCTTAAGGTCTCTTTATTTTTATTATATTATAAATTGGTTTTCGATATTTCGTCACTCCTTTGTCAGGAAATTTATTGACGAAATATCGAAACACAATTTATAATTTAATAAAAATAAAGAGACCTTAAGCTTAAAAATATTAGTCCAAACTATCAATCAAAAAGAGGTCAAGAAACTAGAACAAGTAAAACAATGTATTTTCAAATTTACTTATTTATAATTGAATTTATTTATATTATTCTGGCAACATTGCATCTACTTATTGTCGCTCACCAAAATAGAAATAAATTTAATTCGACTACAACCACAAAAACAGCATGGACAACAACCCGTAGCCGTGTTGTCTGTAGTAGTAGTGTCATGTATTCTATTTTTGACAAGTTGTAGTCTGTAGTCTGCTGTCGTTATTGTGTTTAATGCCTTATATGATTATGAATTAAATTAAAATAATATATAAAAATACTTTGGAAATTGATGGTACATCTTTTATTGCACAAAAAGATAATCCAAGAAGAGATGTCAAAATCACAGAAGCGAAGTTGTTTGAAAAATTGTCCACGTTTTGTAATAAGACTGACGAAAACCTAAATAAATAATTTGTGATAATTCTGTTTAAACGCTGCACACTGGGGACTTGGAGGATAAAAGTAATATTATCAACGTACACTTCATGCGATATTCAGTGTGAAATTTTGAAATTTTGGACTAAATAATACAGTCAAATTACTTCGATTTGGCCGAACCTGTGCCTCGTTTCTGTAACTGAAGTGAGAACTTGTCGCATCGAAAAAATTTTCTTCTCTCTGTGAAACACAGGATGAGTCAGAATATGTTTCTTAATGCATTTAAAATTTTGTTGGTTTTTTATAATAATAAATATATTATTCTATGGATAACCCTACAATAAAAAGCATGACAGCTATAATTATTTAGTTTTTCGATGTGGGAACTTCTCACATCAGTTACAGAAAAGAGGCACTGCTTAATACAAACCTAAGATTTGAAACCCGAATATTATTTTATTATATGAGCCAACGTGTTTCTTTTTATTTTTATTTTAAATAGAATATTTCAACATAACGAACACAAAATAAATAAAAACTGCAGAGAATTAATTGTTTTCATTTGTTTATATGAAATAACTCCCCGATTTGTTCAATAATTTTTCTCATAACAGAGGGCGTAAAGCAGATTGTTTGAAGCGGACTCTTCCAGTTTGGGAGTTAAAGCGCATTGAAACTTAAATATACACATGCCCATAGAGGCCCATATATATATATATACTAAATTACAGAGTTGACAGACAGTGAATTTTGAACGATAGAACAGCAGCGTCAAAGCAATTATGGATTTTTCAAAAACTAACGAACAACTTTTAGGCATCGTCATATTGTGATCTTTTGAATTAGGGAGAAATTATCACTTAACCATCCATATTAAAATCTGTACATGAAGGAAATCTTCGACTGTTTATTGAAGAAGAAAAAATGGTGTTATTACATTTTCGCCGATTTTGTAATAAAATAAACTCATCATAATAATTATTTTACAGTCGCTCATTCTTCTACATTTTTCAATAAAAACTTTGTCATGTTTTTTCTCTAAATAAATATAATTACCAGGACAATATAATTACAAATGATTTCGAAATTCGCCATATAAATAAATTTAATAAGAGTAATTTTCTATATCATGCCTTGAGTTCTTTTTCAATCGCATTTTTAAAGGATTCGATATGGAACTGCAGGCAGAATACTAGTTCCGATTGTTACCGAACTTAGCAATCTAATAGAACTAATAATTTGGAATCTCTTTATTGATTTTTTTTCTCCATGACCCAGCCTAATATTAACAAGACTTAGAAATGGGAGATCATTTGACTACGATACAAAACCGAAAATACAATTTCAGTATTCTCTTTCGATTTTATGCACTGGGTTTTAATGTGTTATTCCTCTTAGTTGTCATGGAACTAAGAACTTCATTTAGGCTTCAGGTTGGTTGCAGCATCCTGCAAGCCGAAATTTCTGCTATTACTCGTGCAGCTAAATGGCTGAGGTATTACAGGATATCGAATGACATCTATATCTTTACCGACAGTAAGGGGGCCATCTCTGCTATCAATGGTGCGTACAGCACATCCATAGCTGTGGTCGAATGCCGACTATCTTTAAATGAGATAACGAGACATTCGAGGGTGACACTGGTTTGGGTTGCCAGGATATTCCGACTGTCCTGGCAACCTCATTGATGATGGAATTGCCAGGGAAGGGATAGAGCTGGACAACTTTATGATCTGTCACTTCACAGGCATTCCTCTATCGCACTGCAAGTTTTTGGTTCAATGTGAATCATATAAACTCGCTCAATTAAGATTGGATAACGTGAGCAACTGCGGCCTGGCAAGGGCCACATGGCCCCGCTACGACCCACGCAGAACACGTGACCTTCTTAACTTCAACAAGGTACGAATTCGTCAACTTGTGAATTTCTTAACTGGACATTGTAACTTTGGGACCCATGCAAGCAGGATGGGTCTGGAATACAACGACTTCTACAGAAGCTGTAATGGTGAAGAGGAGGAAGAAACAGTTCTCCATCTTCTATCTCAGTGTCCTGCCCTGACCAGCGTAAAGGTAATGGCACTGGGCTCCAACTTCCTGCCGGATCTAGATAGCCTGGCGAGTGTGGAGCTTGTTAGAATATCGGCCTTCCTAGCGTCCACTTGGTAATGAAGACAAAAGGAAGCATAAAATCAGGATTTTATTTATGATTTAGTTCTGCTTGACAAACACGATTTCGAATTAAATGGGTTCGTCAACAGGCACAGAATATTCAAGAGTAGCTCTACAGCAAACAATTAATCCAAAATAAGTATAATTTTTGCTGCGGTATTTCATTGGCCCTCATTTTCATATTCAAAATATGAGTACGTGACGCGATTTCCATCTCTGGTGTTGCATATCAGACAAAACCATTCGAAAACTATGATTCTAACAAGATGGCGCTAAAGCATACACTACGAGAGACAAAATGGCTCTGAAGGCGTGATAATCTAATTCTTCGAAAGGTGTTTTTAATTCAGAAAGACATGAAAAATATTCCAAAGCACAAGGGAAATTCAAATATTCAATTTACTCAGCAAAGCAGAACAGCTGTTTTCGAAAGCCGCTACACTTCCATCATCAATACCCAAGTTGCTTATTGCCACTTGTTTGGTGGCTGAGTTGAGTGTGACAAAAGTTTTTATTTGTATTTTATTTGTGCCACTTTTATTATGAAAAAGTATACGAGAAGTGTATGAAAAATATTTCGGATACCGCACGAATGAAAGACGCATAACTAAATTTGAAATATAATCTATTGATAAGCTGCACTAAACATTAAAAGTCATCGTGAACTGAAACCCCTTCGTTTGTTTTGTCCCAACCTTTCATAGTGCGCCTGCAAATTCAGACGTGCATTCAGACGTGTTTGTTTGATGGCCGATCACAGTTAACGATTTACTTTCACATTTCATTCTACCCCACTGTGCATCGGTTGTGAATTGAGCAAATTTTGAGTCAGAACAGTTATTCTCAACAACATTTTTTTTCTTACCTGAACTCTGGCCTCGCTCAGAGAAGTGCGACTGGACAAACGCTCCCTTGTGCTTACGCAGGGATAATGACTCTTATCGAATTCTTTCTCCAACTCCTCTAATTGTTCGGGGGTAAAAGTTGTTCGGTTGCGTCTAAATTTCGGCTCGTCATCATCATCCATATAATCAGAATCAATGTGACGTGTATCATCGGGTGACTCCAGAGTATCGTGACTGCCAGAACTGGGGGAAATTGCGCGGCTTGTATTTGAATTGTTTGTGTTGATGACTGGCGATGAGTGACTTGGCATCGTCGTTAAAGTGGGACCACCCATTGTTGGCGACCAAAAATGAGGTGGAGCCGTTGTCGACGAAGCAGCTGCTGCTACCGCCGCTGCTGGATGCCAGGAAAAGCCAGCATATGGATGAGGTGGATATAACCCGTATGCGGCTGTGCGGGCAAACTCAGTTGCAACTCTTTCGGCAGCACGATTTCTGAGGATGCGATTTATTGAGGACACGGATGGTGCCGTGGCATTTGTGCAAACACCTGCAATTGATGAATAGAACAGAAATCGATTAGAGCGCAATATAAAAAAAAAATTGTTTTAATCTCTTTTGAGATATTAAAACGTATGAACGATCTTGCCGATAGTCCCATCAATGGAGTTGAGCCGCAAAATAATTGTACACACACACACAAACACACAAAATCGAATCAGGGACGAGTGTAAGCGGTTGATGCAAACCAATCAACCGCCATCAATCACAATGCCAAGTGAACAACTAACAGATAAAAGTCTGCGGTAACCCAGAGCTTTATGCGTCTGTGTGTGTATTTGTCAACATTTGTTTGGAGTGTGGGAACTACTCAACGCTTTTTGTTACTTCTTCTGCTTCGTTCAGTACGTCTCGTTTATTTTTCCATATATTTTTTATTTTTAAGCACTCACACACATACACGTTGATATAATTTGAGGAAACTTACCTTCTGATATCAATCTCTCACGTATTTCCCATGCAAATATTGTTGGATTTTCGCGTTTGTATTGTTCAATTTTAGAAACAACTGTTGGGGTTGCTACTTTTGGCTTGGAGCCACCAATTAAGCCAGGTGGTCGTAGAGATCCTTAAAAAGAAAAATAAATTGTGGCATAAGATCAGATTGGCTGAACATCAATAAACTAAGAGAAGAACAAAATAAAAAAGCGATTCGGCATAAATCATTCGAATATGGAGGCCTGTGATTATAATCGCCACTCATCTTTTGATAACTTTATTGATCTTTTTCTTGCAATAAAATTATTCAAGCCAAAAGTAACAGTGAACACGCGCCACATGGAAGCGAACAGAGTTCTGTCTGAATGCACATAACGAATTCGTGTGTAAAATGATTCAGGTTGAAAGTTTTCTATTTTTATATACAATTATTTCTTATGGTTTAGAACAGTTTGTATGCTCTTGCACAAACTCTCAAACACGAAATGAGAATTATAAGAAATGTATAGTCTCAATATCGCCAGTCTGGCAACGCATCTATATGTGAGTGAGTACGTGAAAATTGTTAAAACTCATGACAAACGTGGAGGTTCGGATGTGGCCAGTAGGGTATTTAATTAATCAAGCTTTTATATCGCATGTTTTTTATAGAGTGATACAAGTTTAAATCATAATAAAACATAGTAATATATTTTCGATATCCATGAAACAGTCTTTATTGAATAGAAAATTTTATGACATTGATGTTTAAATATGATTTCGGCCATGTGGCCGCCACGGCTGGCGCGTACAAGGCGCAATCTGGAACACCAATTTTCACAAACTTTTCGCAGCGTTTGCGTCCGAATCTCGCCGATAACTCTTCGAATGTTGATTTCCAGATGTTCAATTGTTTGTGGTTTATCGACGTACACAAGTGTCTTTACATAACTCCGAAGAAAGTAATACAATGGGGTTAAATCACACAATCTTGGGGGCCAATTAATTGGGCCATTTCGTGAAATTATTTCTTCGTCAAAATTTTCTTTGAGTAAATCAGTTATAGCGCCCGCTGTTTGGCATGTGGCTCCGTCCTGTTGGAACCACATATCAGCAAGATTAATGCCAGCTAATTGAGGTATGAAAGAACTTCGAATCGTGTTTCTATACCGTTCACCATTGATAGTAACACTCTGACCATCATCGTGTTTGAAGACAAATTGGCCAATGACTCCGCCCGGCCCATAAAACGCACCCAACAGTAATTATCTGTGGATATCACGGTGCATCGACAAAAGCTTGTGAATTCTTCTCACTTCAAATGCGACAATTCTGCTTATTTACGTACCCATTCAACCAGAGATGGACTCCACCGGAAAATAAAGTTTTGAATGGATGAAGTGCAAGATAAGTTTGACGAACAGAACAATTATTTTGATTAAAAACTTCCACAATTTGCACGCGTTTCTCTGGTGTAAGTCCATCCATAATAAAATGTCATAGCAAACTTAACAAAAAGCAACTATCAGCTGTTAAATGGGTGGTCAAATAAAGCAGCGATGCCAACTCAAAGTTGTATCACTCTATAAAAAGCACCCCACTGTGAAAGGCTGTTGGTGTAAAAAGATCGGAGCTAGAAAAAACTTCGTACCGGCTTAATAGAATAAGACGATGTGTTATCGTTATATTTTGCAAAAACCCAGTTACATTTCAGCAGTTATAATACAGACAATTTAATTAAAACTCCCGATATTATTAAATACTTCAATATCATTCCTTAAGTTAAAGAATTCGTCATGCATTAATAACTTTTGTAAATATGGCCCAAAGTCCGAAATAAAACAGTCTGCTGATACTCTCTTTTCAAGGATTATTTTATGACAGTAATTATGCTAAAGAAACGGACGAAGTTTCCGAGTTCAATGAAAATAAGTTACTAACTGATTTATAAAACGATATCAATAATGTAAGAAATATCTGAAAAATGTGTTCAATTATTTGGAATAATCCGAGAAAAGAATAGACAAACTTAATCTACTATTCCATGATATTTTGACAACGTTAACGATTTGCGAACGAGTCTTTTCTCGTGAGAAGCGTGTAAAGGAAAATCAATTAATAAATTAAAATAAAAAAATTTTTGCTATTTCTTGTTTTATTTTTTAAAGCCGGCCTAACGTATTTAATGTTAATCAAACAATTTATTACACATTTTACCCAACATTTCATCAATTGTTTGTCGACTTCTTCTGGGGTTCTTTTGCAATGTTATATTTCTTAATACATTAGATACATATTGATAATACTAGTACAATTTACTCTATATTAAATTAAGATCACAGGTTTATTTTAAGCACAATCAAATTTTAAAAGTTGGCACTGCAGTTTGTGTTATTTTATAGCAACAATATAAGAAATGTCACATGCCACACAGCGGGCACTACAAATGATTTACTCAAGGAAACTTTTGACGAAAAAATAATTTCACAAAATGGTCCAATTAATTGACCCACAAGATCGTGTGACTTAAGTCCTTCGGATTATTTTCTTTGGGGTTATGTAAAGTCACTTGTGTACGTCGATAAATCACAAACAATTGAACACCTGGAAATCAACATTCGAAGAGTTATCGGCGAGATACTGCCGCAAATGCTGCGAAAAGTTTGTGAAAATTGGTGTTCCAGATTGCGCCTTGTACGCGCCAGACGTGGCGGCCACATGACCGAAATTATATTTAAACATTAATGTCATAAAATTTTCTATCCAATAAAGACCGTTTCATTGATATCAAAATTATGTTATTATGTTTTATTATGATTTAAACTTGTATCACTCTATGAAAAACAGCCGATATTTTGAATTTGAAGTATCCGCTTACTTATTAATTCAGGACTTATTCACAAAAATAAATATTGTGGCAATAAGTTGATTATTATGACAAACTTTTTTTAAAAGCCGTTTTGGTCGTTCGAACGAATGTTAAAAAAAGTCCGTTCGAATAATTTTCATTCTACTAGTTTGATTCGCAAATTTGTTTTGAGGACTACTCAGACTGCGATCCATGTGCTCTGGCCTTTTAACTAATTTTTATTAATACTTTTAATTTTATTTATTTAACAGTGGGCCTCAGGCTATTTTAATTCAATATAAGATTTCAAAACAGTTTCAGCAACATACATTTTATATCCCAGTGGTTTGAATTAAAATATGATTATTCCTCTAGAGCGCACAACACGAGCGGACTATTAATATCAGCCGCATCACAACTGGAAGTATCCATTTAAAACTTTTGGACTTATTTACACAAGGTGACCGCTATACAAATTATATATAATCAGTCTCAATGGATTTTATCACTCTACTGTGAAGCGCAGGATTTGTTCAATTTGCAACTAAATTTGTTTATGCAACTTCTTGTCAACTTTAAAGAACACATTCACACTTACCGTACCAATACATCGACGTGTTTTATACTCTCATTTATTTATAATTTACACTAAAAACACACAACTACACCAAAATAAGCAGTAGTCCGCAAACAAATTATTGATTAGTTCGGTTGAAGCGGCTAGTTTCCAAGTAACTTCTTTTTTTTTTTTTTTTTTTTGCCAAACACGCGCTTGTTAAGTGTGTTGCTTAACAAAAAAACAAAAAAACAAAAAAACAAAAAAAAAACAAAGAATTATGTTTACAGACACTTTCCTGTACTCGAGCACAGAGCCAAAGTGATCCTACCGCATGCATGTTCAGCATATACGATGGCTATTATATTGTTATCATCCTCATAATAATCGCTCTTCGCTGAAAATATTTCAACTTTGTGCAAACAATTGGAGGTAACAAATAAAAAAAACCCGACAGCCACCAACTAAATTTATTTGTACGTATTCGAAACAATGAAAACGGGAGGCGCTTTGTGTGCAATTTAGTGTGGATTACCGCAACAGTGCGACTGCCGGCATTCATTAATCAAAATGTTTATTTTGTAAACTTGTCTGTAATTATCCGCTCTATTGGCTGATGCAAACAGTGTTGCCAATAAATTATTTTCGTCGTACTAAATTTTGTTGGGAAGAGCAACAACATTTTTGTTTTCATTTGTTTGAAAGGGTTTTGGAAAATGTCCTTTTTTAAAATGGCTTATTCGCATTCCTGCCTTCGACTTTTGAATACACGAATCGTTTTATTGATTAAAAAAGTGTAAAAATTTCCAAAGTAATTTTCATGTACGACGCAAAACACCTACCTGAAAATAACATAAAACTTTTTATGTTGTTTATAATTATGTAGCAGCTTTCCCGTCGCCATAATTTCGGCCATGTGGCCGCCACGGCTAGCGCGTACAAGGCGCAATCACATACAGTAACATTCTGACTATCATCGTTTTTGAAGGCATATGGGCCAATGACTCCGCCAGCCCATAAAGTACACCAAACAGTTATTGTGTTTCGACAAAAGCTTGTGGATTCTCCTCACTCGAAATGCGACAGTTCTTTTAATTTACGTACCCATTCAACCAAAAATGGGGTTCGTCGGAACTGTAAGATAAGTTTGACGAACAGAACCATTATTTTGATTAAAAATTTCCATAATTTGCACGCGTTTCTCTGGTGTAAGTCGATCCGTAATAAAATGCCAAAGCAAATTAAACAAAAAACAACTGTCAGCTGTTAAAAGGGTGGTCAAATAAAGCAGTGATGCTAACTCAAAGTTGTATCGCTCTATAAAAAACATCCTATATGTAAATTGTATTAAAATTTCGATAGATATTGAAAGAAGTGACTCGCTTCCTGGTTTTTCTTCAAAAGGTGTCGAAATTGGACTGATCAACTCTGTATTATTCATGTAATCGGTGCTATCAAATAGTGATAAAAAAAACTGATTGGTTTTTACCAATTGTGTTTTATCAGGGAGACCGCAATGGTTATAAGTTATATTTTGGATATATAAAAGTTGTTTCCTTATATTTATTTACTATTCAGATAATAAAAGTTATTTTCAATTTTTGTATTCCTCGGTAAATGAAAGTTATTACCTGCCTTTTATTTTTTTATTCTTTGATTAAAAAGCAAGTAATTTTTAACTGAAAATACTTTAAAAATTGATTTCACATGGTTTTCGCAGAATATGGTGACAAACTCGATCTCACATCGGTTAATATCAATTTTAGCAACACAAAAACTAAAGAAATAGAAACTTTTTTTCTGATGAATAAATAAAAATCAAGAAATAACTTCTGAGGATTTAGTAAAACTCGGGATATAATCGGTAAAGTTGGGTTTCATAACAAAAGTCAGAGAAAATATTAATGCGTCAAAAGGTAGTGCATGTAACAATGGTTGCCATGGTGTATTACTTGTGTCCCTTTTAACTTCTTTTTTTATTAAAAGTTTGGAAAATTATCTTTCTTCGCGATCCCTGTTGCCGTATTTTCGCATTCCAGTTAACATGTGGCACCATCTTGTTGCAACCACATGTCATCTAAGTCCAGCTCTTCCATTTTGGGAAGAAGAAAATTGTAAATTAACGTTTCTGTTTTCGTTGTGATTAAAAAAGTACGTTAAAATCATGCCACCGGTCCATAATCCACATCAAGTAGAGCTTTTTGCATCACGTATCGTAATTTTGCAAGTTCATGTATCCATTTAAGCCGAAAACAGCCTCATCGCTGAACTCGGTGGATATTGATTTAAGCTCAGAGGTTTTTAATTGGGTTTCAACCAACTGGGACTTTTAAGGCTTGAAATTGGATAAATATTGAAGACGGTTTACCCTAAACACAATCCCGCTGTAACTGCAAGCTATTCTGTGCTTCTGAAGTCTTCTCTCTTCAAACAACCCATTTCTAAGTGAAAAGTGGTGACTGACGTAGTTTTCGAATGCTGCAAAAAAATCGAGAACACCAGCTGGTCTGATATATAATTCCGAAGTTTTTGAAATAACTTTTCACGATATTTCACAAGCGTATTAACAGATTTTCATCCAGCGACGTAGTTTTTAAATGAAAAGAGCTATTAAACTATTTATTTGTTAAAACGCATTTCAAATAAAAAATACTTCTTAAAAAGTACTTCTTTAAAAGTTATGCAAAAAACCACTTTGAAATATAATTTTTTCGACTTCAGCAGTTTCGGTTAGGCTGAATCGACGTCGATTTCTTCAGCCGTTTGAAATTTATAAGCTGGTGACACACTTACATAGTGACACCCCTTCAAAATTACTCAGGAATGCTTCCCTGGGATTCAAAACATGGAGGTTTTCTAAAAAGCCAATAACTTTCCGATTTTTAATATAAAAAATTTTCCTATTAAGAAGTTAAAAACAAATTGATGTGCTCTAAAGAATATTCAACAAGTAAAAATTTTAAATAAAAAGATGTCTTCAAAGCTTTAGTGTTTTTGGAAAAGAAAACAAAAAGGCCGCGGAAAACATTTGCACAAAAATATAGACTTAAAACTGAAAAAAGAAATAGTTGAGCAGCAAAGTTCGCAATCGTGATTCAGAAAAAAGTCCACTTCATTATAAAATTAACCCACATGCAGTTTTGGAAACTTCTCAATTGTAGTTGTGCAGATGTGGAAACAAAAGCACCCTGATTTGCTTGTTGGGTAATTTTGTTTTAGTTTGGTTTTTTCCATCAATTTTTATATCGTTACACTCTCAATAAATCAATTATCATTTCTTCGATTGCCGAAGAGAAACCCATAAGAAACAGAAAATAACAAATTGAAATGGAATCGAATAAAATTGAAAAGCAGAAGGAAATAAGAAATTATCTTGTCTGTTGTACGGAAGTGGCAAAAGTTACACAAAAATTTCATGTACTTTAATTGTCAAAATTTATAATTTATTTTTGTTTAATCGTACTTTACAACTGAATCGAATAGACTGACGTGCAAAGACTGGCACGTCTGGATCTGCACTTTTTGCGAAACGCTTGCGAAAAGTGATCGAACAATAAATAAAGAAGCATTTAAGTGCAGCAACAATACCAACAAAAACAACAAATATGCTGGTTGAGATACTCGTGCCCACGACGAATGTGTGCAACACACACGAGTACATTTAAATTCATGGATACATTTTCGTATTTCACTATTCATTTGTTGGTTACTCAGTAGCGATCAGAGTTGAAATCATTTAAATATTTAATGCTCTTTCAGATGAACAGAACAGAAATAGTTTTACCAAATTTAACAACACGTTCATCTCTTTTCCCTTCGTTATTTGTAGAGCTCCTTGACGCAGATTCAATTAGCCACGATAGTTAGCAAAACCATTTAATAAAAATATTTTTTATTGAGGTATGAAACTTTAAATTGGCAACACTTTTTGGTTGGCCTCCATTTTGTCAGTTGCCAAGTGATTCATGTTTAGTTTTGTTTGGCATTTCAAAATGAATTCATTTTGCAAATCATGATTCTGTTCGAAAAACATGTTGCGATAATTTCGTTTAGCGATGAGACCCACTTTCATTTCAATGGATGCGTCAAATAAACAGAACTGCAGTTTTTGGAATCGTGATAGTCCTCAAGTGTATGGAGACAACCGATTGCTTGGAGTTCTTTATAGGCTGGAGGAATCAGTGTTCCGTACTCATTTGAAAGCGATTCTGATCACAATCTTATAGTCAATGGTGACTGTTTTTACTGACTTTTCGATTCATCAATTGAACAATCATGATGTACAGGAGGTGAGGTGGACAGCGCAAAATGTCACACAGTTCGTGACAGAATTGATTTATTGAATGAAATGATTGGTAACCGCATGACCCATGAATTGGCCTCAGAGATCGTGCGATTTAACGCAACTAGACTATATTCTGTTGCTTGCCTACGTCGATAAACCCAAACGAGTGGCCCCTTGGCGGCGACATAATATATATTCCAAAGCACAAGGGAAAAGCAGCATTGGTTTTTTAATATTCAACTTACAAAGCAGAGCAGAACAACTGTTTTTGAAGGCTGCTACACTTTCTTCAGCAGTACTGATGTAAACAAGTATATGCTTATGCTCACTTTTTAGATGGTTGAGTTGATTGTGGTAACAGTTGCAATTTGCACCAATTTTTTATAAAAAAGGATACAAGAACTGTATCAAACTGATGACGATTCTTCAAACTCTCATACAAAAATTTATAAATAAATAAGTGACTTTTAAATCTTAAATACATAATGAAATGAATATTCCTTAGCTTGTCCTTAGATTCTGAATGGTTCTTAAAATTGTCCTTGTAATACAGTTTTTATTAAATTTGTTCACAAGATAAATTTTAATTCCAAAGTTGTGACACCATAAGCTTAGTATTTGTAAGCCTTATTTTATATATGGAAGGGAGTTTTTAATTTTGAAATCCCCGCAAGAAAAACATTCAATTTTAAAATATCGGAAAGTTATTGGTTTTGCTTCGTTATTCATCACATCTTTACGTTTTAAGGTTCTAGGAAGAAGCTTTCCAAACGAATTGTGAGAGCCCGTCTCTATACCTGCATGTAAGTGTATGCGTTTGTTAAGTATGTAACCCGCTCATGACTTCTGAAAGGCTGAACCGAATCAAATCATCTGGAAGCGCTTTAGATAGTTTAGAATAATGCAAAAACGCATTTTATCGTTATAATTTTTAATTAGCGGCAACAAACTAATCAGTTCTTTATTGAGATTTCAATAAAAAGTCGATCTCTGAAAACCAGGCTAAAATCGGTTAATTCGTTTATGAGGACCGTGAAAGAATTAATACAAAAAAATTGTTTTTTTAAACTCTGACTTTATATATCTGATCAGTTAGCTATCTGATCATTATTCTTTCAAAATAATCGAAAACTACATCAATCACCGCTGATGACGTGGAAATCGGTTGAATTGACAATTAAATCAATAGTATTTTAGTTCCAAAAGCTCAAAAGCATAGAACACAAAAACCAGTGCCCCGTTTCTGTAACTGAAGTGACAACTTCTCGCATCGTCACTCTGTGAAGCACACAATGAGTCAGAATATATTTCTTAATGCTTTTAAAATTTTGTTGGTTTTTTATAATAATAAATATATTATTCTATGATAACCCTACAATAAAAACCATGACAACCATAATTATTTAGTTTTTCGATGTGAGAACTTTTCACATCAGTTACAGAAACGAGACACAGATCGCGGATACCTTTGGGGTTAAAAGTGGCGGGAAGTTACAGGGATGGCCTTTAGGTTAACCGTTTTCCAAATTTTATTAGATTCACTCCACCAAAAACCCGTTCATCTTCGGCATTGCAAAACGCTAAAACCAAGAACTTCATACTTATAATTGAAAAAATGTCCAGTTATGAATAAAATGTCCTTATATAATAAATTTGTTATTTTTATATTTTTTCACTCATTTCAAAACATGCCTTCGAAATGTTAGATATAAAATTGGAGAAAAGAATTTCATCTCACAGTCTCAGTTTCATTCGTTATTTTTGAAAACGATAAAAACAGTTTGTTTGTACGATTCCGTACAAAAATAGTATTTTATGGCCGCAGAAAAGGAAATCAAGGAAACCATATATTTTTAATAATATTTTGTTAATTCCCGAAATATATTTTGCTTTCTTAGATATCACTATGCAACAGTGAAAAAAGTGCAAAGTCGTGTCTATATGGGTTCGATTCTACTATCAAAATGTAGTAAAACCCTATACTCAGTTTGGTCAAGTTGGTGACCGTTTCCTTTTTATGGGCCTCCAAAGTTTCCCAACATTGGCATAATGCCCATAAAAAGGTGTCATCAGTTTTTGCCAAATAACTAGTTTTTGCCTGGACCATCACTTTCATCAATCTTCACTACGGAAAACCGAATGGATTACATTGTTTCTAAGTTGCAGCTATCACAACTGATATATAAAGAGGTTGCACAATTTTTAAAAGAATAAAACTTACTGGACCCTGGGTCAAAGGTCACAAAATATAGAAGACGACAGCCAGACCTTCAAAAATGTTTTACTGTTGATGACTCAAAAACGTTTTCCTATTTTAAGGACACGAAGATGCTCATGGATCAGATGAAAATTGCGTACGATCTTAAGGACTGGTGACAATTCATAGACGGTTCGAAACAAAGTTTAAAATTAGTATATAACAAAAAAAATAGCGAAACAAATACTTTATTAAGTTATCCTTCCAAAAATTTATATAAAATTATAAAATTTGAGTTAAAAATTTAAATTTTTAGTCATAAGAGAGTCTTTATGATCTGTTTTTGGTATCTAGACACGTTCAGATTATATTGGAATGTTCACAAAAGATGTTCAGCTTTACCCTGGCTACAAGTTTCGTAAATATAGTGTATGAAAAATAGGGATTTCCTAAAAGTTATGCTCGAAAACCCGAAAAAAATTTTTTTTGTTTTCTAACTTTTTTAAAAAATCTCTGAGATAAAATACATTTCTATCATAAAATTTCAGCAACAAATATTCAACGTACTCTTGGCTACATTTGTCGCATAGTGTATTTTGCGTTCCCTATTTGAGTATAATTTTAATTTAAAATAGAATTATCCTTCACACAATGAAGAATTATATTTGCTGGCGAGAAGAAAACGTTGGAACGTTGTTGTGGGTTCCACAAAATATCAACAATTCTCTCAGCAAAATCATAATGAAATAAATAAAAATTAGATTTTTGCATTATATATCTGAGTTATTTCAAATTTACATAAATATTTAGTTTCCAGGCCTCACAAGGGACTTTCATTTGCTGAGACCTTTAAGCAAATTTGAGATTAGGAAGTTAATTGGCTGTGAAATGATAAAATATCCAGAATTGAACTGTCATCTTTTGCCATTTTTTTAACGAAAATCGGGAAATTTCAACCATGCTACTTTACACTCTGGAATAAAGAGTTTCAACTGCGAAAATATATGGGTGTTTTTTATAGAGTGATACAACTTTGAGTTGGCATCACTGCTTTGTTTGACCACCCACTTAACAGGTGACAGTTGCTTTTTGTTTAGTTTGCCTTAACATTTCATTATGGATCGACTTACACCAGAGCAACGCGTGCAAATTGTGGAAATTTTTAATCAAAATAATTTTTCTATTCGCCAAACTCATCCATTCAAAATTTTATTTTCTGATGAAGCCCATTTTTTCTTCAATAGGTACGTAAATAAACAGAATTGTCGCATTTAAAGTGAGGAAAATCCACACGCTTTCGTCGAAACACCGTGATATCCACAGAAAATTACTGTTTGGTGCGCTTTATGGGTTGGCGGAGTCATTGGCCCATATGTCTTCAAAAACGATGATGGTCAGAATGTTACTGTTTGTGATTGCGCCTTGTACGCGCTGGCCGTGGCGGCCACATGGCCGAAATCATATTTAAACATTAATGTCATAAAATTGTCTATCCAATGAAGACCGTTTCATTTATATCAAGAATATATTACTATGTTTTATTATGACTTAAACTTGTATCACTCTATAAAAAACACCCTGTTACTATCAGAACGGTGAACATTTTATTGTATCACTTTGTTAAATTCGAACAGTTTGTCGTGGTAACCAGGAGCCGAATTAACGCATTCAATACCGATCGAAATTTCAATACATTTTTCATGAACGTTTCGCTCGATATCGAATGCCGTAAGTTGCCCCCAGACTCCTTCTAAAACCACTAATTCGCTGCTTTCGGCACTGTTGCTGACAGCAGATCAAAATCCGCACTTTTTCGAAAATACTCAACGAAACTCCGTCACCGTGAACTGTCTGCGCTACCAAACCATGATAACCGATTTGTTGTAGGCCGCAGTTGGTTATTGATGGCATCAGCGAACTTTGGTTTCAGAAAGGGGGCGCCACCAGCCACATATCTGGCCAAAGAATTGAGTTACTGCAAGAGATATATCCCGCACACGTAACTTTCCCCATTTGGCGATGTCAATTGCTCATGTAGTTCTTACGATTTAAGGCCGCTGTATTATTTTCTTTTGAACCATTTGACACACCGCGAGCAAATCACAAGCAACTGACGCTCTGAAAGATGAAATTGAAATGACGACATATATTTTGGAAAGAGCAGTTATCTGCCGACGTGCTAAAGAGTGATATATGCCATCATATTTCATTATCAATTCCCATTAAAAATACAAAATGTTGCTTTCCGTTCGAAAAATAAAAGTAACTAAATAACTTTTCCTTCTTGAATAGTTAATAAGAAATAACTCCTATTTTCTGAGGCCTAAATAAAACTCTCAATATAATCGATAAAGTTGGGTTCCATAATAAAAGTCAAAAATGAATGCATCGAAAGGCAGTGCATGTGGCAACGGTTGCCATGGTGTACTGCTGGTGCACGTGGCACGTCCCTTTTAGCTTGATTTTTTGTATATTAAATTTGAAAAATAATCGTTATTTACGGCCCCTGATATATGCACACACACACACATACATGTGCATGTACACACACACAACAGCATAACTGAACGTTGTATGAATTCATTTTGTTTAAACGAACGTATGAAAATCATTTTCGCGGTGACCATTTTGAAAAATAATAATTAAAAGAATTTGTGTTGCAACTTACCCAACAGCTTAGATACCGCACCCTGTTGTGTCAGCATATGCTGGGCTATATCGTACCCACGCAAACTGCTGAAGCGTGAAAGGTCCAGTATGCGTTGCTGGGATACCAGCGCACTTAATGTGGTTGGTGATGGTTGTGTATTGGCTCCGCCCGCAAATAATGCAGGTCCTGGTGGCATTTGTCCAGAAGCCACTAACCCCACTGGAAGTATTAAAAAAACAATGAAATAATTCATTAACACATACAAACGAAAACTGGTTTTAATTGTTTAAGGGAAAACTTTAAATGCGTTCGATAAAATCCAACTTCTAACTCACAAGAAGTTGTAATGACGGCTCTGATGGCAACATGTTAACTCAGTTGTGTTTGTCTTTTTGTTACAAAACGTAACATGTCGTGTTATTTTGTGATAATAATCTTCTTCTGAATATGTGAAACCGGATGTGTGTTTGTTTGGGACCCTGCCTATGGACCGATGTTTCTCAAATTCTCACAATATTTAACTGGGACTCTGGAATAGCTTGAATTCTAAATTTATTTAAATAAAATGAATGATTTCGTCGTTTGCGAATTAATAGACAAAATTCAGTTTCCGTATGGAAGGATTTATTTTTTTTTATATAAAAATTTCTATTGAAACAGTAATAATTTTTTCAATAGAATCAAGAAAGTGCAGAAGAACGATATATAATTAAGAAGTTTAAGTTGATACTTCGATGTTGGTATTTTCTTTTGAAAATTGCACAGACAAGAAACAAAAACCCAACTTCCTATTCTGTACGAAAGCTTATTAATGTTTTAATAAAAAAATTCAATTAAACCAAAATCACAGATTTCAAAATATATTAAAACAGCTTCTATTAAAAAAAGCTGCATTAGAAAAGGCGCAGTCAAAATATCAAAAGTCCTGAAGGTCTGCAATTTGTTTGACTCGTGTTTTTTCATTCTCGAAACTTCAGCTGTTGGTCGTACTTCTGTGAGTTCAACACTCGAGGCAAACGAAACCAGCAAAAGTGCTATATTCGGCTATGCCGAATCGTATGTACCCTTCATATATTTTTAAGTACCAATTTTGTGCTTCCGAAGTTATAAAATAGTTTTAGTTGGCAATAACTTAAAATTTTGAAACATTTTAGTTATCACATGTATCGGGTGTTTTTTATAGAGTGATACAAGTTTAAATCATAATAAAACATAATGATATATTTTTGATATCAATGAAACGGTGTTTGTTGAATAGAAAATTTTATCACATTAATGTTTAAATATGATTTCGGCCATGTGACCGCCATGGCTGGTGCGCACAAGGCGCAATCTGGAACAACAATTTTCACAAACCTTTCGCAGCATATGCGGCCGTATCTCGCCGATAACTCTTCGAATGCTGATTTCCAGGTGTTCAATTGTTTGTAGTTTATCGACGTACACAAGTGACTTTACGTAACCTCAAAAAAAATAATGCAATGGGGTTAAATCCTACGGTCTTGGGGGCCAATTAATTGGGTCATTTCGTGAAATTATTTTTTCGTCAAAAGTTTCCTTGAGTAAATCAATTGTAGCGCCCGCTGTTTGGCATGTGGCTCCGTACTGTTGGAACCACATATCAGCAGGATTAACGTCATGTAATTGACGTTTCGATTCATGTTGCCATACCGTTGACCATTGACAGTAACATTCTGACCACCATCTTTTTTGAAGGAATACGGCCCAAGGACTCCGCCAGCCCTTAAATTGCGCCCAACAGTAATTTTCTGTGGACAGAATGGTGTTTCGACAAGAGATTGTGGATTCTTCTCACTCCAAAAGTTTCGGTCTTCTACACGTATGCTTAATATTGTTGATACTGTTACTTATACGTCACGTTGTATGCAGACAAAATGGTTCTTATCTTCTCATAATGGGCAAGAATTTTTACACGCTTTCCAAGCACTTTAAAATAAACTAAGAAGAGGAAAAACATCGAACTTGAAACAACAAAATCAATTTTTAAATAAAGTTAAGAATACAATTAACCAAAATGCAATATTATTGTGAAAAAAGGCGTAGGAGCCTTTGCCCTATTTGTCGTGTATTGAGCGACGGGCGCACTTTTTACACAATAATAATTGCAATTGGATTTATAATTGTTTTAAGTTTATTTCAAGAATAATTTTTAATTTCTTAGTTAGATTTTCTTCTGTTTTTAGCTGTTTTTAGATGCTTCCTAAAAATTTTTAATTTTCTTTTCTAACTTTTAAGCTCGTTTTTCTTAAAAGGCGTGCTTTTACTTTTTTTTTAACTATATTTATTAAAGAACTGTATAACACAGAGATATCAGCAATATTTATGTTAAATTTTTTGTGTTCTTTTCTGTTTTGCAAATGTATGTGTGCGGGGTATGTTTTCTATTTACATATACTTCTTACACTGATTTCTTTTCCAGAAAAGAATGCTAGATTTTTTACACTGTTTAAATGCTGACGCAATTACCTGGGAAGGGACAGAGCTGACCAACTCTATGATCTATCACTTCACAGGCATTCCTCTATCGCACTGCAAGTTTTTGGTTCAGTGTGAATCATATAAACTCGCTCAATCAAGATGGGAAAACGTGACCAACTGCCGCGTGGCAAGGGACACATGCCCCGCTACGACCCACGCAGAGCACGTGACCTTCTTAACTTCAACAAGGTACGAATTCGTCAACTTATGAATGTCTTAACTGGACATTGTAACTTTGGGACCAATGCAAGAAGAATGGGTCTGGAATACCACGAGTTCTGCAGAAGCTATAATGATGAAGAGGAGGAGGAAACAGTACTTCATGTTCCATGTCAGTACCCTGTCTTGAATACCGTAAGGGCAGTGGTACTTCACTCCAACTTTCTGCCAGATCTATATACCCTGGCGAGTGTGGAGCTTGTTAAAATATTGACCTTCCTAGCTTCCGCAGGATGGCTTAATGTGGCAGAGGACAACTCATGAGTAGTCCCTGCTTTACGGTATCACAACGGGACCGAATGAACGGACCCATGTGCATTGTCTCGACAATAGCCCTAATAACCTAAACCTACATTTTTTAATAGAAAAAGGCAACATTCAGGAATTTGAAATCATCAGAAATTCATTGAACATCCGTTAGGAAAAATAATTTCTGTTTTAAAACTCCTCCAAACCGCCACTTTTTAGAAAAGAGGTGAAAAATGTTACATAATTTCCACAAAAGAACACTTTATTAATGTTTATTGACTATTTCTCATATTTTCTTTACAATATAAAGTGGTCCAACCGTGGAACAACTTGAACTATCGAAACATTTTGCGATACAAATTTACTTCGATCAGCAGTTGAATGAAAAGAAAGACGTTTCTATATTCGAAATTCTGTTTGCCGTAGCAACATTGTCGAAGCCACCCTAATGTATTTCGTAGCTTAATAAACTCAAACAAAATTATTTTGTAGTCAAATAAGAACTGTTTAATTATTAAAATTATACAATACAAATGCAGGCTGTCATTTAGAAGATAATTACTGTCGAATACGATCAAAGTCTTTTTAATGAGTTATCTGTGTTTGCGTTTAATTATATCTTTCTAATAATTTTATTGTTTGTAACAATAGAATTGACTGTTTGGCTTTTAAATATTTGCCCATGTGTTATTTAGGAAAAACACATAGTCAAATGTGTGTGTGTGTGTGGGTGTGTGTGTGTGAGGAGGCACACATACGTACGATGCTTGAGACTGTGTCATTCATACTGGCGTGTCTTGCAAAAAGTATTATCTCATTCAATTTGTGTTGGTGGAATTGTTTAAAACTTGAAAAGTTTTATGACAAAAACTTTCCAGCTCATTTCAACAAAAATCTCTAACATGCAGGGAAGTGTTGGAATCAGGAAGTTTGTGGAACGTAACCCGCAACTTAAATATCGAAAATGCAGGCTTTTCTGTGCCGAATCGGCTGCAACAAGGAGCAAAAGAGAAGGCCCTCAAGCAATTTATTTATATGGGAGAGTTCCTAATAATTCCCTGCATACAAACAACTCTTCTGGATGTACTGGCGTTGCTGCATCACACTACAGTTCCTCCCTCGTTCTGCCAACTCTGCAACCTTTTTATCAATATATTTTTTAAGAAATATTTCTCAAATTCCAATTTAGACTAAATATTTTTAAGATTTTTGTTAAAATAGTAACGTTGTGGCAGAAAAAGTATATATTTCTGTGCGATTTGGTAACACTTATGGCGTTTTCTTTTATATTTTTGGAAAAGTGGCGGCTTGAAAAAGTTTTAAGACCGAAATTATTTTTCGTGGGAGATGTTAGATTCATTTCTAGTAAATTCCTTATTTTGAAATGACAAAATGTTGCCAGTTTCGGTTAAAAAGTGTGAAAAATGTTGCATTATATTCTAGAAAAGAAATCGACATTAATCAAAACTGTTTTCCATCCCTGAGCCGTGTTGTTGTCATGACAGCAGTAGTTCCCGTACACACATTTTTAAGAGGTTGTTATTAAAAATTGAAGTTTTTCATTAAAAATAAATTAAAAATATGTAAACAAAAGAGAACAAAATATTTTCAAATATTTTCTACAAAATAAAGAAAATATTAAGATATTTTAATTGATGAATGTGATAAATTCACACATATACAAAGTGCTGTTCAGTGGTATGTGTGAGCGGCACGAATCTATAGACCCCTTAAGTGACAGACTTATTTTCAGTGACTGTGCGTACGCAGGACCAATGCACTTGGGTCCGTTAAATCGATGCCGTTGTGATACCCTTAAGCAGAGGAGTACTTATGAGTTATCCTCTGCCGTACTGAGCCATCCTGTGGTCGCTAGGAAGGCCGAAATTCTAACCAGCTCCGCATTCGCCAGGCTATCCAAGTCTTGCAAAAAGCTGGGGCGTAGTGCCATCGCTCTTGCGCTGTTCAAGGCAGGGCACTGACATAGAAGATGGAGCACAGTTTCCTTCTCTTCCTAATTATTACAGCTTCTACAGAAGTCGTTATATTCCAGGCCGCATCCTTCTTGCATGTAGCCCAAAGTTGCAATGTCGAGTGCGTAGGTACATATTGTGGAAGAAATATATTAAGTTTCCAATATTATTTCCATAAAGGGATGGGCAACTCAGAACTATATATATATATATATATATATATATATTTATTTATTTATTTATTTATTTATATATATCGATATTAATATTGGCAATATATCAAAAAATATATAGAGTTGTCAATCTATAGCGATGTATATCGTTGTATTCTCGATCATCATTCTTCCTAAAAAGTCTGCGAAATTCGTTGTAATAAAATAGCAATTCTACTTTTCCATTCTATTCAATTTAAAACAATAATTTTTATTTTCTCCGATTACGCAGAAGATTTATAAAATAAATATTCGTTGTATAATGACAAAGAAACCACTCTGTTTAGTGTGACCTCCTGTCAAGCGAATTCTATTGTTGGATACTGTCAGAATTGCTGTCGAAGAAACTCTTTCCGGAGACACCGAAAACAGGCTGGGGCCAAATAACCTAATTCGATATCGATCGAATTTTCAATGTATTTTAAATAACAATTTCAAACGATATCGAATGCCGTGCTTTGCCCCCTGGAAAATTAAGTATTTGAAAGCGAATTACGAAACAACGGGCCTAAAAGGCTGGCAATTTATTAAAAAATTTTATTGGATCAGCTTTATCTCACAAACAGGCTGGTGTGGTTATTGATTGGGCTCATAGAATCGCTAATTTTTAAGCTTTGAAATAACACCATCAAATATTTATATCCAACCCGAGTATAAAAAGTGGAAAAAGTTGTCTAACTTCGTGCAAAATATTTAAATTAATTGTTAATCGTACTACGACTATCGTGTTACTGTTACTACTGCCTTAAGCAAGACTGATTTTAAATTCTTAATAATTGTTAATAAACTGTAAACGTGACTCAAAATATCTGATCGTGTGTAAAACAAACTTTTATAACAAGCTTCAATACTTCAATTTTGTACCAACAACAGCTAAGACTTAAAATGCGTTTTAATTCCATCATAGCTACTTTTCTAACTCGTCGATTTTAAAGGTTTTTAATAGAACTTAAGGCCTATAGTCTCACCTACTAAACCAAGAAAACCGCGTATCAAAATTCTAATCCAGTCAAAAGTTATAGATATTTGACCGCCTGCTCGCGAAATGGTCCACTGTGCGCCGTCGGTGTTACAAGTCTACATAAAAGATATATCGATGCACTGCAGCTAAGAGCGCTGACTTTATAAATCGTTAGAATATATATATATATATATATATATATATATATATATATATAATAATCGATGTATTTACTATTTAAAAAGGATTTAGGGGTAAGGCTGTTGTCATCATTGAAAGTAAAATTGGCTTTACAAATTACCAAGTCGTAGTTATATAAAACTTAATTATATATTTGTTAGCGACAATGAGCAGACCCTTTTTACCAGAATGAAGCATTAAACAGAATAATGACCGCAGACTACAGACTACAACTTGTCCAAAATAGAATACATGTGCGTATATGAGGATGATTATTTTTACTACTGCAGGCAACACGGCTACTGGTTGTTGTCCATGCTGTTTTTGTGGTTGTAGCCAAAATAAATTAATTTCTATTTTGGTGAGCGACAATGAGTAGATGCATTGTTGCCAGCATAATATAAATGAATTCAATTATTGTAATCTTAAAAATATACTGTTTTGTTATACAAAAAGAAACAACAAACTATATTTCCAAGCTAATGAAATGATTTCTTGTCAAATATTGTTGACTTCAAATATATTTTATTGGAATAACACTATTTGAGAGTGTTAAATATATGAAAGCGGCTACACTGGCGTTTGAAGAGAATTCTACTACAAACAACAACTCTGGGTTATTGATTTGGTGGTGACGTTTTAAAAATAATTAAGTAGCTGACTACGAGGCGACGATTGTAGCCAACGGCATTTGTAGTCGGTGTTCGTGTAGCCTGCTGTCGTTACTGTGTTTAATGCTTAATATATATAAATAAATAAACTTGATATAAGCATGCAAAGTTTTTATTTCTTTGACAAATAAAATAATAAACCAAAAGCCTCATGCCAAGAACAGAACTGAGAGGACTGACGAAAAACCAACGTCAGCCAATACGAGAAATTTTTTGATAAAATATTCCTGCTGTACATTCGTCGTACGATATACAACAACGACCAAAATATATATAAACCCGTTTTCAATTCATAAAATAATATTATGTATATCAATAATAATGCTATTTATAGTATCTGGAAAAATTATTATTAAAATAAATGAGGCTGCAATTGTGTAAATCACTTTGCATAAGTGATATTTATTTGAGCACAAAAACAATATATTAACGTGCTAATTCAAAAACGTCTGTTAAAGATAATGTATGCTTTCAAAGTACAGGGTGTTTTTTATAGAGTGATACAACTTTGAGTTGGCATCACTACTTTGTTTGACCGCCCATTTAACAGCTGATAGTTGCCTTTTGTTCAGTTTGCTTCGACATTTTATTTGAGATCGACTTACACCAGAGCAACGCGTGCAAATTGTGGAAATTTTTAATCAAAATAATGGTTCTGTTCGTCAAACTTATCTTGCACTTCGTCCATTCAAAATTTTATTTTCCGATGAAGCCCATTAAACAAAATTGTCGCATTTGGAGTGAGGAGAAGCCACAAGCTTTTGTCGAAACAGAATAACGTCCACAGAAAATTACTAATTGGCGCGCTTTATGGGCTGGCGAGTCATTGGCCCTGATGTCCTCAAAAACGATGATGGTCAGAATGTTACTGTTTGTGAAAATTGGTGTTCCAGATTGCGCCTTGTACGCGCCAGCCGTGGCGGCCACATGGCCGAAATCATATTTGAACATTAATGTCATAAAATTGTCTATCCAATAAAGGCAGTTTCATTGATATCAGAAATATATTACATCTTTTATTACGATTTGAACTTGTATCATTCTATAAAAAACACCCTATATTTTAGTCATACAAAATCCATACTTTAAATCAACTATAAATTTAATAACGATTTGTAAATAACACCGTAAATATTTTTACTCCATTTTACTTTTATTTTTCTTAAAATTTTGTGCCGTTTTCTTTTTTAGTTTCAATTATTTTGTAAAAAGCGGCAGTTTGTAGGAGTTTTAAAACAGTAATAATATTTTGTAAAGGATGTTGAATTAATTTCTAAAATATTCTCTGTTCTAAAATGACAGAATGTTGACATTTTCTTTTAAAAAGTGTAAGAAATGTTGCATTTTTGTCTAGAAAAGAAATCAACATGAAACATATGGAAAGTCAAAAGCTACGGATAAGTTTCTATACGTTTGTTCCATGAACAAGTCGGAGGTCGAAATAAAAATTAAACTTTTGCACAGACAAACTTTAAAAATTATTCAAAATTTTACAAACAACACAAAGCAAGTGTTTTTGTTTAGAGCTCTTTATTTATTTTGATTTTCTTGTTTTTCGTTGTTAAACTCAATTTTTTAATACAGTGCAGTCAGCCTGGGACCAAGTATTCCTATTCCAACGGATAATTTCAGGCAACAACTCTGTAGTTGCTATATCTACAATACTTCTCTACGTCAAAATAAAAAAAACGTGTGACAATAGATGTTGTGTACATCCACTTACATGTCAACAAACTCGTCGATACATATTCGCCCATATTATGAATGACGACGTCGACGTCACATCAATACGACAGAAAAAAATTGTCACTTGTCAAGTCTTTTTCGACAGATATTGACTTCTGGTAACATGTTCTATTAATATTACACGCCTTAGAGAATACCAAAAGGCTCTTGTGAAATTGTTTTGCTGTCGCGTTAATGTGACTTCGACCTCGTCAGTCACTACCTAGTCAATGTACTGGTGGATTCTCAATGAAAACTAGATACGCACTAAAAGCCTTATTCACAAGAAATATTTTAGGATTATAAGCTGTTTATAAGACAGATTTCTCAAAGAAAATTTGTCTCATAAGCAAAATATATTTTTGTGATTGAGTTCTTAAATGTTTATAGTTAAAATAATTGAAATAATTGTGGTCGAAAATTTAAGAAAACAACCAACAGTTTTGTGCAGATTTATATTTTGGAATCTATGAAATAAATAAATCAAATTTGAATGTGAAAAGTAACTTCATATTAAAAATGAAATGGGAAATGATCACCCGGTACATCACTATTCTTTGTTGGCCGGTGTAAAAAAATTGAAATAAATCTTATTGCATTTTTCTCATGTCGACTTCCTTTCTAGAATATAATGCAACATTTTAACAGAAAACTTCAGCCGCTATTTTTTAGAAATGAAGTGAAAAAGTGTTACATGTTTTCCAGAAAAGAAAACGCCATCAGCGTATGATGAATATCGGCGTCGCCATAATTCTGAATGCATGAATTCTATTTATCCGCTCAATTCGTTCGTCCCAGTTGTGTTCTCAGCATTATTTATAATATATAATTCATGCTTATAACCGGCTTATAAGACGAAATTTCTTTAAGTCCATTTCGATGGGTATTTTCACTTAAAAAAAAATTAAGTATCTAAAAGAGCCTACCCCTGATGCGTTTACCCAAATCTACTACAATCAAGTATCCATCATTTTATATGTGGTGGTGTCGCTTTCAAAATAACTCAGTAGCTGACTACACAGCGACAATTGTTGCAGGCGGCATTTTAACTCATTCTAGTCCAAAAGCTGCTGGGGCGAATGTGTTTAAAGCAGGGGTCATCACCACTATATTTGGTGACACGACTGTTAGCGAAAGTCTATAGAAAGAGTGTGGGAAACAAAAACAACATTTTTGAACTGCCCTCTTTGTGATGACCTCTGGTTTAAAGTACTGATGCGATTGTTCAACGGCGGCATGGATCCATTTCAAAATCAAAACTATTTTCTAAAACTCCTTAATTTTAATTATGTGTGTGATTCCTTTTTCCTAAAATCTTACTAAAAAATTCAAAGTGATCCATTGAGGGGTTCTTAGCTGGTTTCTGTGCGCAGTTCACTGGAGTTGTTGTTCTTTGTTGCTCTTGCAACTACAATTTAAATCGGAAAAACCTAACAAATTGTAGAACAAAAACGTAAGAAAATAAGAAAGGAAGAGTGATCAGTGACTGCTTCTTATGACTTCGATATTTGGTTTCAAAGCTTCTCACTTATTAAAGTGGAAGTTTGAAATAAATATCTTTAATTATTCTATTAAATGTTGGGTAAAGACTCCCTGATGATTTTCATCAGTCCCACTTGAAATTTTTAGTAAGATTTTGGGGAAAAAAAGAATCAGCACATAATTAAAATTGAAGAGTTTTAAAAAACGACAACTCCCAAAAATATTTACTAATTTGAAAGTCAAAACGATTTTCATATTTCATACTGTTTAGACTGTGTGACGCACACATAGACAAACGTTTTAAATGCACCAACACATGCTTGTTGTATGCGCATGGGCGGTTTGTGTCTCTGGGCCTCTCTACAATTAAGATGTTTATTTTCAGTAAAATTTCTATATATCGTACACGCTATTTTTCCACATAAAATACGAAAGCACCCTGTCATACCCGTTGGGCTGTGAGATGAACACTGGGCGCACCATGCCCTTCTGAAAACAATTTCCAGGCTCAAATATATTAATAAAATTTATTTATAGTTAAAAGCTCTGAGTTTCTATATAAAATAAAATAAAATATAAAATAAATCTAAAATGAAAACTCTAAAGCTACCGTTCAAGGCACGCTATGTGAGCTAGCGTTCACATAGAGTGCCATTTACTTCGCACACATCCCCTACACGAATTAATTACTGGCAAAGTCAAGGAATACCAGATATTCGTAAGCAGCGAAGTTTGCATCATAAAAAGCTACCAGAAGACAGTTGAAAGGTTCCAATTTGGCAGACGATACCGGCAGTCAAATGCCGTTTTCTCCTGGATAATTTTAATTTTCCTTCACGAACTCAATAATAAGTTCTGTGCCTCGTTTCTGTAACTGAAGTGAGAACTTCTCGCATCGAAAAAACTGTCACCACTCTGTGAAACACAGGACGAGTCAGAATATATTTCTTAATGCATTTAAAATTTTTTTGGTTTTTTATAATTATAAATATATTATTCTATGGATAACCCCACAATAAAGAGCATGACAACCATAATTATTTAGTTTTCCGATGCGAGAACTTCTCACTTCAGTTACAGAAACGAGGCACTGGAAGGCCAATTTCCACAAACTTTTCGCAGCATTTGTGGCCGTATCTCGCCGATAGCTCTTCTCCAGATGTTCAAGCGTTTGTGGTTTATCGGCGAAGACAATTGACTTAACATAACCCCAAGGAAAATAGTCTCATGGGGTTAAATCACACGATCTTGGTGGCCAATTAGTTGGGCCTTTACGTGAAATTATTTTTCCATCAAAAGTCTCTTTAAGGAAATCAATTGTAGCGTCGGCTGTGTGGCATGTGGCTTCGTCCCGTTTGAATCACATATCAACAAGATCAATTCCACGTAATTGAGGAACGAAAATATTTCGAATCATGTTCCTACACATTTCACCATTGACGATAACATACTGACCATCATGGGTCAATGACCCCACCAGCCGATAAAGCGCAGACAGTAATTTTCTGTGGAAGAGTTGGTCTTTCGAGAAAAGCTTGTGGATTCTGCTCACTTCAAAGCCAGAAATGGGTTTATCGGAAAATAAATCTGTGAGTGGATGAGTTTTACGAATAGAAAAATATATATTTTTTTTTACCAAAAAATTCCACAATTTAAAAGCGCTGCTTGTGGTTAGAATTTTAATTGCATCAGCGCTGGCCAATCGAACAACTTTGTACTTTTCCATTTGTTTCACATATTTATAAGTTTAAAAATGAAAAACAAGTAAAAGTAAATTTATTAAATAATATTTTGGCATTCTGTCACATTCTCAATGTGAACGTGATGTTACCGAAATTGTGTCCGTGAACGCAGCTCGTCTGTTGTCCTGGGACGGGCAAGTGCACCCGCTTCCGAAAAGACAAAATAAATTTGTTTCGTTAAACCAAAACACATTTTTATTGAAACGAAATATGTCACATAATTTTTAGTTCGCATTGAACGAAAAATAAAACAAAAGATATTTAAAAAACTAATTTCACTGTCAATCCGAAAAGCACTGCAACTATTTTATTGTTGTTGTTGTTGTTGTTGTTGTTGTTATCCAATAGTTTAATGGAGGCAACATAAATTTCAGACTTGTTAGCTGTTATCGATTGGATAACGACGCTTTTGTACAGAAGGGAAATATTTTAATGCAGCACAAATCGATTGCGATTATTTTGTTTTCTTTTACAATCTCTTTTGGAGGAATTTTGAAATTTAAAAATAAATATTTCTATAAACTATTTAATCGTTTTCTTTCAAAACAAATTTATTGAAATTTGATTTATTTGAAAATAAAAAATGGTTTCAAAGAATTGGCGCTTTAAGACAAAGAATTAGCAATTCAGGATACAAAAAATGATTGTATTTCGAAAAAAGATTTTTGGGATTTCTGGAGAGCCAAACTCCGGACTGAAATTGGACTTTCTTCAAATTTGGCCAGCGTTGCGACTCAGAGCGTTTAAAGGTGAAGAGTAGCGCATTTTGCTTATAGAAATTTGTAGTCTCAAAATCAGTTTGCAGGAGTTATTATCTTGACATGATTTTAAATTTGTCATGAGCCGTACCTGGAAAATGTATATTTAAATACGTAAAAAATAGAGGAAATAGTTTTTAGTTATTTCGCGTTGAATAAAAAATTATTGATTTTAATTTGAAAAAAAGTTAATACAACATGAAACAAAGTTAATTTGAAGTGAAATATATTGACCATGAGTTACAAAACCGCTCACTGAAAATAATTAATTTATTTAGAATCAAATTGAATACGCTTTGAAATATATTCAGCTCGATTTGTAAAATTTCATTTAAAAGCGAAACGGTTAAGTGAAACCCTTTAAACTTTCTAAGCTCTCAAGAAATTTCCTTCAAAAAAAAATCTATGATGGAACATTAAATCGGCTGCTAAATGAAAACAGTAACGAAAAAATTAAAACAGCGTGGGTTGGGCAGAAGTGGGTCACTTCTATCTACACTAATCAGTGCCTCCTGAACTAGCCTGCGTACATGCCAGGGTATTCGACAAGACGGTTAACAGACTACTTTTCGGCGATTAACTGTTCGAATAGTCTAACATTTTTCGTCTTCGATTTACTAATTATTCGAATAATTAATATCGATTAATCGGATTAAATTCTTCAAAGAACTACTTTATTTCTTTTAATAAATTTTTATTATCTTATTCAAATTATCAAGAGTTTTAAAAAATCAAAACGAAATAAAATGGAATACCAAAATTAAATTAACAACAACAACAAGAAAAAATCGGGAAATCGGATAAGCTTTTAAGCACTTAACCAGCGCTGTTGATGATGGTAACAGGACAAAAGAGATCCTAACATTGAGTAGGCCAGCACTACGGAGACTGGTTCATTTAATAACAGGACATACAGAGTTAAGGAATCACCTGGTACGAATAAGTATCGTTGACGATATAACATGCAGGGCCTGTCAGGAAGAGGACGCAACACTGGAGCACTACATTTAATCAGGAGATTATACAGGAGATGGAATTTCTTAGCGCTTCTCATTGGAGGGACTTAAGAAGATAAGGTGTCCATGGCATTAATGGGGGCTCCCTATGGTAGAATGGGAACAACCTTACAATAGAGCGCACAACAGGCCTATGAGGCCTAAGAGTAATCCCGAGCGGATTGGTACAACTCATGCCCCTCTTTTGGACCTTTTCGACCTAACCAGCGCTGTAAACTCAGTGCTTTTCGCACCGTTTTTAGAAACATTTTGGAGTTCCTACTCGGTGCTATTTAATATCAATTTTGTTGCTTTTTTGGTCCCACCAGTGGCACTGAAACCAACATTTAAAATTAAATATTTTATTAAAAATATTCTAGAACATCTTTTTTATAATATATTTCTTATTTATAAAGCTCGCGGTCGTTGCTTTTATATATTCGACCTTGTTTTTTTTTATAAATTTATAAAGTTTATTTAAGTAAAAGGTCCATTATTCATAATAAAACACAATTTTTATATAAAAACAAAAAATAATAGACCTTTTGCTTAAATAAATTCAATAAATTATAAAAAAATTTCTATAATTTTATGCGATTGTTTAATATTTCGTCAAAAACTTATTAACAACGTCACAATTTTAATAATTTTCTATTGCTGATTGCTGACGATATATTGATTATTCGATTAAAATTTTATAAGCAACTACCTCGAGCTTAACAAATAATAAAATATATTTTATAAAAAATAAATAAATTTGTATAAACAGAAAGTGTTATCTGATAGAACCAACAGTTAAAGCGTTTTTACCACAAATTGAATTTTTTTGACAAATTTGAATCGAGTTTCTTCTAAAATTTCTTTCAATTCATGGTGAGCAGAGGCTGCCAAGTCCAACTATAATAGAGTGACTGACTGCCCCCGAATTCGTTTCGCTGTTGTGGGATCTTTAAATTGTCGTTAATTTTCTCTTGATTCCTGGTGTGTCGATCCTTTTTCTCTTTTTCCCGAATATTAAGTTACAGAAACGAGGCACACGTTACGGAAGACAAAAAAATGTAGGCTACTCAACAAAATACTATTTTAAAGAACCAATTTGAAGATTTAAAAACTTGAAGATATTTAAAAAACGTACTCTGTTTTTATTTGTTTCAGTAAATTCTGGAATTTTAGTTTTTAAGCGTCCGCCAACCCTGATGCTGTGATTGTAACTTTCTCTCGTAAAGCCCTTCAAGAACGCTGTCAGTTGAAACATTGAATACAATTCCACGACTCCTTGGATTCCATGATCGACTCTGCGCGCAGTCATGAATATGAAGTCGAGTTTTTCAGACCTGCATTAGCGCAAGATTGTGTTAAATGTCACCGGCTGGTGTCAATGATGAAGGCACTGGTCGCTGAATATCACCGATAGTGATTAACAACTTCGTGTACTAGAAGAGCAGAATACAGCGGACTCTTTCGGCGGTAACTGTCGCACAGAACACACCGGCGAAGTAAAAATGGTTACAACAAATCGTATAATCTGTCCTCTTAGTATCATCCACTCCTTTCTAGATCTGGCACAATACACTGGATTTCTAGAGTTCATCCCGTGAGGGCTGGTCCGAGACAAAAACACGCTTTTATGAAGGAATTGATAGTTTCCAGACGGCAGATAGAGAAAGATGAAAAGTGAGGGAATTTGTTGTATTTGAGTTTCCTTTTATTTTACTTCGACCGCCGTCAGGACATTTCAACGGCCAGTGATAGATCTTTATCGCTTAAATAGGTCGACAGGAATTTACACAATCAGAGAAATCGGAAAAATTCGTTCATATAGTCCTGATTGATTGTGGGACCCAACTGATGACCAGCGGCCAAGAGCACCCACATCATGCGTTGCTTTCAAGTTGCTTGATGTATTAACTGACAATACCAAAGACATTGTGTTAGTGTTAGTAAAACTAAACAGTTTTTTGAGATAAGCGTAATAAATGAAAGATCTGTTTGGCCGTACGGCGTTAACATGAATATGATCAGGCAGTTTGATCATGGAAATGTCGATCAAGCGTCAAATACGGAAGCCACACCCATCAACTTCATCGAGTCGCTAACGTTTTTAACATGTTGCAACCTGAAGCTTTTAGTCAGGTATACATCCCTGTCACACACCGCGATCCCGATCATCAGTGGCTTCGACTCTGAAAACCGAGCTTTTGGAAAACAAAAAATTTCTTCGGAAAGAAACTAATTCCAAAAGAGAACTGGTTGTTTTATTTATCAAGAAAAATATATAAATATTAATAAAAATAAGTCGAAATTATAACGATTTAATAAGCATTTCGTTATTATCTAAACAAAAATATTGTAAATTTTTGAACTTGATATGAGAAAGAATATAAACTGAAGTTTTGGGTGTTTTTTATAGAGTGATACAACTTTGGGTTGGCATCACTGCTTTATTTGACCACCCATTTACCAGCTGATAGTTGCTTTTGTTTAGTTTGCTTTCACATTTTATTATGGAGCGACTTACACCAGAGCAACGCGCGCAAATTGTGGAAGTTTTTAATCAAAATAATTGTTCTGTTCGTCAAACTTATCGTGTACTTCGTCCATTTCATGGCGTACATAATCTTCCTTCAGAGCTGCTAATTCGAAGAACAGTGCGTACTGAAGAATCTATAGCCGCTGTACAGGAAAGCCTTGAAGATGATCCTAATCAATCAATTCTTCGCCGTTCTCAGCAACTGGGGTTGTGTCCTTCCACTTTATGGAAGATTTTACGCAAAGATCTTGGCTTAAAAGCTTTCAAAATTCTTGTACAGGAATTAAAACCAAGAGACCATCGTATGCGCCGCCAATTCGGCGAATGGGCTGAAGCACAAATTGATATTGATTTTGAATTTCCATTCAAAATTTTATTTTCCGATGAAGCCCATTTTTGGTTGAATGGGTGCGTAAGTAAACACAATTGTCGCATTTGGAGCGAGGAGAATCCACAAGCTTTTCTCCATCTCTTCCACAAAAAATTACTGTTTGGTGCGCTTCATGGGCACGCGGTGTCATTGGTCCATATGTCTGCAAAAACAATGATGGTCAGAATATTACTGTCAATGGTGAACGGTGCAGGCACATGATTCGAAATTTTTTCGTTCCTCAATTAGCTGGCATTAATCTTGCTGATATGTGGTTCCAACAGGACGGAGCCACATGTCAAACAACGGGCGCTACAATTGATTTACTCAAGGAAACTTTTGACGAAAAAATGATTTCAAGAAATGGCCCAATTAATTGGCCCCCAAGATCATGTGACTTAACCCCATTCGTGTGATTTAACCCCATTGCACGTCGACAAACCACAAACAATTGAACACCTGGAAATCAACATTCGAAGAGTTATCGGCGAGATACGGCCGCAAATGCTGCGAAAAGTTTGTTAAATATGGTGTTCCACATTTCGCCTCGTACGCGTCAGCCGTGGCGACCACATGGCCGAAATTATATTTGAACATTAATGTCATAAAATTTTCTATCCAATAATGACCGTTTCATTGATATCAAATATATATCATTATGTTTTATTATGATTTAAACTTGTATCACTCTATAAAAAACATCCGATATTTGTCAATCGAAGTGTTGCCACATATTTTGTGCCCGAAAATGTATGAAGATATTCCCGCAAATGTTTTCGTTTATTTTTTATATAAATTTTTTAAGTTTAACTTGAAATTTTAGTTAAAAAATATATATTTTTTTCTTAACCATGTTTTGTTTTTGTTTCGCAACACTGTCATACTCTATTGGAAAAACAGAGATTTTAAAATATTTAAATAGAAACAAAATAGTTGGGAACTGGAAATAAAATCCATTGAAATTGAAAATGGCATTCTGATCGGAATGTGTGATATGCCCGAATAACCCAACTTTGTGGACACTGAGTTTTTAAGTTTGAATTTAAACTACTTGTATGTATTTGGTTCCCTGGGGAAAAAATTGTAAAATAGAACGTGCCTGTTTCAGTAGGATTTTTCTTATTTTAATCAAAGTATAAGGGGTTTTCACATTCTGTGCTATTTAGTCATGCTGTCATATTATCTTAGAATAGTCATACTCTTTTGGAACAGTTGCGAAAATCGATGTTTGATATGCTTTTGCTTTGGCATAAAATATCTGTAGAGATCTGAGTCGAAAGGCTGAAGCTCTTCAGTCGATACGACTAAAACTTTCAAACACTATTCACGCTTAATTATATTTTTATAAAATAATAACAGGTAAAATGGAATTAAACCAGAATATATATAAAAATGAACGAGTGGAAATTGTTTCGTTGATAAATTTATGGAACTGGCAGCCTCTAGAAGTTTTTCCACTTGAAACCGCTCAAGAATTTATTCAGCCCATATCAGCGGCAGCTGCTGTTTTTATTTCAGTAGCGGTGCCATTCGAATAAGAATTATTCGATTAACATTTCTTCATAATTTTGTTTAATCCAGCAAAACTGGAAGGGGTGTGGCTTTTTTACAGATTTAATCCGGAGCTTTAAAACTCGAATTAGTTATCGAATACTTTAATATTATTTTCCACGTAGTAGTATCATTGTTATACATCCCAAAGCTGGAAGCGGACGATTTTTTATGACAATAATTAACAAAATTATTCCAGTTACACTGAAGATCAAGAGGAAATTTCTTAAGAGGTCTATAAAAAATGCATGAAACACTAGAAACATTAACAAACGATCTGCGTTTGAATGACATAACGACCGTATCACCAACGTCAACAATTAAGAATTTTTGTGTTATTAAAAATAAAAATATATTATTTCAAAAGATCTAAATGAAATAATTTTAAATGCCTGTTCATTAATGGAAATTTTTAATTAATTTGATTTAATTCTGATAACATTTTTTAGTTTACGTTGAGATAATTGATTTTTGTTTTATAGTGGATTGTTTTTTATTGTTAAGAACCGAATTTAATTAACATGTCGTTTTTAATTCAATATTTCAAAGTTATTCGAATGAAATTTTATGCTCTCTATTCGAATAAAAGCTCAAAACTATTCAGCTGTTCGAAAAAGAACGAACGATAAAATGTTTTTTAAGCGATTATAACAACCGAATAATTTGCAACCCTATTTCGGAAGACTTATGCAGCAAAAGATTCAGTTTGAAATAAAATGAAATCGTTAATAGAACTTAAATGAGTTTTAATATGTTTTTTCTTTGGCAGCAAAAAAATAAATGAATTTCAAAGTCGCACAGTGTATCACGACGGGTTGATCACACCGTTCATATATTTACAGTGGCTACAGTGTGCAAAGCCTCGTTAGTGTCTTATTTAGAGAGAATATTTAGTCACGTCGGCTTAAAGAAATGTACGCAGTTCTTTGGAAAATGACTCCATTGAAGTTGTTGTGCATTCCAAATGCTTTTCTTCAAAATATCCAACTCAAATCGCTTTAATTCTATAATTATGTCTGATATGACAATAATGTTAAGCGAGGATATTCCGAAGCAAAGTTTTTATGTTTCAAAGGCACATACACATGCACTCATAGACACACACATGCACACATACACTTATATGCATGCCAAGTTGTTTCAACCACATTTTCAGTTGTCCCATTTTTCACTATATTTTATGAGGAGAAAGACGATCCCTTTTTTTTTGTCAACGAGGTTTATTTTCAATTGCCGTCGGTACCTGTTTTCTTTTTTTTCGACTTACCATTGGGATGCAGAGGCGGCATGGGACCAACACTGCCTACAGTTGGATTATTGAGCACTGGAAGTCTGGGAGGATCCATTTTCCAGTGTAGCGGTATATTGAAATTGACAGGTGCAATAGATCCAAATTCACGATTGATTCCCGGTTCAATCAACATGACAATTAATTAATCGCTTTTAAGCACAATTTTATTCGCTTGTTTATTTTTATATTCTTCTCTCTACTTGCAACAATATATTTATTTCTTTTACATGCAACTGCTTTTAACTTGATATATACACACAGATGAGCACACACACATGTATGCACAAATACACATGTATGTATGTTTGTGTATTGATCCTTTTTTGCATACCATTTAATTAGCAGAATTGCATCAATTCAATTCATCAACTTTTTCGCTTTTCTTACAATTAATTTTGTTTAAACAATAACTTGCGGTTTGATTCCTATTTGACACAATTTGAAGCGGAACAAGCACTGTTTGAAGAACACATATTTCTGTGCGTATAGGCGTACACACATATACATGTAGCTACGTATGTGTGTGTGTGTGTGTCTTCACCTGATTCACCGCATCTCTCACTACACCGTAATCAACTTTTGATTCCACTATTTTGTAACTTTTTTATAGGCTTGGAATTTAGTGTATCTTTTTTTTTTAATTTTTGTTCTTATTTTTTTCTTTTTGTTCTTATTTCTCTTTAATCTCACCGAAGCGCAATCACGATCCAAACACGAAACCAACAGTTGTCATACTGAGCCATGTACTCTGTTTGAGTTTAACAGAAGTCTCTTGTGTTTACTGCTTATTCGAGCTGCTTCTTCAGCCAGTGCTACTGCCTTGTTCCTGAATTAAAAACCACTTAAGCCAAACACATGGATACACACCTCACAATACCTGCCCACAAATCTGTATGCAAGTATTTGTGCATGTGTTTCTTGTGCCAGCACCTTCCTTTTCACATTTGAGTGAATCGAATTGTTCACACAGTTATTCCCCATATAACTAAAACACACACACACACACACATGGCTACTGACGCTCATTTCCAATAAAGTGAAAAAAGAGAATAGGCAAACAAAAGCAAAGTTGGGCAAACCCACATACTCACACAGCAAACATAACATGACACATACACATCTCTTCAGCACATATGCCCTCTCAGCTGACAAACCATTTTCTCTCTCGGTGGTTTATTTTTTGTAATGGCGACTACAGCAACCGTGTTTTACTCCCTCTATTCAAGTTATGGAAGACCGTAATTTAACACTGTATTTATCTGGTGCAGAAAAGTGCGACAGAGAAGAAACTATTAAAACTCTATGTTTGGCTCTCTTTGTCTTTATACAATGCCCCAAGTAGAGTGAAAAAAAAGTTATCTTAAGACACTTCCCACTACACACAACAATTATCGCTAAATTGCATTGCCTGGTAGGCGTGCTGACCGCTAAAGCTTGAGTTTGTTAACACCAACAATTCGGAAGACCCAGAATTAATTGAAAACACAGCTGGATACAAAGAATGATAAGGAAAAGGGCCCTTTTTGCAGGGGGAAAATCATCTTTGCAAAAATTCAATTCAGCTGGCAGGAGAACAGAGAGATGAATATTTCAGCTCTCTGTCTTTCTTTTAGTTGAAGTAAAACTTGGCAAATTTAACTTCCTTAGTGGGAACGGGGTCTAACTTTGCCTAAATGGGATTTATATGAATGCATATTCATACACACACACACATTCATAAATACTTACTTACGTAGGTGTCTGAAGAACGTGCTGCCAGACTTCTGGGAAAACAAATACTCCATGTTTTATTTGAATACTGACTATTTGTGTTCCACAATTTGTTCTCATACGCAAATAAAATGTAAATAATTTTCATTTGGCTTCTGTCCAAAGTTTCGTTTGCTTACAAACTACTTTAAGGGTGTTGTTTTTATTTATATATGCACATACAATCTGACTACGGTTGGTGGTTTTGGCTTTCAAATCAGGCAACTTTCAAAATATTAGAGACGAAAAACTTAATTTTTCTAGGATCTATTGCAAATAGTGGAAACTGAAGGCGAAAAATGACAACCGAAATCATGTTGATTGTTTCGACTGTATGTTTGGACGCATTGACCTGTTCCACATGTCACAAGATATGATGTCAGATATCATAATATAAATTGCGACACATTCATGTATTATGACTTAAGTAAGACAGCTGCAGTTGCACTAATTCTCGATACATCAGTGGATAATTACTTATCCACTTATGAACTCTTTCCAGCGTTAAATTCTTGTTAAACACGACATAAATAATAAATAATATCTAATGCCCCGCATTGTACGTTGAAACATGAAGTAAAATTTGCAGAAGCAGAATATAAAGTTGACGTTTGTTGTTCTAAATAAAACATTTGAGAAATTCTTTTAAGTTTTGCCGCGCAAATCAATTTTTTAATTATCAATATAAAAAATGAAATGAGTTCAGATGAAGAAGGCATTACTGGCGGCAAATTTCTATGCAAAAACTTCACAAAAAACACGTTTAATACGTGTGCTGCCCAACAGGTCAAAGTTCCACCATATTTTTAACAATCAAATCAATGACATTAATTATATATGACTGAAAAATATTGGAAAATTTCGTGAAAACTAACACAATTTATGAAACTCTTTAATTTCAATTATGTGTTGATTTTTTTCCCCCAAAAAATTCAAAGTGATCAATATATGCTTAACCCTGAAGGGTTACTATTCATTTTTTACATTTATATTACTCTTCATTGTAGAACAGTTTTTAAGTTAAAATGCACGAAAATATTTTTACTTAAGTATTTTATTCAAAAAATAATATATATGTAGGGTGTTTTTTATAGAGTGATACAAGTTTAAAGCACAATAAAATATAGTTATATATTATTGATATCAATGCAACGGTATTTGTTGGATAGAAAATTTTATGACATTAATGTCTGAATATGCTTTCGGCCATGTGGCCGCCACGGCTGGCGCATACAACACGCAATCTGAAACACCAATTTTCACAAACAGTAACATTCTGACCATTATCGTTTTTGAAGACATGTGGGCCAATGACTCGCTAGCCCAAAAAGCGCATCAAACAGTAATTTTCTGTGGATGTCAGGGTGTTTCGACAAAAGCCTGTGGATTCTCTTCGCTCCAAATGTGACAATTCTGTTTATTTACGTACCCATTCAACCAAAAATGGGCTTCATGGGAAAATAAAATTTTGAATGGAATTTCAAAATCAATATCAATTTGTGCTTTAGCCAATTCGCCGAATTGGAGGCGCATACGATGGTCGTTTGGCTTTAATTCCTACACAAGTTGAATCTTGAAAGCTTTTAAGCCAAGATCTTTGCGTAAAATATTCCATAAAGTGGAAGGACACAACCCCAGTTGCTGAGAACGGCGACGAATTGATTGATTAGGATCATCTCCAATGCTTTCCTGTACAGCGGCTATAGATTCTTCAGTACGCACTGTTCGGCGTCTCACGGGATGCACACTATCAGTAACAGTAAATGTGGTCTGAAAACGATCTATTGTTATTCGAATTAGCAGGTCTGAAGGACGATTATGTACTCCATAAAATAGACGAAGTGCACGATAAGTTTGACGAACAGAACCATTATTTTGATTAAAAATTTCCACAATTTACACGCGTTGCTCTGGTATAAGTCGATCCATAATGAAATGTCGAAGCAAACTAAGCAAAAAGCAACTATTAGCTGTTAAATGGGTGGTCAAATAAAGCAGTGATGCCAACCCACTCTATCACTCTAAAAGAAATACCCTATACATAATATTAAGTATAACATAAAAACTGTTGTTCTCTCTTAAAGCTCGATATTTGAGCAAAAAAAAAGATACGATATGAAGTAAATGATTTTCGTCGATTCGACGAACAGGGTTAAAAATTCACTAATTTATTGGCCATAAATACCAGTTTTAAGGACCACATAATATCTGACTTCATACTTTATCAAGTAGGAAATATTAAGAACAGCGATTCTGTCGCCATTTTCGTTTGAAATTGTTTATTCTTCCATAGGCCATTTAATATTCCTTAAAACATCCGATAAGCCCGAAACTATTGACCCCACTTGCCGCTTTATTGCCGATGCCACATAAGCTGGGAAAGTTGTCGAAACTATGACCTCCAGCTTAGATTACCTCCGATCCAGCTGTTTCTGTCCTTTCACAGAAGTCATATATAAATTGCAATGTCAGAAGATTATATTTCCAATTAAGCAAATTTCATGTCAAGTGAAAAAAACTCGTCATGTCAAAGTCCATAAAAACAGAATAAAACAAAATCCACAGACATCTAAAAATTTTTTTAAACGCGAACACGTGGCAGCACCATGTGCACACACACACACACACACACACACATGCATATGGATATATATATTTCATACAATAATTTTTATTTGGGTATTATCCGAGCAACTGAGAGAGTGGAGTTGCAAATGAGTGAATTGCCATACGCTGTATCGGCATGGTACGGGCACGGGTATGCAAACGCCGTGTGCAACTTCTTGAATATCCACAAACGAATTTTGTGTTCGTAAGAAAATTAATAAATAACTCGGCCTCAACTTTTGCTCGCCTTTAGTAAGTCAAGACTCCATATACTCATCCCACATATACCAGAGTATTTCACGAGTCCATGGTGCGGGCCATACCTGCTAAATGCGTATTGAAGATGATACTCTCTGTTGTTGGCTGTTTAATTTCCGTGTGAATGGATTTTTATTGCATTAATGAACGAAAACATGTAATTAAATATGTGATTGTGTGAGTGTTTCGCGGTCATTTCACACTCTTTACATGGATGTGTATGTACATGCATACACATACACACATATTTATATGCGTGTGTGTGTGTGTTCGCAGATGTGTTTGAAGAGCAGCCCATGCAACCGAGCATTCAAATTCACTGTTCTAATTGGGCCGCATTCTGTTTTGTGCCATTAATTTAATTGTGGGTTTGTACATTTTTGCGCTGAGAATTTGCACGCACACACACACACAAGATGTATGTGTAATGTATGTACGTAAGCAAGCAAATTATATACAATTAAACAAATTCAATTTGTACGCTGGCTCCAAAACTCTTATGTAAAAGCAAAGATTCCACAAACAGTTCCGTGCTGTTGTGCCGAATCTTAATGTGAAAACTATTTGCATACGTAATTGTTTGTGTGCTGAAATTAAACTTTAGTTTCACCTAGAATAATGTTTTAGATTAGATCGTTTTTAATATAAGCCACTATAAATTAGGGAGGTAACGTTACGCCTTCTTGCCGTTACAATCGGCGATATCGATATGCGATACCGATGCGCGGTATGAATTTGAGGTTGAGAGGTGTGAAGTAGAGTAAAGAATTGTTTTATTTCAATATGATATCACAGTGTACAGGTACGATTACACGTGGCAAAAATTCGCCCCAAACAGCGGAACACTAAAGAAAAATATTTTGTTTCTTTTTTTCTTATTTTCTATCCAATCAAACTGTTTCATTGATATCAAAAGTATCTTACTGTGTTTTATTATGATTTAAACTTGTATCACTCTATAAAAAACACTCTATAGTTTCCAATTATAATAGATTCTAAGGCACTGCCTATTGTTAATGTGTGAAACTGTTTCACTTAGTCTCGGTTCACACTATGGAAGTTTTCTTTCAGAAAGTCTTAGTTTTTTGTTGATAAGGGTGAGAAGAATGGGAAGGGGTACACACTTTCATGTACCTTGAAATTCCCTTTTGTTTTGTGATTCGTCACACAAGAAAATGTCACACAAGAAAAACAGTGTTAAAGTAGACATGCAAAAATCTTAAATTTCATCAGAAATAATTTCAGTATGTAGACACGAATGAAAGTTTAAAGGATAATTTGAGAGAATTTCTGAAAGAAAACTTCCATAGTGTGAACCGAAACTAAGTGAAACAGTTTCACACATTAATTATAGGCAGTGGCTTAGAATATATTATAATTGGAAACTATAGAGTGTTTTTTATAGAGTGATACAAGTTTAAATCATAATAAAACACAGTAATATATTTTTGATATCAATGAAACGGTGTTTGATGGATAGAAAACTTTATGACATTAATGCTAAAATATGACTTTGACCATGTGGCCGCCACGGCTGGCGCGTACAAGGCGCAATCTGGAACACCAATTTTCACAAACTGTTCGCAGCATTTGTGACCGCATCTCGCCGATAACTCTTCGAATGTTCATTTCCAGGTGTTCAATTGTTTGAGGTTTATCGACGTACACAAGCCACTTAATATAACCCCAAAGAAAATAACCCAATGGAGTTAAATCACACGATCTTGGGGTCCAATTAATTGGGTCATTTCGTGAAATAATTTTTTCGTCAAAAGTTTCCTTGAGTAAATCAATTGTAGCGCCCGCTGTGTGGCATGTGGCTCCGTCCTGTGGGAATCACATACCAGCAAGATGAATGCCAGCTAATTGAGGTACGGAAAAACTTCGAATCATGTTCCTGCGCCGTTCACCATTGACAGTAACATTCTGACCATCATCGTTTTTGAAGACTTATGGGCTGGCGGAGTCATTGGCGCACCAAACACTAATTCTTTGTGGAAGAGATGGTCTTTCGAGAAAAGCTTGTGGATTCTGCTCACTCCAAATGCGGCCATTCTGTTTATTTACGTGCCCATTCAACCAGAAAGGAATGATGGTTTGAAAGGAATGGATGAGTTTGGCGAATGGAACAATTATTTGGATAAAAAACTCCATCATTTTCAACAAATTGCTCTGGTGTAAAGTCGATTCATAATCAAATTTGAATGGTAACTAAACAAAAAGCAACTGCCAGCTGTTAAATGGGTGTTCAAATAAAGCATAGAAGCCAAGTTGTGACACCCTAAAAAAGCAGGATGTGTAAAAATATTAGGGGTATTCACACTTCGTGCTATTTATTCATATTGTCATAAACTCCTTAAATCTTAGACCAGTTTAAAAAAGTTGTAGTGCTGCATACAAAAAAGTCATAAAATGCTGTAGAGATCTGAGCCGAATGGCTGAAAATCTTTAGGCGAGACAGCGATAGTTTACGTTTGCCGCCGCCTAAGAGGATAACAATTTTTTCATATCTATATGTCTGTACATTAAATCACATTTTTATAACATGAAAAATATTAAAAGAGCTCTGAATCGCAAAAACTAATTATATACAATTTAAAAATTTTTCTCGTTTAACTTAAGAAGCTGTCAGACACTGAACGTTTTTCCGTATGACGCCGCAAAAAAAATTTATTCAGCTCATAACAAGGCAGCAGCTGTTAGAGTTTATATATACAAACTTATTTAGCAGACCAAGTTATGCCAGGTTGTTCACACTAGCCATATTTTTCGTGCTATTATTTTATGACTTATGACTTATGACTACAGTGTGAATCCCCTAATTGTGTTTGCAAGAAATAGATCGTGGTAAAGCTAACAAAATTAAAGTGACCAGTGAGAGGCTTTTAGCTAATACGCATACTGCAGCTAATCCATATAAAAAAGGATGCTCTACATAAAATTACGTTTTAATCATTTAAGAAATCATTCAAGACTTCAACTTATTCATTTATAAGAATTTTAAACAGATATTAAAACCATAACAAGAAGTCAACGTGCGTTTTTTCTTTTTATTTTCCTTTTTTATAATTCAACATTGTCTGGGTTTCTTCCAAAAAAAACACCGACAGGTAACAGACACAATAATTTAAAGAGTTAACAACTTTCGCTGCTTGTGCAGGGGCCCTAGGAAATATTTCAATCAAATTTGTCTCTTAAATATTTGGGAATGCTTAACAGTTTTACTTTAATTTAATATATTTAATATAATTTGGCGTAAGTGAGGAATTGTTTTGTAACTAAACAGATTTTATTTAATTACCAGTTCCCTATTCGAGCTTGAAACAATTGAAATATATCTCAACTGCCTGTCCCACGATGTCAGTCGATATCATTCTGTCGGCCAAAATACATTTTAAATTTAAGGAATTGTTTTCTTCTTATTCTTATTGCAGGTAATAGAAGTATAATAGAAATAAAAAAAAGTTAAACTGTTCAAATCGATTGTTGTGAGATTGTGGTACTCTCATGTACCACAAAATATTGCAGTTATCCAACCCTGGAATCGAAATTTTAATTTTTTTTTAATTTTTGATACCAATTTTGTTTTGCTAGAATAAAAAATAGTATTAATCAGGAAAAAACGAGGTTAGTTGATTTATGTTATTGTATAAAAAAATTTAAATTTCCTAACCCTGGATAGGAACTTTAAACTTTAAAAATTTTTTTTTCATCGATGCAAATCTTCATGATACCAAAAACGGTAAGAAAAACTTAATATTTTAAACATTTTATTCATTTTATGTACCACAAAATACCGAATGTGCAAAAAAAATTGATTTCCCATCCCCGGAAATGTTTTTTAAGTTTTAAATGGACAATTGAGGAGCCCCAAGCATGAAATAGGTTCACTTATCAAATAAGCAACAAAATAATCGGTTTTTGGTAATAATTTTGCGTCGAGAAATAATTGTAAGCTTCCCAGCTCTGGAACCGTCCTTCCGATTTCTCTTTTTCAATACCACTCCATGTTGGCTCACTTCCAATCGATCAGTCCAAGAACGAAATCTCTAGCTCTTCTGGGGACTTGGGAAAACCGATTTCACGTACAGACAGGCGGACAGACGGACATCGCTCAATCGTCATCGCTAATCATAAGGATCCAGAATACTTTATGGGGTCCCATATTGATATCGAAGAAATTACTCACGGAATGGGATGGGATGGGAAATTAATTTTTTTTGCACATTCAGTATTTTGTGGTACATGTAATAACTAAAATGTTTAAAAATTTTAAGTTTTTCTTAAATAAAACCGTTTTTGGTATCATGAAGATTTGCCATCGAAGAAAAAAAAAATTAAAAATTTAGAGTTCCCATCCAGGGATAGGAAATTTAAATTTTTTTATACAATAAACTAACCAAAAATCAACTGACATCGTTTGTTCTTGGTTAAAATTATTGTTTATTCTGGCAAAACAAAATTGGTATCAAAAATATAAGAAAAAATCATTATTTAGATTCCAGGGTTGGATACCGCAATATTTTGTGGTACATGAAAGTGACAAAAATGGTTACAAATTTGTAGTTTTTCTTAAATAAAACCGCTTTACACATCATGAAGACTTCCATTGGTAAAAAAAAATTATTTAAAAAAAATAAAATTTTCGCTTCCAGGGATCGGAAATTGATTTTTTTTTGCACATTTGGTATTTCGTGGTACATATAATAACAAAAATGTTTAAGAATTTCAGACTTTTCTTAATTAATACATCAGGTAGATTTCCATTGATGAAAAAAAACTTTCGCTTGCTGGGGTAAGAAATTGAAATTTTATATAAACCAAAGGGCAACTAACCGATTAAGACTGTTTTTTAATTCAGGAAAAGACAAAATTAATATCAAGTATTTAAAAAATCTCAATTTCGATTCCAGAGTTGGATATATGCAATATTTTGTATAACATGAAAGTTGCCAAAATAGTTGCCAATTAGTTTTTTTTAAATAAAACCGCTTTACAAATTATGAAGACTTGTATTGGTAAAAAAAAAATTTTTTTTATTAAAATTTCGTTTCCCGGCGTGAGAAATTTTGAATATTTTTTTATTTATAAAAGTAACCAAAATATGCAACTGAAGTTGTTTTTATTGCGCTTATAAATTAGAAAGCACAAAATTGGTACTTAAAAATATATGTAATGCCCGACGTACTTTGGTGAAGGGTATATAAGATTCGGCACAGCCGAATGTAGCACTTTTACTTGTTTATAATTGTGATGTAAAACCAAGAAGTTTCCCTTATTAAAATAAAATTAATTTTGTTGTTTATTTCATCGCTAATCATAAGGATCCAGAATATATATACTTTTTGCGGTCGCATATTGATATCGAAGAAATTACTCACGGAATGACAAGCCCCTTTCACTTTTTTGTGAAGGGTATAATGACTGATTCATTTACAGCTCTGGTACTGACCTGCTATTTCCGAAACTATGGTGATCTTATGAAAGGCTCTCAACGCCAATTTAAAGAAAATATAAAACTTTAGACGAAACAGCTAAAAAGTGAGTTTTATATTGCGGTCATAGAATAAAACTGTTTTATGGAGCAGCAGTACCCTGAAGAAGAATTAGTTATGGATGACAGGGGACAAGATGCTGAACGAATATGTCAGGTGATTAGCAGGAATTTGCATTATTAAAACATAAAAGCAGGGGATTTTGTAACACGTTAATTATACCGGCTTACCGAAATAATAAACTCCTTTTAAAATTATATTGGCGAATGAAAAGTAATAGGTGTGATCCCGTACTTTTTGGGTAAAGTTCGGCAAGGTGAGAGTAAGCAAAAAATTCTCTCACATATTGTTAAAAACGTACAAAAGTACGGGAACAGAAACAGCCAAATTTCTTTACCAGAAGAAAACATCGAAGTGTTTTGAATTTTAATACATGGTATGTTGTGTCTGCATGCAAGTTAAACTCAAGCAGTATTTAGTTTATTCGCCATTTACTCTTATTTTGCTACAATCTTTATTTAAAATCTTTTAATAACAGCTGTTTGCTGTTTTATCTTTTTAAAACAGCTGATTGTTTGGCTGTTTTCCCAATCTGCCCGAAAAAAATTTGCGGGCTGTTTCGAGCAAGAAGAAGAAGAAGAACTTTGTTCTCTCACAATCTCTCTCACTTGCCCAAACTTTGAGTACGGGAACAGTTTTGGGTAAGTTTGGGCATCCGCGGGCACCCAAAGTAGAGTACGGGATCACACCTAATATTTGTTCTGCCAACACGCATAGAAGCTACCTGCTACTCACATTAAAAGCCGGGTCCACGAAGTCGCTCGACAAAATACATTTGAACATTTCTATTTCTCCTGCTGTACTTTATCCTTTTCATCTATGGATTCTATTTCTGCAACTTCCCGCTGGGAAACTCTAAAATTTAAAAGAAATCGGAAAGTTGTGAGTTTTACCCCGTTTTAAGAAAACCGAGTTCTAATCATAACTCAACGCTTTGAGGTCCAGGGAAACATCTTGTGCTAATTCTCTGAATCCGCCACTATGTCTGCATGTATGTACACTATGTGTGTGTGTGCGTGTCAGTTCTGAAACCATGGGTGAATCCAGTTTAACCCAGATAGCGCCGCAAAAAAACTTTTTTTTAAAACATAAATTTTTATTGCGAAATTCATAAGTTCACATGATTCTAGACTTATTATATTAAATGAATTTCTTTCCTAAAACCTATAGTTTTCCCGGAATCGGGTGTTCTTTTAAAAGGGCAGTAGCAAAATACTCTACTTTCATATTTTTTTTTTTTTTAATTGTACTGAAGTTAAAAAAAGTTTATGAAATTGCTTCTTTTGCTTAAAAGGGAAAACAATTTTCAATGGAAAATCTTTTAATATTCCACGTTGGGGTATGATACGCCCAGAAGCAATCCCATGGGTGCAACGCAACATTGCACTTGTTGCAAAAAGAGTTGGCAAAGTTGCAAGGAGTTTGATGTTCCTTGTGCTAAACTAGATGCTCTTGTCCATCAAATTGAGAATATAAATGCAGGTTGGCGGCCGAACGTGTCTCACCCCTCTTTGTAAATCTTTTAAATAATTCAAGTAACCCGTTGCCAATAACTCTTCTAAAAGTTGAATGATCCATATTTTCACGATGTCCTCGGCTTTTCAACCATTTTCCGGTTGAATATCTCCACTAAAGGAATGTTATCGTCGCTGTCGTCGTCGGTCTCATAGTTAGATATATTGTTGAGCCTCATTTCTGCTTCAGCATGTAGCTGACTGCCATGCAAATTGCTTAGGCACACACTGTCTTCATCCGTTACGTCAGCGGTAGCGCTTTCGCGCGGTAATATGTAAACTGTGCCCAGATTCTCGTCATCACTGCATTTGTCAAGCTCTTCTAAAATTTCGTTGAGCTTTAATGCCTTCGAAATTACAACGAAAATAATAACAAGTAAAAGTGCTATATTCGGCTGTGCCGAATCTTATATACCCTTCACTAACGTACGTCTACTTTCTAACTTATAAAATTGTTTCAGTTAGCAAAAAGTAACAACAACTTCAGTTGCGTTTTTCATGTTATACAAAATATTGCAGTATCCAACCCTGGAATCAAAATTTTTATTTTTTTTTTTTAATTTTTAATACCAATTTTGTTTTGCCGAAAAAAAAATTAATTTTAATTTGGAAAAAAACGACATCAATTGATTTTTGATTATGTATTGTATAAAAAAATTTTAAATTTCGGAACCCTGGATGGGAACTTTAAATTTTTTAATTTATTTTTAATCGATGCAAATCTTCATGTTACCAAAAACGGTTTTATTTAAGAAAAACTTAACATATTTATATATTTTAGTTAATATATGTACCACAAAATACCGAATGTGCCCAAAAAATATTTCAATTTCCCATCCCTGGAGGAGAAAATTAAAACTTTTTAAAATTATTTTTTACCAATGCAAGTCTTCATGATGTATAAACTGGTTTTATTTAAGAAAAACTACAAATTTGTAACCATTTCTGTCACATTCATGTACTACAATATATATCAGTTTTCGAGCCCTGGAATCGAAATTTGTTTTTTATTTTTTTATTTTTGATACCAATTCTGTTTTACCAGGACAAAAAATAATTTTAACCAGGATAAAACGACGTTAGTTAATTTTTAGTTATTTTAATGTACAAAAAATATTAAAATTTCCTAACCCTGTATAAGAATTTTTAATTAAAAAAAATTTTTTTTTTCATCTATGCAAATCTTCCTGATTTATAAAACGGTTTTATTTAAGAAAAGCTTAAAGTTCTTAAACATTTTAATTATTATATCTACCACAAAATACCAAATATGTCAAAAAAAATATTCAATTTCCGATCGCTGGAATCGAAAATTAAATTTTTTAAAATTATGGAAGTCTTCATGATGTATAAAGCGGTTTTATTTAAGAAAAATTACAAATTTGTTACCACTTTCGTTACTTTCATGTACTACAAAATATTGCAGTTATCCCACCCTGGAATCGAAATTTTAATTTTTTTTTAAATTTTTGATACCAATTTTGTTTTGCCGAAATAAAAAGTAATTGTAACCAGGAAAAACGACGTCAGTTGATTTTTGGTTAGTTTATTGTATAAAAAAAATTTGAATTTCCTAACCCTGGATGGGAACTCTAAATTTTAAAATTTTTTTTCCTTCGATGCAAATCTTCATGATACCAAAAACGGTTTAATTTAAGAAAAACTTGAAATTTTTAAACATTTTAGCTATTATATGTACCACAAAATACCAAATGTGCAAAAAAAATTTATTTCCCATCCCTGGAAATGTTTTTTTTAAGTTGTAAATGGACAATTGAGGAGCCCCAAGCATGAAATAGGTTCAATTATCAAATAAGCAAGAAAATAATCGGCTTTTGGTGTTAATTTTGCGTCGAGAAATAGGTGTAAGCTTCCCAACTCTGGAGCCGTCCTTCCGATTTTTCTGAATTTCAATACCACTCTAAGTTAGCTCACTTCCAATCGATCAGTCCAAGAATGAAGTCTCTAGCTCTTCTGGGGGCTTGGAAAAACGTACAGACAGACAGACGGACATCGCTCAATCGTCATCGCTATTCATAAGGATCCGAAATATATATACTTTATGGGGTCGCATATTGATATCGAAGAAATTACACACGGAATGACAAACCTAAATATACCCTTTCACATTTTTGTGAAGGGTATAAAAATGTATACCATATTTTGCAACTGTCCTTTTAAAAGGTCACTGAACTTTACACTGCAATACACCGTTATGTAAGCACTTTATTGGCTTTTTTTCAAATTTATATACTTCTTTTATTTGTTTTTTAAAGAAAAAATCACAATTAACTGGATGTAAAAGATTTACTTAAATTTTTTCTCCATTACACACTATAAAGAAAAACAATGTCTCGCAAAGCACTAATTAAAAATCTGAATACCCTGAACTGCTTTCATCCTCTGATCTTTTTGAATTTCGAATCTGCATAACAAAGTATAAACAATAATAATATTCAAAAAAGTAATGAAAAAATACACGTGGTGTTCTTTTCAAAGGACAGTTGCGCCAAGTGGATTAATGTATTCGAAAAATTGGTTTCTCTTAAAAAACCCCGATATTAAATATCTGATCAGTTTGCATTCTCGATTCTTTTATAGCAATCGAAAATTCTGTGGGTTAAATGGAAAATTAAAATAATTTTGTTTCGGCTCGAAGAGCTCAAAAGAATAGAATAGCCAGGGGGCAAATTACGGCATTCGATACGATTCGAAATTTCAAAATACTTCCATATAAACTGTATTGAAATATTTCGTAATTTCGTTCGATAACGAGTGCCGTCATTTGCCCCCCGGTCTTTTAGACGGTGCATTCCAAGTTATCCCACGTTGTCATGTGCTTTAAAGTACCTTCTCCATGCTGAGTCATCGGAAGCACCGACTTTTTCTTTTCCTCTCTTAATAAATATTGTTACGTTTTTAGACCTTTTCGTAAAAACGGTTTTATTACTTATCCTTCAAGGATTCGTTTTATTGCACCAAATTAAAACACGGACAAATTAATTTTAGAAATATAATGCGGCAACACTTTATTTATTACTTTATTAACACGAGTATTTGTACTACTCAACACTTAGCGATGTTAACACGTCTATATTTGAAATCACACTCACTCGCTGAGTTCTGGCAGCGCCTTTATATAGCAAAAATTACGTCGTCTGGTAACTTCGCGAAACTTCTGGGCATGATGGTTGTGCTTTACTTAACATGTAGCTATATACGTCTGTTTGTATACATGACAATGCTGACTTGTGTGTTTTGCTTATGGTAACTATGCGTGGTTGTATGGATGAGTGTTCTGGGTGTTGTTGGGGTTTTGTTTCTTCTTCTTCTATGTGTATATGGCTGTGTATACTTGTGGATCTGTTTAGCTTTATTAGCAGCGAATACTTACATGCAAGATCATTAAGAACAACATCTCTTAGTATTTATGTTGCTAGGTTTTTCGTTGTTGTTGTTGTTGTTGTTGTTTACACTTATTATTGGCACAGCCTCGGATGATCTTGTATATTCTGGAGTATTCCATTTCCGTTAATTTGAATATTATCTATATAGTGTTGACCAGGGTTGTAACATTTTGACAACTATAGATTAATTGACAGTGCTGCCAAGTACATATAGCCACAATGTCGTTTTATTTAAATCTATTTCTAATCTTTGTAACAATATTTCCTGTTCATCTGTAAAACTTCAACACAAACTTACGCATTTTGTACCCTGTACGGCAACTATAATTTCACTCAAATACGGGCCTTTTCAGCGAAGACTTCTTTAACTGGTGCCTTTCATGGATATATTACGTGCCATCATTGAAGCTAGAAAAGATCTTATACCATAATGAGGCTTCAGAAGCACTATTTTTAAAACGTTTTTTAAATTTTTTGAAAAATGTCAAGAAATCTGGTGTCTGGCGACTTTGAGTGGACTGCAATGCTAGAGATTGCAGACAGACACCACTTAACCAGTTAATTAATAATATTAATATTAAAGTATGTCGTATAAATTTTAGATCTTAAACTTTTCAGTTTTAATTACTGCAAGTTTTATGTGCACAAGTTTCAAGTAGATAAAGCACTGCCCATAGTGTGAAACTTGAATCAGGAGTGAATTACAATTTTATTTTTTCCAAGTGATTAAGTTGGGTCTTGCAAAATATTTTACATCCTCGGAATGTCTGATGAGATCTACGATCTGAACGTTTCCAATTAGTATCAGAGTTACCGTTTACAATAAACCTCATGCCACTACATATTTACATATATAATTTTGATGTACAGATAAATATATAGAAAATAATTTTTATACCCTTCACAAAAAAGTGAAAGAGTATATTTAGGTTTGTGATTCCGATATCAATATGCGACCCCAAAAAGTATTCCGGATCCTTATGAATAGCGATGTCCGTCTGTCCGTACGGGAAATCGGTTTTCCCAAGCCCCCTGAAGAGCTAGAGACTTCATTCTTGGACTGATGCATTGGAAATTAACCTAAATAGAGTAAATTCAGAAAAATCGGAAGGACTGTTCCAGAGCTGGGAAGCTTACACCTATTTCTCGACGCAAAATTAACACCAAAAACCGATTATTTTTTTGCTTATTTGAAATTGAACCTATTTCATGCGTTGGGACTCTTCCATTGTCCATTTAAAACTAAAAAAAAAATCCAGGGATGGGAAACAAAGTTTTTTTGGCACATTCGGTATATTGTGGTACATATAATAACTAAAATGTTTAAAAATTTTAAGTTTTTCTTAAATAAAACCGTCTTTGGTGCAATGAAGATTTGCATCGAAAAAATATATTAAAAATTTAAAGTTCCCATCCAGGGTTAGGAAATTTCAATTTTTTTATACAATAAAGTAACCAAAAATCAACTGACATCGTTTCTTCCTGGTTAAAATTATTGTTTATTCTGGCAAAACAAAATTGGTATCAAAAATTTAAGAAAAAATCATAATTTCGATTCCAGGGTTGGATACCGCAATATTTTGTAGTACATGAAAGTGACAAAAATGGTTACAAATTTGTAGTTTTTCTTAAATAAAACCGCTTTATACATCATGACTGCCATTGGTAAAAAAAATTATTTTAAATAAATCAAATTTTCGCTTCCAGGGATCGGAAATTGATTTTTTTTTTTGCACATTTGGTATTTCGTGGTACATATAATAACTAAAATGTTTAAGAATTTCAGGTTTTTCTTAATTAAAACCGTTTTATACATCAGGTAGATTACCATTGATGAAAAAAATTTTCGCTTCCAGGGGTAAGAAACTGAAATTTTATATAAACCAAATGGCAACTAACCGATTAAGACTATTTTTTAATTCAGGAAGAGACAAAATTAATATCAAGTATTTAAAAAATCTCAATTTCGATTCCAGAGTTTGATATATGCAATATTTTGTATAACATGAAAGTTGCCAAAATAGTTGCCAATTAGTTTTTTTTAAATAAAACCGCTTTACAAATTATGAAGACTTGTATTGGTAAAAAAAATTTTAAAATTAAAATTTCGTTTCCAGGCGTGAGAAATTTTGAATATTTTTTTATTTATAAAAGTAACCAAAATATGCAACTAAAGTTGTTTTTATTGCGCTTATAAATTAGAAAGCACAAAATTGGTACTTAAAAATATATGTAATGCCCGACGTACTTTGGTGAAGGGTATATAAGATTCGGCACAGCCGAATCTTTTACTTGTTTATAATTATAATGTAAGACCAAGAAGTTTCGCTTATTAAAATAAAATTAATTTTGTTGTTTATTTCATTAAATTATTATTTATATACAGCAGCATCTCGAAAAGGTTGAACGAAATGTTCCAAAGGCAGTTATATTTCTTAAGATTTTTAAATATTAAACAGAGATAATGAATAACATAATTAACAACGTTTAAGACTTTTCAATTTTAATTTGATCGTGCTGATCCTTTTTTCCAAAAATTTCGTTTAAAAATATTTATGTATTCGTCACATCATCTAAACAGTTATCAAAGAACTAGAGATGATAGAATTCGCTAACGAAACAAAAAATTAAATTGTGGCAGAATACCCAGTATTAACCGTTATAATTTTTCGAACTGGCCCAATAATTATCTTGCATTTTTACGGAGGTACCAGAATAAAGGGGTAACAGGCTTAAAGTCATGCCGATTTAGTTAAGACATGAAAATACCAACAGATTTTGGCATTATCTCGTAAGTTTCTACCAACAGCACAGGTATGGTTATCAGTGTTCCTAGTGTTCAATTTGCCTTGATGAGAACTAATGTTGTATTTTTCAAATTGGAACGGATTTCGATACTTTAGAGCCTGTGGGTATGACATATTTGATGTACCAATTTGCTCATGCTACGATGCTAGACCACTTGCTCGAGGTTGTCAACTGGGCTACAGTACTAAACTTAGTATACCACTAGAAGCACAATATAAAATTTATTTTATTATATTATTTTTCTTTTATGATCAGCCGGTTGGCTTTGAGACAAACAGGTGCATTTTTCTTTAATCTTAAACAAAACTGATATTAAAAATTAAAATAGTCAATTTGTTTTATTATATTCTTATAGGAAATCTATATTAATTAACATATCTAATGAAAAAATATTTTTCATTCATTCTTAACACTCTTTGAAATAGCCGAAAGCACAAAATTGTTCTCTTAAACATTGATATGCCAGTTGTCTTTTGATTAATGTTTTTAAGGACAGCATTATCGTAAAAGAAGTTATGCGATTGCCAATTACCCTAAACTTTTTAATTTGTTATAATGTGCGACATTGAATAATAAATTTTTTTACAATACATTTCCATCAAACGTTAATAACCTATATTTTTATTAAAAATTATATAAAAGCTTCAAATTGGCCACCTGGTATGAAGACCATTTGAGAATTAGCAAACGATTTTTAAAAATCACCTTTTAAGTGTAGTAGGCTTTGCAACTTACACCAACCAAAACTCAACAAATAATTTTTATTCGATATGATTCGAATTTATTTTTCTACAACTTTATACAACTAGACATGCATTGTATAACAATGAAAGTTATTTTTATAAGCCTAAATGAAAAATAAAATCTAAATTGAAATCTTACAAAATTTACTATTTCGCAATGCTTCAGTTATAATCAAGGTATTACAATATGAGTGTATGCATGTACGTATATTAAATAGAAAATTTCATAAAAATCAACCTTATAGTGTGAACCAATAACTAGAGCTTTTGCCATTTTACAAAATGTTATGCCATATACATGAATGTAGCATTATTTATTGTAGAAATGCAGTGCAGTTGTGCCAGTATACTTCTTTAACACAAACATACGGGAATATAATGGCGCCGTGTTGCAATCCCATATACCGTAACCCCATATTGGCTTTATAGCACTTTTTCCTATGCTATAAACCCATAATTTGGGTTTGGGGTTATCGCACAAAATAAAATGCAATAAAGCCAATATGGGGTTATAGCACAAATTTTAAATTTTAAATATGGTATTATCTCACTTATTTGAAGGGAATAAACTCATATTGTATTATTAGACATTTGTATACAAATGAAACCAAATGATTTTGTAGGGTGTACGAATTAGCCCCCACGAACAGTTATAAATTAAAAATTTTATTTAATTTCTTTGTTTTCTTACGCCATATTTTCGTAAATCTCCGTTACAAAATATTACTTGATTAAGTTCGACATTATAGCTATAGTACTTGTCAGCGTTCGGAGAATATGCCAGCCATAAGAGTAATTCTGTTATTTTTTTTTCGTGAGTTTTTGTGAAAGGTATCCATCGTATGAGTTGAAGGATTTGCGACTCGCTGATTCCATTAACAAAAGCAAAAGCACAAGCTATTAGTTGCGCTTTATAAGTTCTTTTTCCGAAAAAAGAATCAATTATAAATCCGGGAACATTAGAAAAATTTATAATATCGCTTTTATTTAGTAAGATCTTCCTTGCGTTTAAACGATTACTCTCCATTCTTTTAAAATTTTCCATATTTATTTTTAAGCAGCATACGCAAAACTGTTTTTAATATTCGCTTTTTATGTGATAACATAGTTATTAGGCAATTCAATGCAAAACAGGTTTAACAGTTAGTTCACTCTCTATTATTGATTGCAAAAAAAAAACCCAGCAGAAAATTCAGTATGCCATGAAAAAATAGTTGTAAGGGATTGATTTCGATTATTTTCAAAATATATGAAAAGTTTAAATCACTTATATTCCGCATTTCGTAAAAGGGGAAACCATAATTTTGCAAAAAAATATTATAATAGAAGGGAATTTTCCCTTGTACGAAAAGTTAAAATCAGTCATACTATGTTATTTCTATAAAAAGGAAACCAAATTATTTTGTCTTTTACAAAAACATAACAAAATATATTTATTCAACAAAGAGTATAATATTCAACGAATTAAATTAAACTCAATACAAAATTCACCAACAAATAATCAACAAAGAAAGAATTATACGTTTAACAAAATATAACTACGGCATCAATAATAACGGAGCGACAAACTGGGCACATTTCAATATTTTGTTTTAAATAGTTTTTGTTGTTTATGTACAGTTATGTACAAAACATATTATTATTCCTAACAAATGAATATGGAACATAATTCATAAGATAATGCATGTGATACAAAATTTTTTAATTATGAGGTTATCGCACAGAAAAAAGTGCAATAAAGCCAATATGGGGTTATAGCATAAATTTTAAATTTTTAATATGGTACTATCGCACTTATTTGAAGGAAATAAACCCATATGGGACTATAACACATCGCTGGTGTTATAAAGCCAATATGGGGTTATGGTATATGGGATTGCAACACGGCGCCGAATATAATATATTCTGTAAATATTTATATTGACATTAACTGCATATTCACCGATGTCAAAATGTGTATTACGATCGCTTAAATAATATATAAAACAAATTTCAAAACGTTGATTCTGTTTGAAGTGTTATGTGCGAACGAACGACAGCATGTGACATTGGCGAACAAGCCTTGAATTTACATAAATTTGATACTATTTCTGTTAATACTCTCTTTTTCTTCTACAAAATCTGATAATTTTGTTTAAATGCTATTTACATATTCAATCTAATGATAGCTTGCGACATCTGCGAACAAACATTTAGGCTTTGGTAGACTGTATCGCGAGTGCTGAAGTACTTGATAAGAAAGTTGCATTGTTTGTAGTATAAAATTTATTCTTATAACAAAAATAATTATTATAATTGTACTATAGTAATAAACCAATACATACACTATAAATTAGTTTCTTTACGCGCCCAAAGCTACCAAAGTTTACGTAGTTTGGCATTAGTACTTTCTTTGTAAAGTGGTGGGTTTATACATCTTTGAAATTATATATATGTTCTATGGAAGCCGAGACATATTCAATAAAAAATGATAAAATAGTAAATAATGCTCAAAACGCTAAAATTTTTATAAGATCGGTAAAACTTTTTGCGTGTAAAAAAATTGATCTTACGCTATATATACATTCATATGTATATGCAAACTTAAGATAATTTAAATGTCTCATAGAGCATAGAATTTATTCACATCGATAATTGCCTTATGATATATGCTTTTCCAGCATGTGCATTTCCAACTTGTGTAGAGTTTTGAAGCGTTTGTTACATGTAAGATATTGGCAGGCATGAATAGTGGTTTTACATTTTTCGCTAAAGACATGCGATTCATATTTTTGTTTCGATCGAAATTCTGAAGAACAATGTGGACACGATTTAAGCCGCTCACCCATATGAGCTGTTTCGATATGACTTCGAAGTTCGCTGTTTGCATGAAATACTTTACCACAAAGTATACAATTTTTCACTTTTTGACACTTTTCATTGTCCCCATTATGTTCATCAACTGTTAAATTCATCGGCCACTCTTCCCTTGTAGATTCAGACATAACTTTTATATTCTTTATTGGGGTTGGACACTCAGTGCTAACCTTATTAGTTTCTGTGTTTGCCGGGGGTTTGCGCTTTACTGCCTTTACCGGCGTTTTTTCGATTGGTGTCATATCGTCAACAATTTTTTTAAACTTTGTGTCATCTGCCTTAATTATGGTATCATTGCATACAATTTTATCGGAGGAAACATCAAGAAATATTGATTTACGCCTTGGTTTTTTGGGAGCCGTTGAAATCTTTTCAGTTTTAGTTACTGTATCATGTTCTTGGTCGCCGTTTTCAACAGTTTCATTCAAAATGGACTTCTTTTTTGATGATGCTGGGGTTATCTCCTTTGAAGGGGTTTTTGGTTTTGTTTCCTTCACATTTTTCTTTAAGCGCAGCACAGCTTTTTTTAATTTATCGACAAACATGTCCGCGTGCACTAATTGAATGATGCACATCTGGCACACGAGCACTCCATTCGCTTTGTTTAAGTCCACCTGCGATAAGTACAACTTTTAAACTAATAATCATATTCCTATTTTTTTACTTGCCTCTATGCCACATATCTTGGAAATTAAGTCAGGTATGATTTTTCCAAAATGTTCTCCAGTGATAGAAACATTATCAGCATCAATTAATGCACATATTTTACATCTTTTAGAAACAACCATGGCGTTGAAATAGAAAAAACACAGAAACCGACTGTACAACGCAAAGAACTGGGCCGAGAGATGGCGTATAAACACCGCCGCTAATAATCAGCACATAACCGCTGTCAAAGATTATTGTGAACTCAAGGCCCGGTCTGACGCCGGCAAAACCCGCCGATTTTTCGATTTTAACGCTAAAATTGTTATATAAAACCAGCCAAATATAACTTATGCCCAATATATCTGAATATTTCATAACTATTTAGTTTTAAATACCATTTAAATACAAAATTTCATTTCTTCACTGCAAAATAACACTAATATGCTCCTGTTGTACATATATGTATATATGATGTAAATCATGGACAGTAAACATATTACTTTGACCACCGTTTCTCTTAACGAAAAAAAATATATTGTAATATTGAGAAAAATTTGCTAAGAATAATTTAAAAAGTTGTGTACATTAAGTTCGTTATATATATATATATATATATATATATATATATACATATATATATATATATATATATATATATATATATATACATATATATATATATATATATATATATATATATATATATATATATCAAGTATCGATAGAAGAGTATATATGCACAATTCAACCACTTAAAATAATTTCCATACCATATAAATTTGATACCATCTTGCTCACTATTACGCTTTCCATCTCAGTGTTTAAATATTGTGAAAAGAAATCAGCTGATAACATATATTATGAGCAAATTTGTAATATACATATTTTCTATAGTGTTTCGTCATCATAATTATGTGCGTTTGTTTGGTGTATTGAATATAATAATAGAACTTTTATAGGATTATTATAAAAACGAAATAAAGATTTTTGCCAATAAAAATTGTATATACAGTGATGTATTGCGGCTTATAGAATTATGCAGAAGCCATTAAGTCTTTTGGAGCATGAACCTTCCGTCATACCGACAAAACAATTTTCTTCGTCCAATATTTCCTTAGGGCAATATATGTTCAGTTTTCTTTTATTATATTTTTTTATTCTTTTTAATACCACCAGTTGTTTTCTCTTCGATGACATCTTGAATATATATTTGCTCTAATATTGTGTACCACCTACGGCACAGCTTTCAAAACATGTGAATATTACATGTCAGTATGTTAGAAAACATACATATGTTAGAAAGTAGTCACAATGTCAGAATTTATGCACCAAAAGTTGAAGTGGCGGAACCGGGACTAAGTGGCGGAACCGGGACTAAGTGGCTCAAAACACAGATTATAAATATGCCGCCTTACAATGTGTATGCCGCCTCCCAGTGCTTGACGCCGCCGCTCGTTGATTAGCATGAAATAATAGGGCATTCAACTGTGTTAAGGCTCCATTAGCGAGACGCGGAAACGCAAGCGTAGCGCAACGCGCTAACGCAACTCCGCTTATGGAATGCTTAAAAACGCTCCATGTTTTTACAGAAAAAAATTGTTAATGTACATACAACAAATTGTAGTATTTAAAGTTAATTGAGTGGTAATATTAAAAAAGAAATGTATATTGTAAAATGGATATGGAATATATATACATATTTATTTGTTTAAACTTTTTACGTTTGTGCAAAATGTCACACAATACTGTTTAGCTTGTGGTGTTTATCATTTAAAACAAAAACCACAACAGCTGCTTGTGATGGCACTTTCGTTTTTGCGTTTCTACAGAAAACGTATAAATTGTATAAATAGTACATTTTATTTTAAATTTGTGATCGATGTAATATCTTTATTATATGTACAGCTAAACTATAATTTTACTAACACAAGACTAAGATGCCTTAGATCCCGGGATTTACGTCGCCCTGTCATGAATTTTAACATACATACATGCCATCACTCTGGATTATTTCTGCGTAAAATTCTATTTTCTGTAAGTTGGCTGCGCTGCGTTGCGTTTTTCAGCGTTCAATTAAGCATTTTCGCAATTTTCCATGTAACAGATTGGATCAACCTCTTGCGTTTGCGCAGCGTGGCGTCTCGCTAATTAGTCCTTTAGTTAATCATATTTTAGACCAGTTGTGCTGCATCAGTTGTAACAGATTTAGCAGTTTTTTGGAATGATGAAAAGTTTTTAATTTTTTTTATTAAAAAATAAGTTCTTACAATAACTTGAGTTTTTTTAATTCCAATTCCTTTTTTTGTTTCCGAAGTTTGGAGTCCAAATCATTAATAGTTACTACAGTTTTAATACAATAATGCAATCGATCGGTCTCTTTGCAGCAGTAATTTTTGGTTCTGTTCCAACAACGGAATTAAACAGTCTATAACAATAATTTCTCAGGCTCCAAGCTGTCAAGCATATTTGCATAGAAAAATTAATGAAAATAATCATACAAAGATTTAGAAGTTTGGCGCGAATCTACTTATTGCTTTTATACATATACTCGTACATAAAAAGGTTAAAACTTTTGAACCTGTCATAAGAAAAAGAAAAGTGTATAATTAATTAAATTTTGAGCATTTAATGGATAAATGTTTGAAAAGAAATGGTGAGTTTTCTTTATATTAGAACTGTTTTTTTATACGAGTGTGTATTACCTGCACTTCGTTCAAGCAAAAACTCGCTATACAAGTTCATTCGGGATCAAACTTACACATGTATATTATTGTTGTTTTAGAACTTCAATAAAAAAATTCAATGAAATTGATTACATACAATTATATGTTGTATAATTTTTCTTGAGGTAACAGTTTTTTCTTCAAAAATCTGTTTTTTTTTTGTCAAAAAGGAAATAGTATACTGGTCTATGCTCCTTCAAGCATGTTTTTGTTTTGTTATAAAGTAGCTGTAGAGATCTGAGTCGAAAGGTTGAAAATCTTTAGGCGAGACGGCGTTAGTATATGTTTGCGCCGTTACTTATATATGATTCACGACTACAAAACGGCTAAAAATTATTCATACCATCTTGTCTGTGCATAAAAAATATGTGTAAGAAAATTAAATCGCAAAATCTGTATATAAACCAGATAAAAATTGCTCTCGTTTAACTGGCAGCCACTGAAAGCTTTTCCAATAGCCGCCGATAAAAAGGTGTATATAGCTCACATCTAGAAGGCAGCTGTTTTAGTTTGTAGATACAAATTCATTTAACAGACTAAGTTATGACGGGCTGTTCACACTAGTCATATACTTCGTACTATTATTTTATGACCTACAACTTTATGACTAATGTTTGAATCCCCTAAGTATATATAATGTGATATAGCTACGACTATATATACATATATATATATATATATATATATATATATATATATATACATATATATATATATATATATATATATATATATATATAATATTACACACCAAACCAATAGTTGATAGTTGCATGTGTAATATTATGGTGCACGTCAAATATTATAGAAACAAACCACATGAAATGCTGCACACATGCGCAATTGCACACAACTCTCACACATTCAAAAATAGCCAGGAATTCTTGTGAATAAAATCTCAACATCAATGTAGTCACGTAATGGTTGAGCAGAACACAGTCATCTGGCGAAACGAGTCAACCGTATATATATTACATCATGAGACTTGTACACAAGTCTGGTAATGCATTAGAAGCACTAGTGAAGAAAACAAAATGCAATACTTCGAAGTTTTAACATTTTCTGTATGATATTTTACATGATATTCTGTATTGCTCACAAAAAATTAACGAAATGTTTGTGGGCACGCTTTTCTGTTTTACAAAATTTATGTCTGATATACATACATATATATGTATATATATATATATATATATATATATATATATATATACATTTATGTACATATATATATATATATATATATATATATATATATATATATATATATATGTACATATATACATATACATATATATATATATATATATATATATATATATATCTGCAGTGTGGGTAGACTTATTATTATTATTCCTACCTCCTCCTTAGTTCGTAGGTAAGGAGGGTCGGAACCGACGCGCATACTTCATCGTTAGTTACTAACAAATTCTAAAACGAAACGGAGAATCATCTTGCTTGAAGCGAAATAGATATGACCTAAAACAACCATGTCCAGACAGGAACTGTGTTAGGTTATAGTTTAAATCACCGTATTTCCTGGTCAGCCATAACTTGATGTCGGATATTAATGTGTATGTCCAACTTCCCTCTTCAGTGTTTGACCAGAGTTACTGCCACTTCTGTAGACATGTGTTATCCCTATTCATGATTACTAAATCGATTGGGATCAAAGCGGCTTCGTCCGACTCCGTTCGAAATGCACTACATAATCTCAAATCAGCTAACCTACACATAGGGAATACCAAACAGACATATGTGGAGTATCAAAGTGAACCTGATCATACTGGGTGTGCATATGGAATAATGCTCCTTACTGCTCCAGCGAGCAGTTTCCCCTGAAGATTACTTTGCATAATCAGAGATAGCCACTATCAGGTTTTTGATGCTTTGGAAGCTATATATCGCAAGTGTTCACGAAAAGATGTAAGTGTCAATAGTCACGCCTAGATATTTCAGAAATGCCTTTGATTGCATACAACAGGTGCCAACATTCAAGGTAATAGTTTCCCTAGCCTTACGGCTATGAATCAAAGCCTCTTCGGTTTTGTGATCAGCTAGAGTTAATCCTATTGACGTAATCTAGATTTTTACTATTTCTACACTGGTGCTGGTTTCTGCCTCTAATAACTCTTTAGATTCACACAGTAACGCTATGTCTTTTTCGAATCCTACTATATTTACCCCTTCAGGTAAACTCAGCCTTAGTAGTCCATCTTACATTATATGCCACAATAATGGTCCAAGTATCGATTCTTTTGGAACTCCGTCACTAATCCTACGTTCTCTTATACCTACTTCTGTATCATAGATCAATTCTCTATTACGGAAATAATCCTATATTATTCTTATCAGGTATCCTGGGATGTCTAATCGATCTAAAGCATCAACAATACGAACCCAGTTTGCTGTGTTCAACGCGTTCTTTACATCTAACGTCACAACTACACAGTAGGCAGGAGATTTTGATGCATGGGCTTTTGAATGGGGTTGACCCTCGGCAAATTCAAGGGGAAAAGTTCTATTGGAAGCCCTTCCGGAAGAGGAAATTCTGTATCAGTTGTTGACATCATGTGTGCCAGCAATAAATCGTGTAAGCTGGAGAGTACGTGATCTTTATACCCACATCGATCATAGTGCCATTATCCTAGATTTGCAGGATGATATACGCCATGCGGCCCCCCAGGCACGAAGTTTAAGAGAATGAAAAGTGAATACCTTTGATAAGGATACTTTTGCCATCTGTATGAACGATATGGACTTAAATGGTTCAGCTGAAGATATGGCAGTACAATTGGTAAGCCATATCACGCGGTCGTGAGATGCATTTATTTAGTGGAAAAAATTTGCAACAAGGCCATCCGTTTATTGGTGGAATAATGCTATTCCTAGCTTAAGGGCTGAGTGTACACGTGCCAGAAGGCAATATACAAGAACTCGAGGTAGGTTAGAAAATAGTGCACACCAACAGAATTAAAGGGATAAGAGGAGGGCTCTAAGCAATCGTAGAAGCAAGCGGCAGTGTTTTCTTAATATCTGTGATTAGGTAAATAATAATCCTTGAGGTCTTGCGTTTAAGCTAGTCATCACAAAAGGGAAGTGCCAATCCTGGAGGAAAGAGGATCACCTTTTCCCCCTTGAGGAGACAACACCCTGCTAGCGAAACTTTAGACTTTCCCTCGGTTACAAGAACTGAGATCGGAGATGTTGTCTCAACGTTTAAACACAAAATGCATCGGACCTAGAGTGTATTCCAAATATAGTATTAAAAGAAGTTGTCAAGCTGTATCCCAAGAAGTTCTTAAGAATGGTAAATGATGCTTAAGTAAGGAAACTTTTTCTGCAATATAGAAGAGGCAGAAGTTGCTGTTAAGACCCAAGGAAAATAAACCCCTAGATGACCCCCCATCTTATCGGCCACTGTGTATGATAGATACATGTGGGAAACTGCTGGAGGGTGTAATCTGCAAAAGACTTGCAAATTGCGTTGTAGATAGACAACCAATTTGGCTTCAGGAAAGCAAGGTCGACAGTGGGTGCTATAAATATGGTAGTCGAAACTGCTGCTCGTGCTATCTAGAGGAAGAATAGTATATATATATATAAGTATACGAGCTTTTTTATATACATACTTACACGCAACTGCTGCACTCGAAAGGTAACAAAACAATGCGTCGATTTAAATTGTCAGATTTCAAAGTGTTTTCTAAAAATTATTTTAGAAGCAACACAATTTGCAAGAGTGTAATAAATGCCAAATATCTTATTCACTACTAATAGTTATCCTCTCAAGCAAAAGTGTTATGCCAACTGTGCACATCGTTTGGTTGCAGCCAGGGGAAACTGCTGTATGCTATAACCACATGGTCGACGTCCTCACTCTTACGCTCGTGGGAACAATCTGGATTCAAAAATAGAAAAAAACCGGACAAGCAATCTGGGGTAGACGGGATATAGCCTCAAGGAGCGTCTTTCAAGCACACAGAACTTGGGACCGAAACGGCTAAGGACGCAGTGAGGTGAAATATAACAGTCAGGAAAGGTTAAAAAAAACAGAATAGCACGGGCAGCGACGATGACTTGGACAATTTTCCAGGACTAGGCGGACTCACTTTGTATGAGACGGATGGCTATCGCTGATATCTGGCGTGTTACTAGTATTCTATCCTACATTTGAGGTCGTTTGAATCTTCCTGAACCTCGGAGAGAAAGCTTCGCGGCACAAGCCTGCTTACTATGTATTAAAGTATAAGGAGTTTCTGACTACTCCTCCACTAACTCTGGACCGAAGAGGATCAGTGGTTCGAACAATTTGGATAAAGGTTCTTCTACTTTTAGAATGATGTCAAACATTCTTCTTGAGTAAAATCCTTGTGGTACTTAAGATTATTGTGGCAAATAAAAAAATCTTGAAACATAAGCTGCAGTTTGTAAAAACATTTTTTTTTTTTAATTTTCAACACATCGAGAAGGACGAAGGATTTTGTACTTTGGAGTGTTGTAATGCTGCCATTTATTTACAGATTTTAATTAAAAAGTTCTGCGCCCTGAAACCATATGGCAGATACTGAAATCTTGGACAGTTTTCTAGAATCGTGTGCAACACTTTGTTTACTTGGAATCCACTTCCATTCATAAGATGGTGGTAGTTCTACGATCTCTGTGATTGGAGCTAAAACACTATCATTTCAATTTTCAAATCAACTAATTCCTCCTAAAAAATCTTGAATGATGAAGTTTTTCGAGTCCTATTAAAGGATCGAGAACACTAACTGATTGGATATATAACTTCGGAGTTTTATTTTAAATCACTTTTTTTCGAATTTTTTTCGTTCACGACGTTTTACGAATGAATTAAGCGATTTTGACCAGCGGCCGACTTGGGTTTTTAATTTTGAGAGCTGATTAGTTTCTGTAATCGGTCGGTAAGGCCGCTTAAAAGTTACTTTTAAAAAAACCCTTTAAACATTTTTTGTTTTCTAAGTTTCTTACATTTCTTGAAATTAAATTCACAGAAAATCAGTAGAACCCCTTAGAACGCCATAAGTTTGGTTAGGTTAGGTTGTTAGGGCCATTGCCTAAGCAATGCACTTGGGTCCGTTGATTCGGTCCCGTTGTAATACCCTAAAGCAAGGACCACTCACGAGTCGTCCTCTGCCGCATTAAGCCATCCCGTGGACCTTAGGAAGGCCGATATTCTAGTCAGCTCCAGAGTCGCCAGGCTGTCTTAGTCCGGCAGGAAGCTGGAGCGTAACGCCACTGCCCTTAAGCCGCCCAGGGCAGGACACTGACATAGAAGATGGAGTACTGTTTCTTCCTCCTCTTCATCATTACAGCTTCTACAGCAGTCATTATATTCTAGACCCATCCTTCTCGCATGGGTCCCAAAGTTACAATGTCCAGTTAAGACATTCACAAGTTGACGAATTCGTACCTTGTTGAAATTCAGAAGGTCGCGTGTTCTGCGTGGGTCATAGCAGGGCCATGTGGTCCTTGCCACACGACATTTGGTCACGTTATCCCATCTTAATTGAGCGAGTCTATATGATTCACACTGAACCAAGAACTTGCAATGCGATAGAGGAATGCCTGTGAAGTGACAGATCATAGAGTTATCCATCTCTGTCCCTTCCCTGGCATTTCCATCAGCGATGAGGTTGCCAGGACAGTCTTAATGTCCCGGTACCCAAGCAAGTTTGGTTGAAAGCGAGTCAAATTCTTACACACACAGACATGGTGCAGGTTCTCAGAGTTTGTACAATTCTTTCTTTAAGTGAACTTTTCTTTATTTATTCATGCAAAATTAATCTCATTTAATATCAAACAAGCCAGAAATTTAATTGCCTTTTATTTGAGATATACATTGTTTTGTAGTTGGCCAAGTACGTCTTTACGCGTGGATTTCATTGTTTCTTACGTTTAATCATCAGTAGAGTTCAGCCTAGTTCACAAACTTCTTAGTTTAGGCAAAAGTTTTCCAAAACCAATTGAGAATTACAAAAGAAAAAGCATAGTAAACTGTGAAATTTTTAGAAAACCCAACAAACATATTCTAATTGATACGTAACTCTTTTGTTTTTCTAACTAACAATTGATCTACTATATACCATCAGTTTCCCATCGTTAAATAAAAAAAGTATTCAATAAGGCACCTTCGCAACATCTCAATTAAGTAGAGTGTCTAACTATTATATCTCGGGATCTGTATTAGTTAAAAGTAAGTTCTTTTATATGGCGATATTTATTGTGCATAGCTTATTTGTTAGAACTCATAGTTTAAAAAGAATGTTTAGATATATAAGTTTGATTGCTTAGGGTGCCAACATTTTCGACAGTTCTTCGTCTTGAAGACATCCTTTAAGAAATTCATCCTGCGTTAATTGACCATCATTATTCTCATCCATTTTGGAGAAGATATTTTTCGCACGCTCTTCAGCAGAATCAGCGGGACGATTTGATGAGCATGCTCCAAGCATGTCATAAATAGCCTGAAATTATATATAAAAGAAATAAAGCGTTTAATAATTTATGCTAAAACTGCATATCTGGATATATACTGGCAACCCTCTGCACACTTTGTAGTGAAAAGATAAACATTTTAAAAATTGGGTTTTGAAAATTTATTTCAAGTTTTTAAGTCAAAATTAAATTAAAAATTAGTTTAGGCCTGCTGTAACACGCTCTATGTTACATAAAACTATTGCTTTTTCCATTTTCGCTTTATATACAGTGGGTCTAAATTATAATCGGACAAGAGTTGGACCGATGTAACTCTACTACAAACAGAAGCAGAACGTACTTTAAGGCATTGCTTTTTTTGTTTTATTTATACTTGATGTACTTAGATAGAAATTTCTATGAATTTAAAAAAATATAAAATTTGTGTGCTCAACGCACAATCGGACACAGAGTAGACATGCAACAACTTCCATTATATATCGTATGCCATAGCCAAAACTGCATTTCTTATCATATTTATTTATAAATTTTAAGAAGAAGTAGTAAACAGATGAATGTCGAAACAAAGCAGTTTATAGTGAAATTAAATTTGGAAGATAGAACTGAAAGAGAAATTGCTGAATTGTCCATGATGTTATTAAAAGGTTCCGTAATGAATTTAGAGTGACCAATAGAAGCAGAGAAGGTCCTGGCAAAATGTTGAATGAAAGAGAAGCACAGTCGGTTTTGAAAGAAATTAAACCACAAAAGATCTGAATATATCATTAAAATCTGGCTCTGGAAAAAATATTTGTCTTAATACTGATCGCAATGATTACGATTATTATGGAAGAGTTGACAGAAAAAAGTTATTCATAAGCATTAAAAATAAAAGCTAAAGAATAAAATGCGCAAAGAGTATTTGCTACAACCTGAGGATCTTTGGCTCTAGGTAATTTGTTATATTTTCCGAATGTGCAACGCAGCTTTCCTCTATTCATGCACGTAGAAAAAATTACATCTGGTCCGAAAAATAAGCCAGAGATAATTTTGTTGCAGAGATAACCGTATTCCACAAAACAAGCAACATTTCGAAGACCACTGGCAGTATTCTTTAACAATCAATAAAAATGGGACCAGGTACATATACGTTTTGCCATTATACTAGGCACCGCTAGGCTTGCCATTTCTATTTTGAGAAAAAGAGGACGCCAGCATAAAAACTGTAGGACACTTGCTCGAAATAAAGAGGAAAATTTTTAAACAGCCTAATTTTTATACAATTAATGAAACCATAAAAGTTAACAACCGAAATTCCAGGGAAGAACTTCCGGAAACAGCCGAGCTCTTACAACAATAACAACAAAAAGATGTTTTTACAAAAAAACTTGCGTTTTCGCCTTCTAAAATTAGAATATTAATAAATTTTTAGACTATAATTTCTGTTCAAAACTTACTTCAACAAACAAACTTTATGAAAAATATTAGGAATTTATGAGGAGTATTAAAATTATGCTTTTTCAAAACTGTTTTTCATAAATTTTGTGATGTGTGATTTAAAGTTTAAATGCAAAAAAAGAAAACTTCAAGGAAGGTGTAAAAAGCCGGACAACCCCGGGAACTTGCTGAAAAAGAAGTAGGACTGCCCCGGATGCCCAAAGAAGAGGACGGTGTCCGGGGAAAAGAGGACGGATGGCAACCCTAGGCACCGCCGAGTCCAGCTAAAAAGGTAAAACTGCGTATATGACTTCAACCCACATATTTTCGACAGCGATACTTATAAATTTAAAAAAAAAATAATATAAATCACATGTAAGCTGCGACCAGTCTATTGTATATTAGGTTTGATCCTGGGAGCCTGCGGGATCACAGTCACAGTTGGGAAAACAGTTAAACAATTAAAAACTGCAAAAAGTTATCAAAAGATTTTAAATAAAAATTAAATTAAATAAAAATTAATGGCGAATAATGTAAGTACTGCTTGAGTTTAACCTGCATGTGCACAATATATACTACGTATTCAAATGTAAAAACACTGCAACGTTTTTTTTGCTGAAGAATTTTGGCTTTTAGTGTTCCCGTACTTCTGTACATTTTTAACTATATATGAGAGATTTTTTGTTTACTCTCTCTTTACTTTCCAAAAAAATTACGGGATCACACCTATTGTAATTTGAATAATTTGTTTACCTGTACAATTTTTGTCATTTCTTGGATATCAATCACTCCATTTCCATCAACGTCGTACATTCTAAAGGCCCACTTCAGTTTCTCTTCTGGTGTACCGCTAGACGTGACATCAATAGCAAGAAGAAATTCCTAAAATATAATAAATTATTTATTCTATAAGTTTGTGTGTTACTCAGATTAAATTCAGCTTAAACGGCTACTCAAAGTAGCCCATGTATCTATTGTTTATAAACCCATGGGATACATATTTACGGTTAGAAATAAAAGTACTAAATGAATACTACGAGTTGTGGGGCCTTATTGTGAATAATATTCGTTCATATAAACATTTTGTTCACCAGTTCACACACTTCTGGCTTAATTGGACAATTTATTTTTAATTTTCTTTTGAGCCTGCATTCACGTTCTTACACGAAACTCATACTACAACAAGTTTTTTTTTTAGTAAGACTTTTAAAATTTTTATCCTGCGGCCAACTTCAAGTGTAACTGTTCTTGAACTTGACGGTGTAGTCAGGTTTGTACCGCTTTTCATTCCTTTCACCGCCCTTCCCAAAAGCTCAAGACGAGCAAACCTCATGTCTGTGAATCAGCCATTTTACACTTGTTCATGCTTTAGGGGAATGAATGGAAGGCGTTGAAATTATTAGGTAAGCGTTTACTTCGACAAAATCTAACATCTCCCATTATCTCAGTTGTCAAATATATTAAAAAACTGGCACATCGTAAATTATTCCAAGATATGAGTATATTAATAAAAAGTATTTATATGAACATGCTTATGCAAAATAAAAAAAAAATACGTACGCGGCAGACAACCTCTTATTCCAACCTGAATCAAAAAAATAATGAACTTTGTAAACCGATTTCATTGGTTTTTCGATTATTTAGGTATTTTTATATATTAATATTTATACAGGCTAAATTGTTCCAACGTAGTTAAATTCAACTTACACAGCAGAGCAGAACAGCTGTTTTCGAAAGTCGCTACACTTTCATCTTCAGTGCTCATGTGTATATTGTGTATATTTTTAATTTCAAAAGTTTACTGAATTGTTACTGAACTTTTCTGGATTCTACCAAATTAAGCTTATTCACCCAAAATACAATAAATGAGAACACAAATTGATTGAGTGCAGAAATTTCTTGTATTCAAGTTTAGTAAATAAAAACATCTGATTCGAAAGGTAAACAAACATGATGGCAAAAACATTTTTTTTCTGCGTTCACAGCTGATTATTTAAATTTTGCAGTTTGTTACAATTCAGAAAGTCTGTTGACAAAATATATACAAAATTTGAACGAAGATATGAAACATTAGGAATAGATGGGGGGGGGGCTGAATACAAAAAATAACGAATTCTACAATTATTGTTCAAAAAGTGATAAAGAATAGAAAAGAAACAACTACTTATACGTCACAGCTTGTCGGCGTTCCACCAATATTCTTCAGAGCCGTAGTTGAAAATGACAGCTACGAGATTCTAGATTCTGACTTGCCGAAACATTTGTGAAGTGCAGCAGCTCTACATGTACATACACAATAAATCGGAATTTAAAAATATATGATATTGGATGCCTTTATAGTTAATAGTTTAATAAACAGCCAAAGCGTAAAATTTCTGATTCGATAAAATCCAAAAGAAAATAAAAAATTGAAAGATGAGTTAATACTGACAATGGAATAATGAAAAGTGATACACGTAGAAGTAGAAGGACACAATAATTTCAAAGTACACCAGTTGGATCTAAAATGTGTTTTTTAAGTTAAGGTTTTTAACGCTATATTGGTTAAGGGAAAATTATGTAAATTAATGCATCGATTTATAGTCTTAAACAGACCGCGTTAAATTGAAATAATCATTTTTATTCAAAGATACTATTTTATATTAAAAATAATTACTGTCTATATAAGAATAGAGATATAATTGTGTTCTTATATGTTGATATCATTCTTAAATCTGGGGATCATGAAAATGAATTTCAAAGTGTGATAATAGTTCAGGTTTACACGAGGGAGTTTTTGCCGATCAAATCCTTTTTAATTTCATTTTGTAACTGCCCGAACGTTCAGCCAGAGAAATCTGCTTCAAAAAATTTTCGTTTTCTTTTACTGACAAGTTCTTAAATTTTTGACGGCTCATTTTATTCAGACTGTGTGAAAAGGATTTATTTAATATTATTTTTTACTTAAAAGGAATTTTGTTACAATAAAGACTGTAATAATTTTTATTAATGCAGTAACAAAACGAACTTACTGAATATCCCCTATTAAATACTTTCGCTAAGTACTAGAAATGTGTCATATATTTTTAAACGAATTTCTATAAAATACTATATTTTATAGTATCTATTTTTACCAATTTTATTGAGAACAGGGATGGCTACGAGAGCTGTATCAAATCGATGGTAACACTCGTTTTTAAATCCCTGTGTTGCCGTTTGTTTATTTTATTCGTGTGCTATTTTCTGAGTTAATGTTCCCTCTTAGTAGTATCTTCTTTTGAAGTGGAAAAAGAACTAAACAAGGAACGCTGATGAGATGGCCCAGCGGTCCCAAAATTAGTTTTGCTGGTATCTTGATTGTAAAAAATATTCACTTTAAAAAGAATTTTATTTGACTACAGTGTTGAATTTGTTATAGATGCTTAATATAATAAGTACTTCGTGGATTTGTAAAATTGTACTTGTTAATATTTCTTCTATTCAGTTAAGGCGAAGGGGTCTTATTGAACCCTAGTGGACCTGGAACTCTTTACGTCTTCCTTCCACCGACAACCTGTTAACCTAACAACTTTAAAGTTGGTAATATAGCGATAATCTATTTACTATTTCCAACAAGAATTTGATACTTGTCTTACAAGAAAAAAAAAACGAATTCAACGCCAATATTTGGGTCACAAAATGCCGAAAGTAAGGAGCCTACTGCAGACTACTCCCACAAATGGTATATTGTTGAAAAAATACCAAAATTACTGCTATTTACTTCATAAGGAAATTTGTAAATACCATTAATTGTTTCTAAAGCTTCAGTAAATGACCAACAACAATAACCACTTGGCAACCGAATATTGTGATACAATTTTTGATAGCCCCAGTGCATTTATAATTTTACTGAGAGCGCTTTAGTAATATTGAATAATGATGAACAATTATTTGCATAAATATATTTAAATGATAAAAAGTGTTAAATTTACCTTAAAGTCAATATAACCGTTTTTATCCATGTCGAATGTTCGAAATACGTGGTCGCAAAATTCCTCTGCATTTCCAGATGGAAAAAACATTTTATACATGTCAACAAATTTTGCTGGAGTTAATCTGCCGTTGGGACAATCTTGCTGTGTAAATATTATTTCATTACTACATACATACATATACTTATATACAGTCATCTATAGTACAATCAAATATATTTACCTTAAACCCTTTGTACCACTCCTTTATTGTTGCTTCATCGTATCGTGTATGCGATTTGAGAAACTCCATATCTTCTTTTGTTAAACGGTCCTTGCTGCTGAAGCATCCCATTTTGCAAATATATTAAATTGTATTTTATTTCAATTCGATCCTATCAATATGTGTATGTATTCTTTAAAGACGTTTTAACTACTATTTTGAATCTACTACTTGATAATTATTCATTTGAAATTAATGATAATGATAAATGCAGTATAGAATATATTTATTCCATATTAAACTAATATATGTAAATGATATTTGTATATCATTTGTATGGATGTACGTGGATATGATTTTTGAGTCATGCGCAATGCCGTCTCATCCTGTTTAATAAGGATAGGTTATTTAACTCAAATCATATTCAGTAAGTGCTGCCATGTATAGTCGATACGCACAGACAAAGTAACAGGGTGTTATTGTACAGCAGAAAGTACTGCTTCCCCGGAAGCGTTTTCGTAAGGGAGAAAACATTAAGGAACCAGGACTTTTGTTGTTTATTGAGTCCCATAAACTATTATATCTATGTATTTGTTCTTTTAATACTTTAATATAGTGCTTTTAATGAATTTCTATTAGAAAAACCCATCTTTTGTTTTACTACACTATGCGACAAATTAAGACCTTTTGAAAAGTGCAAGGTCGTGACTATATGGGTTCGAATCTACTATCAAAATGTTGTAAAACCCTATACTCAGTTTGGCCAATTTGGTGACCGTTTTCTTTTTACGGGCTTCCAAGGTTTCCCAATATTGGTATGATGCCCAAAAAAAGGTGTCATCAGTTTTTTCCAAATAGCTAATCAGCACTTGAAAATATCGCTTAACTATGTTCGGCAAAAATGTTGCCAAGAAGAGGTAGAATATTTCTTGCTAAAATTTTATTACAGAAATGTATTTAATCTCAAAGATTTTTTAAGAAACTAAGGGACCAAAAAAACTTTTTTGGTTTTTCGATCATAACTTTTAGGAAATCCTGATTTTTTCATACACTATATTTAGAAAAATTGTAGCCACTATAAATCTGAACAACTTTTGTGAACATACCCATATAATCTGAATGTGTCTAGATACCAAAAACATGTCATAAAGACATAAATTTGGCAATTGCGGCACAAATCTGTTGCCCTATTGAATAAGTTTACTTTAATAGAGATCTAGAAAACCCAGTTTTATGGAAACACAATTTTATATAGTTAAAAACCATGAATAAGAATCATTAATTAACATTGAGGCCCATATGCTTAACATGAAATTAATATAATTTTGATATGTATAACAGTCGCAATCACTAAAACTTTCGGAATTTCGCTATTTTTACTAATTTAGTTCAATGACCTCCTTCTGTAGTCTTAAATACAATTTAAAATGTTTGCAAAACAACTAACCACTTGAAATATATTTTAATAACATTTCTAACTCTGCGGAATTTTGAACGCTATATTCCGGTATAAAATATTTCTTTGAAATTGTAGCCAAGAAATGTGATATATTATATGAAACAGATCAAATAGTCGATAGAATTGGTCTAATAGTTCTGCTTTCTTTAGGGATTTTAAGTTGGCCATATATTCTTGGTGGAATTGATGTGTAATTTGACAAGTTTTGTTTTTGATTTATTATAATAAATTATTTCTAAAAATTATATGTCATACGAGGCCAGGTTAGGGTAGCGAGGAGACACTCGTAGCTCATAAAAGGCTTACTGTGATGACCAAAGGACCACACCCTACACAATCCTTACAAAAGAAATCCTGGCTCCTGGGAACCACCCAAAATTTCTCACAAAGCCCGGAACCGAATCAAAAGAACCAAAGCGACTGGTAGATTTCAGGACATCTCAAAAAAACTCTTAAAATAACAAGTTTTCTAAATGTTTTTTTAATAACTATTTAGCTGCTTCGCCGATCGACTCCATAAACTAAGCAGCTCTTTAAAAGCCCCGTCGATCCACTGAAAAGTGGATCAAAATCGGTTAATTTGTCCGTGAGATATCGTGAACGAAAAATTCGCAACAGGTTTTTGTTTTTAAACATCAAAAAATAAGTATCTGATCCGTTAGAGATCTCTATTATTTTATAGTAACCGAAAACTACATCAAATACCACGTAATTCGTAGAGATTATTTGATTTGTGAAATTAAATAATAGTGTTTTATTTCGAAGAGCTCAAAAGCCAGGTTAGGATAGCTTAGCGGCTAAAAATAGCCAGAAGTTACAGGGACGGACTCGTGTCTAAGATTATCGTCGGCACCTACCATTATGGCCTATCCGACGGTGGTCTTAACACCGGGTGAAATTAATGTTCAACACCACCCCTGTCGCCCTCAGGGGAACCTGAGTGTCCCCCGAGCACACACAGGTTGCAATCTTAATCCTTTGATATCGCCATATATACCAACTTCGTACACCTTGCTAAGGTGTTCGGGCCCATCTTAAACCCTTGTTACTTACGAGGAAAGTATGTCGTGAGCACTAAGAGGAACCAAAGTTCAAAGTCGTAAGACTTATCCCTCCTGACACTCTCAGCGCCATAACACACCACCACTTCCGCAACGTCTGCTGATTCGCAGCAGCCCATAGAGACTGCTATCAGCTGGGTCGAAGTCTCAGCATAGTATGAATATGCCGGAACATCGACCCTTATCTGACATCTCTACCAGCGGCTCTTGGTATTAAACCACAGCCACCATGTGGACTCATTGAAGAGACCTCACCCAACATCTGGCCACAGAATCAACCGAAGTCTCATCCGTGAGGCTCAACCAGTTCCCGTGGTACCAGTGTAAGGAAACTGGTTACGCATCGCAGGTCAAACCAATGTAGATTTGCCACCTACTATTGATTTTTGATCCGTTGTATGGCGGGACCCAGGTATCCTTCCACCTGATTTTCTTTTCCTGGCACATAGGCAAAAGCCTACTAATTTTTATACACTTATATGGACCCCCGTTGCTCTGCTGCTTCAGAGATAGGGCAGTAACATATAAGTACTATGGGCTATCGGCAAAAGCAACGTCAGAAAACCGATAGCCCTTTTCCCCGACTGACCAAGTTGCCTATTGTGCCCCCCGGGGGGAACAGGGACGGACTTTAGGAGCAATCGTTTTCCATATTTTTTTTGTGGTTCCGATTCGAAATCAGTGCATTTATATAGAAAAAAGTGATTGTATTTCCGCCGTTTCGACGTGTGACGCAAAACGCGACTGCAGTGTATACGGGGAATTCGCAGCTACGCGAAGTAGTGAAAAAATGTTTGCCAAAATGTAACATTATTTTTTCGCAAAGAAATCAACATAAAATAAAAGAAAATATTAACATACAAAAATTAATCAAAAACCATGTAAAAGTTGATTAATTTTGAAGTGCATTTGCCGGATATCAACTGCGATATCGGTTGGTAATTTGGAGAACAAATAAATTTTAAAACTGAATATTATTGGTGGGGTTGTATTTGAAACTCGTGAAGTAAATTCGATTAGGAATAACTCTTTCACTTATAGTAGAAAAAATGTTCTTATATTTATTTTATATGATCAGCTTCCACATAAAACATTTATCACACAGTCTTACACATAAATTGTTCTAAATAATACTGGGCTTAAATTTGAATATTTAGAGAACTTTGGCATACTTCTGGTTGATGTAAGCTTTTGTGTGATAATTGTGAGGCCGAATTGATGCAGCTAATGTTTGGATAAGGTGCTTATCTCTCTTTATAGATGATTCGTAGCAGTCAAAGCCCCGTCCGCTGAAAAGAAGAATAAGTGAATATTTTTCGGAAAAACTGGAAATTTATATTTTAATAACACCATTTCCTGAGTATTATAAAACGATATATATTCTGTATTTTTACATAAAACAACTTCAACAAGATGGTTATGATTTTAGATGTTCCGTATTTAAAAATAAGTTCATTAAAACACCAACCTGGAATAACTTGTTCTCAAAACACGCTCCGCCCATGTTTGCGCTCTTGGGATATCTCTTGGGACACCAACTTGCTTTTTGTCTAAGTAGTCAATAACATCGTCATAATAATTTGTTCTGTAGTTGTACATGTACTTGTACTGAAGGAATTTCGGCCTAAATTTTTCTTTTTATTATATTAAAAGCATTATAATTTTATTTGATTACGTTTACCTGACCCAATGTCTATACAGCTGTACTGGTTTTCTGTAACCATCGTCTTCTGGAGGCGGAGGAGGAGGTGCTACGTCAGCATTTTCTTGCTCATTTGTTTGGTCAGATGTTACGCCTTCTGTTTGATTATTTGAAGAATCTTGCTGTTGTGTTTCCTTTTCAGGTTCATTTGTTTCAGTAGTTTCATCAACTGCCCATGGATCCTCTTCATCAGCCATATCTGAAAGAGAAAAAATAGAATAATATAATATTGTACGCTACTAGTGTTGTAATTCGATTAAGAATTATTCGAACTTATGAACGATTTTGGTCGGATATATATATATATATATATATATATATATATATGAACATATATATAATATGAAATTTATTTGTTGGGTGGTTAAGCAATGTCTATATGCATTTCATTGGCGCTATTTACCAAATCGTCAGTAGACTTCAACCACAGTTTTGAAAAGTTTCAAGCTTCTTAACTTATTAAAAGGCTTTTATAAACCATCTGTGAATAATGTTAATAAATTAACTATAAAAATTCACAAATGATTCAAAAAAATCACATTATAATAAGTGTAGTAGGCTATGAAACTTATAGAAACCAAAACCCAACAAACAACTTTTATTCGATATGACTCTATTTTATTTTTTGATATACATATATATATATATATATATATATATATATATATATATATGTACATATATATATATATATATATATATATATATATTTATATATATATACATATACATATATATATATATATTTACATATATATATATATATATATATATATTTAGTGGGCTAGATTTTCGTATGTAAAATCGTGTTTAGACTAAATAATTATACGTTTTTAAGTGTCTGATGTTGTTATGGACTGAATAATCCAAAATTTAACAAAACAAATATGGTAAAATTTTGTTGCTATTTGATTTAAATAACATTTTGAACCCTCTTGACATAGAAATTTAGGATCTAGGAAATTATAATTCCTCTTTAATAGAACTAGAGGATTTCTTGCTGTTCATAATTTGAATTTTTTAATATATAGAATTAATAAGTCTTAACGCGCGAATTAACAAACGAAGTAACAAATTATTAAATTATTCGCACGTAATATTAAAGGTTCGAAACAAAATACGATGCTTTGTTTCCAAGATTATTTTATGCTAAAAATCCCTCTAATTTTCTTTCCATTTTTTCTTTTATTAAAAACAAAATAAAGATTTTCTTAAAAGTAAGGATTTGGGTGTAAAACCTATTAAGAATTTAATACTACCGCAACGACCAAATAATGGGCCGATGAAGTGACTTCGGTTTGGGAGCGATAAATTGGCCGTCCAACGCCTTTATATAATTTTTGTAGGTTATGTTAAGGCTTATGTGCATAAGGGCACTCCTGCAACGATTGACCGACTGGAAGTTAATATTGAAGAAATTATTTCATGATATACCGGCCACTATTTTGGAAGGGGTATGCCAAAATTGCACCCAGCGTATGAACGATTCGAGCCGTATCATTTTTAAGAATTTAATTATATAGATGGTTCTATCGATTCAAATAACGATTTCATACATTTCTCTGAATTTTATGCATATTTTTTCAAAGCCTTTAAAAAATCACCTACTAGATTTGACCAAGTCAGATGGAGCAAAATATATTTTACACTGTCGAATAAATATTTTGTTACTTTTCCGGTCTACCCAACATTAGCAACTTTCTACAACGATGAAGTTTCGATCAAGGTAATGTTATTTTAAGGCTAATGCTGAAATCCCATCCTGCGCATGGGATTTATTTGTTTTGAAAAAAAGACAGTTAGTTGTTGGTTTCAGGCAAGAGAGAAATAGTTGGAAATGTTGTAGTCCAGGTAAACAATTCTATGGCATATCAAAATAACTTAAACACTAAAATAGCGAGACTGCATAAATAGTTTTGGATTCGATTTTCACGTTGTTATCTTTACCGAAACTTGGCCTAACAATAATACATTCAACTATGAAATATTATGCAATAAATATAGCATTTATAGAGTGGATTGAAATAAGTAGATGCACGAGAGGTGGTGGTATTGTACCTTCAGCTTATATTTCATAAAAGTTGCAGTAGTTGATAATTATAATAAATCAACGTTTAAACCAAAAATAACTAATTTTTCCACAAATGATTTTATATTCATAAAACCTTCTTGAACATACTAAAGAGTATTATGTAATAATTTCAAAGACGGGTTTGTTCTGTTTTTAAACATAATCAAATATACATATAAAAATTTAAATAACTATAAATCAATTTTTTTTCTTTATGCAACAAACCAATCGGAAAGAATAAGATTACCTAAGACATTTTCTTTAGCTTTTATTAAAATGTTTATTATTTGCTTATTTATATGACAATTTTCTAACTATCTTTGCTGTACGCTTGTTTCGCTATGGTTTCTTACAAAAATGGAATGTTTTATTTATTATTTGACTTATTTTTCGTTTTAGTATAGAAGTTTTGAGACATGAAATATGTGTCGAATTTATTGAAAAAATTATATACAACATATGTACATATATGTAATTATATACAATATATATAAGTAATATGCGACTATTTGTTTTTTTTTATTATTGCAAGAAACTATTATATTATTCATGCAAATTATTACATAACTACTTGCTTATGTCTCAAGCTTACAAGAGTGTTAATAATTCAAAGCCCATGTCAATTATGACTGAAAGGCTGTTTTTCTGTAAACTTAAATTATTAGACTTTTAAGATTTTTATAAACTTTGGCTAACAATATTATCTCAAGGGGTCAGTTTTGTTAATTACAAAATTGTTGACAACCCATTCACAACAAATTTATAAACTTGTTGTAAGCAATTTCTATATAGTTTTGGTTTAGCAAGTTATCTTTAATAAGTAAGTAAAATTTTATTTAAAACTCAATTGAATATGAACTGTGTTTCATTATGTATTCAAATGCGGAAATATGCATTTAACCAAGTTTAAGAATCACATATTGGACTTTTAGCGGAATAAAATAACACCCCATGAATCTGATTGCAAATGTTTTTTTTTATTATTATTGTTATATATTGTACTTGTTCCTCTAAAGAGAGTCAAATGAAAATATTTTAGTCTTCACTTTTTGTAGAACATCAATATTCATCTTTAATTGTTAATATCTACCCACTGTAAAAATGTTATATCATTTCCTACATATTTCTTACATCATTTCCTCTGCCCATTTCTCACAAAACATACGATATATCCTTTTTTATAATTCGCTTCTAATGTAACGTACAACGACATCCTACAAGTATATATTACCTGGACATTTATTTTATGAATATTATGATATAGACAAATTAATTATTTAGGATAGACCTGATGAAAGCATATAGTAATAGAGACGAATGAAATAAACTTACCTCTTTTTATGTTTTACTCCAGCGAACGACTTATTTGAAGAGAAGTATAAAAAAGACTAACGCTCATGCACACAGAATTAATATAACACGATAATGATCAATGCCTTGACAAGTGTTTAATTCATTAACACCTATGCGGAACGTTTCGTAACAACTGCAACTGCATATACAAAATATATAGATGTAATCGTTTTGAAAGCTTGCGTGACAGTTTTATTTATTTATTTTATTTATTATTATTCTCATAATAGTATGTTCCCTAATTAAACATTTTTCGCCATACAAAATTCTGGAAGTGGACCAATTTTGCTCGTTATGAATATTTCTGCGATCCGCTACAAATTCACTATCATTTCGAATTTTAATAACACATTTGGCGTGGTAGTAGAACCTGATTGCTGTCAGATTCAGAACTGAAATCGACAACAAAATTTTATTGGTGTTACAGAAATAATTAATAGATTTGTTTGAGTTTTGAGGTTATTTTATATAAATATATTTTTCGATATTTCGCTAACCTTCGGTTAGTTTCTTCAGGACCTTATTTTCTATTGTCAAAAGTTTTCTTTTCAATTATTGTAACCGCAGAACTCAAACAAATCTATTAACTACACTGCTCAGCAGCCAAATCCGCCTTTGAATAAAACAATGTGGACTATATGGATTTTAATGCGCTAAACTCGAATCCGTTTTCGGTTTTTTTCCATCAGGTCCAGATTTTTTTTATGGGCGTAGCAATTTTTTGCCCCTAAATTAGCCAGGTACGTAGACATATTTCACCCTAAATCGGGAACGAGTCATCCGATTTTAAAAAGTAATACACCAGAAGATGTGTAACAAAATTGTTTTTATTTTAGTCAACTACAGTTTTTCTTTATCTCGTATCGTTTTGGAAATATTCAGATATTAATCGAGAAAAAAAAATTTTTTCGTGCAAAATGCTTAATTTTTTTCAGATTAAAAATGAAATTAAAAAAAATTTAAAGCCAATATTCAACACTTTGCACCTTTATCTAATAGCTACAGATCTTAGAAATAAAAAAGCTATAAACCATAAAAATCGGTTATAAAATTTGGATTTTATTTTCAATTTACCGCAGGTACCCAATGTTGTAATGCTACCAACCTTTCATATGCGTGACGATAGCATTTCGTTAGGTGAACAGGTAAAGGACCTAAAGCACAACGGTATTTTGCATGGATCTTGGATTTAAAAGTTATAATATAGTCTTTTTCACTAACATGTAATTCTAAATCGAGAAAATTAGAGTAGATTCTAATATTTATTTTAGCAGTGTATGTGGAAATTAATGGACAATAAGTGAGTCAATTTTAATTTGATATCATGCGGTTAAAGTCGGCAACAGTAAATATATTTCTTATTGTGTAAAGAAATAAAGCAATTAAATAATTGATAATATTTTTATCAATTCCAAAAATCACAGTTGAAGGCAACAATCTACAAGCATCTTCGACCTAATCTTCATCAGCTTCGTGTAAACTAGAACAGCATAAACATGAATGGTAATGCAGTTCGAAACAATCTCATGGTAACACTGTATGCAATTTCACTTACCGTAACCATAGGTCCTGCTTAAGTCACGTCTAATTTAAGTTTATATTTGATATATTTTTGAAGGATTGTAATGCCCCTATTATATAGGGGCCTATAGTACCCCTGTTTGGATTCATCTAAATCAATTCATTCACTTAAATTTTCCACAGGGTAATTTATGATAAGAACGCTTATGAGTTACATACACATTTACATATAATTTAGTGTTTTGCATTGATATATGGTCACAGTTCTATAGAATTTATCAACAGTTTTAGTTTTAGTTGTTTTAGTTCGAGTTTTGGTCTTCTACATCGGTAGAAGAAATTGTCCAACACATTGTTTGGTGACAGGAAAAAGCTCCTGGCTCATCCAACCCCTATAGTTCGCTCAACAGTATTGTGAGCTGAAGCATGTGCCATATTATATTTAAGCTCTCTTGTACTGTACGCGGGGTCAATTCCACACCCAAAATCTCCAAATAATTTAATTTTGTGAACACTATTTTCATATTTGCTCAAAAAATTTCGATGATCTTGGAAATGAGCTTAGAGGAGTATAAAAACTCCAACGTATACCCAGCAATCGCTGAAAATCTAAAAGAAGCCGGATTTTCTGGCAGGTAGATAAATATTTAGGCGAAGATGGGTTAAGGTAGGAGGCCAATGTACGCGACATGCGATTACGTGCGGTCGTGGTATTACCAGTGCAGAAAATATTGGTTTGTTTACAAAAATATTCATTTCAAAATATATCTGAGTAGGTTATAGTTAAATCTGGCGCAGCAAAGTAGAACCTTGTTCTACTTTTTGTCTTTGCCGCTTGTAATATGACAAATGAAATAAGATAGATACCATCGAAGATGAAAAATTGATTTCTGAGGTGAAAAAAATTTGAATTTGTATGAAAAAGATTCGGCTGGTTACAGACATCTTTATAAAAGAAATAAATATATATATTTTATTTAAGATGTAATTAAATATTTTGATTTTTGATACTTCGGAATGCCGCGTTCATTGGCCTACCTTAAGCAACTTCAAACGGAAAATTAAACAGCTGACTGCCGCCCGCAATCGCGTGCCGCGTACATTGGCCTTCCACCTTTAGTTAGATAGTTTATACAGTGAACGTCAAAATAAAGTGTACAACTTGGTTTCACATATTAATTATAAAAAACTACTTTGATTTTATTAAAAATCTAAAATTTTTCCAGTTTTGCTATCATCAACAAACGTTTTTATTGCGCTGTTACAAAATACATATAAAGAAAAAGCAAGAATAATTTGACATGAGGATTAAAATGTTTTAATAAAGTTTCCTTGCCGATGACAATAGTTGTGAGATATTGTAATTACATATATACATAAATAGAAATCTAATTTTCGAAACAAATTATATACAAACTTCGATCGATATCGAGTGCCATAATCTGCCCTCAGATATGCAGAAAGATTGTACAACTTAAAAATACATTTAGGTTTAATATGAAATTTATTTGTTGGGTGGTTAAGAAATGTCTATATGCATTTCATTGGCGCTTCTTACCAAATCGTCAGTAGACTTCAACCACAGTTTTGCAAAGTTTCAAACTTCTCAACTTATTAAAAGACTTCCAAAAACCATCTGAGAATTATGTTAAATAAATTAACTATAAAAATTCAGAAACAATTTCAAAAAATCACATTATAATAAGTGTAGCAGGCTATGGAACTTATACAAACCAAACCCAACAAACAACTTTTATTTGATACGACTCTATTTTATTTTTCTATACCTTTATACAATTTGGTAAGAAGCGCCAATGAAATGCATATAGACATTGCTTAACCACCCAACAAATAAATTTTATATTATAATAGTACAATGACAATATGTCAAAAAATTAGTTTATTAACATTTAGGTTTAAAATATACTTGGAAATACATGTTTGTGTGTATGTACCATGTTGGTGTAAATATAATGTGACGTTGCTACGAGAGATGACAATTTCTTACACTGTTTTGTGGTTGCAAATGTGAGCTTTTTAGCAATTGTGCATGTGTGTAGACTACATTGTGTTTTTTACACAAGCAACAATTCTCTTATACATAATTTCACCAGACGGTTTAACCAGCTTTATAGTCCGTTTCAAGCATACATTGAGAAATTTCCAAATCACTTATATTATCAATCTCAATTGCGTCTTTGTTGTCGATTTCCACAATTGCACATCTAAGGTAATATGCATAAATGTAAAATTTATTTCTATATATACACACATGTAAAACTATAATACATAAATTGCAAGCAAAGTTGTGCAATTTCTTACCTATAGTTTTGCAAACAATTTTCGTGGACGAGCTGCCTCGTTGAAAAGTAAAACATTCCAGTTTCAATGAATTCTCCTTCCCAATCCTGACGTCTTGGCCTTTTAGTGTTATTGAAGTTAATCGGCAACATATAATTATCAATTTTCTTCCATCTCAACTTATGGGACCTAAGAGTAGGCGTAAAATATAGGTAAACAACATTATCGAGTATGAAGTTCGGATTATGATTGTTTAGACAAGTAGCAAAGGCGCGAAAAATTGCACTGAATTGTCGTCATATTTTTAAAGGGTTTCAAAAATAAAATTCTACTTTTATCATTCTATAATGGCTGAATTTTATATCTGTTCTTCAGGAACCTATAAAAATATGTAATCCCCGTTGCTGGACACTTAACGCTCTTCTTAATCCCAACTCTGCTGAGGAGATCCCGTTGAGACCGTGGACAAGGCTTTGAATACAAAAATTTTTTAAGAATATTGGAAAAATGCTTGATTTTTTAAGAAGAATAACTAAATTGAGTACCAGAGATCTAGGACACTACTTGTGGATTGGTTTCAAACATGCAGATTTTAAATAAGGTGATTATAAACGCTTTTGAGATCTCTTGCTCCGTAGCAAAAGGTAAGAAGAGCTATCCTCCTTGGTAGAATCTGGAATGCAGCGCAGCGCTTTCAATATTAACTACGGCAGTAAGGCACACCTATCGCGATCAGACAAAACTTTACGAAAAGGCTGTAAAAATTACCAAAAGAAACTCATGGAAGAAATTCTATGGGCACCAAAGAATCTGTAAGGCTTGCTAGCGCAGATGTTCGGAATCCTCCACGGAATCCCTAGATATACTATTTCATTCGTACCTTCCAAGGTGTGAGGATACGCTTCGTGGAAACAGCTAAAATAGTAGTGGACAACAGTATGATGCCAGGAATAAAATTTTATTCCTAAAAAGAATTTCATGGGCAATTGATAGCTCCACATCAGGTTACCAGGTTCCGATGAAATCACGCCTAAGATGCTGGAGACCGTGAAATCCATTCCTTGGATTTTCAGGCTCTACAAACTCTGTCTCTCCCTGGGCTTCACTTCAATGAACTAGAGTCGTCTTCATACCAAAGTTTGGTAGAAGAAGTCATGAGAAATCGAAAAACTTCCGACCAATCAGCTTTTTATCTCTCCTGATCAAGGCATTTGAAAGACTGTTAGACAGCCACTTTAGGCGGTGACTGATGGGGTCGTCAAGACTCTACATCAGAGAGCACTCCACAAAAACAGCACTAAATGACATGCTTTTGTTTTTTGGAGATCCCTGGAGTACAAACAATATATTCTGGCTACCGGTGGCAGCAAGCGAAAAAGTTCAGCAGCTGAATAAGAACCGCGGTAGGGCAAGACTGCAGGGTGGGATGATTTCCCCCTTGCCTCGGCTTCTTGCTGCGAACTCCTTTCAGATTGGAGTCCGAGGGAGAAAAAGTTGTATGCTGACGAAGGGATAATAATGGTAAGAAGGAATTTTACCGATGTTATAAGTGATATCATGTCCAGCGTTTTGGGCACACGCAGCAACTGCTCTACAGGCTGGGTTTCGATGGTATGTCCTCATTCCACCTAGAACAGAGTGGAGGTAGAAGGGCAACATGATGCCAGGATTTATACTGATGAGTCGGGAATAATGTGCGTTGTGGATTCTGGAGTGCTTTTAGGCGAACTTAGTTTAGAGCGCACCATTAGTCCCCCTATTGAATCCAGTGTATTTCAGGCAGATATCTTGGCTATTGAGAAATCGGGAAAGGGGATAATCGACAAAAAGATACAGGGTAAAGCCAGGCAACGCTTATGCACCTAAAGTCACACATAAAATCTTCAATTCTGGTTGGGCAGTACAATCATGTGGTACATAGAAATCGTTGAAAGTAAATGGCGCTACCTAGAAACTTGCAAGGCCACCATAAAAAAGTGGATTTGCTATAATGTTAGACGCTCGTTACAAATAATAGACAGAAATAGGGATCGGTGCTCGCTGCAGTCGTAGCACTGGACTTTCGGCAGACATGCTTGTAGGATAGGCCTATCCTATTATGACCTCTGTCGCAGTTCTTGTGAGGAACTTAGGGAAGAGGCAGATTCTTATTTTCTTTGCTAATGTCCAGCAATACATGGACTGGTCAGAACTATTAGGGATGAATCTGGGAAACCTGATCAGATTTCTCAATGACACATGTTGGGTATAGTACCAATAAAAGGATCCCATACCTGAATGCACTGGTAGATAACGACGAGTAATGAACTAAAAGGTAAATGAAATATTGCCGCGGAGTTTTTATTTTTACTGCACTTAAACGAGTCCTTGAAGCCCAAATAAAAAGCGTTTTTATAAAAAAAATTTTACAGTATTTTATTTCTTGGAGTTGTCTTAATAAAAGAAACCTACAAAAAATCGAGGTAACCCCTACTTATGAGTGCAATGTGCTCTAAGAAAACTGGTGGAAGGATAGATAAAGGAAATATAGCTTAAACGATTTTAGTTTTTCAATGCTATATATGACAGAAAAGACCTCGGCAAGGACTTTATTTCACATACTCGCTGTCTGTTCAAAGAACGAATTATCTTTGTAATACGTGGTTCGATTCACTGGTAAAAAGCACAAGAAGAGCGCATTGATCGTCAAAAAGTGGGGGTTTCAGGAAAAACAACCCTGATTTCATTGGAACACAACTCATTGTAGCAACAATAAAACAATAAAACATTTCCAACATTGCGACGGGGCTCAAGGTGTCGATTGAGTTGCTTCGCCTTCTTCTGTATGCAGTCGAGTAACTTCAAAATATACCTTGAAGTGATAGCATTTTACAAGACTTGCATTCCATTTTCGATCTGAAATAAGTGGTATATATATTGAGAAGATCGGATGGAGTGAAGTATGATTTGCAGCGCATGAAGAAGCCGGTGTACTTGAATGCTTCTTTTAAAACACGTCACACCGAATTTCTCCTCTCAAATATTTTTAATGGCATTGCTGAAGAAATCGGTTCATATCCAAATATTATTAAGCACTAAGATCTCAAAAAATTATTCTAATTATGTTTTGTGGAGTTACAACAATAAAACATTCAAATGAGTCTTCCAGCTGAAATTTGTCATCGGAGCAGGCGTTAATGAGGCAACTTATCTGCGTCAAACTGCTTCTTTCCCATATGAATTGTCTAGGATTCTTGTTTTCTGGTAATCAAAGATCAGCCAGATAATTATGACCTGTTTCCTTATCAGGTCCATTCTTTGGTATTCTTTCAACTTTATTACAAATTTCTTACGCTTCGTCAGAGTTTTTGTCTAAAAAATCATCTTTGGACAAAAAACCGTTCTTTTACTTTGCCGAGTACGCTTAAATTCTTTTTCTGCGCATTTTTCTAAAACGAAGTATGACAGAACCACCGTGCTTGATGTGCTCTTAACTTAATTAAATTGAACGCCGATACATGCATTTTCATTTACTAGAACATCTCTACGGGATTAAACTTCAGAAAACATATTGCCAAGGCAACTGGTGCTTTCGGATTCATAAGAAGATGGACCAAAGAGATGTCCGATCGCAGCAGTTATTTATTACTTTGGTTCGGTCAATACTAAAATACGAACCTGTCCAATGGAATGCTCGGTACCACGTGCATTCTAAGAAAATTGAATCCATTCAAGTTCATTTTTTGTTATTCTGTCTTTGTGATCTAGGATGGGACCCTGATGAAAGATTGTCATTTGATGTGACCCGCCTTGCTCTTATTAAATTGCTTTCTTTGGGAATCTGTAGAAATATATTAAATCTGATTTCCTTATAAATCACCTAATTGGGAATCTGGACTCTGAGTTTCTTCTTAATAGGATATATTGAAATGTACAATTGCGAGTAACTAGGAACTATAATTTTTTTCATATTATATATTATTCAAGGAACTAAGCTAACTACGCTCCTCTTCGCACAATTTGTGACCCCTGTATTGAATTTAACAGAAGCCTTGATCTTGTAAGGATCTCTATAATTCACTCAAATATATGGTTTTAATCTTAATTCTTTCAAATACGTGATGTCTGCTTCCCAATTAATCCGATTGTCTCATGAATGTGGGTCTTTCCTTTCCAGAAGCTCGAAAGACGAGTAAAATTTTTTTAAACGTGCACGTAACATATGCAAAAGCCATCTTTGGAAGTCTTCATCTGTTTTCATCTTAAAACATTGACTGCCTTTGATAGTTTGACTTTAAGACAGCATTTCACTATTTCATATAAATTGCGTTGGCTGTGATATTTCAAACAGTAACCGTTGAGTGATTGTAATTTTAAAACTGCTTATGGACATAAAGAGAAAATAGTAGACTTACTTTGTAGCTGCGAAGACACATGGATTGTGTTTGAACTTTTCATATGCTGCAGTTATATAATTTTCCCTCAAGAAAACGGATGTGCATTGAAATAAAGCAAACCTGTGAACAAAACTGTGTTTATATAAAAATTCTCTTACGGCATCTAATGACGAGGAGCGATCTTGGGCAAACACGCTTAGTCGTTGATATACCAGCGCACCATCTGTAATGTACAAGAGCATTTATGTATAACAGCATACGGCGTCGAAGGAATTATTTCCTGCGCATAATTATATTTGAAGCAAAAACAAAGTTTTATCCATTGTTTTTGTTTTAAATGCAGTTGTGCAAATGAAAGAAAGCCTTCGGCATCGTAAAGCAGGTAGTAAATTTAAATTAATTAAGTTGTATCGCAAGTATAGTGACGGTAAACAGTAAATTTCAATGGATGTAAGGCCAGAAACCGATAACTCACCGATTAAATACCGTTTGCAACTGAATACAGGTATCAATACCGATACCGTAACGGCAATACCGATACCATATTGTTATAATCTTTTCGGTATAAATAAATTTTATTTTCCTCCTCGAACTAAGAACTGAACCTTAAATTGATCCTGTGGTTTTTGAGGAATATCGTGATAAGTGATACAGAAATCACTGTTCCTCAAAACTGTGAGTGTGATCATGTTTTGTGAGTTTTAAGTTCTTTTCACAAGGCACACACATAAATACGAGTCTACATTTTTTAATTTCGCAACCCTACAATGAAAACCTTGTGTTTTAACTGGTCCCAATCAAACTCCAAACTGATTAGCTTTTTGGTTGTTTGTATTTATAGGGAGTTTGAGAAAGAGAAAATACAACATTTACTTGTATGGAGAAGGAAACGAACCAAATAAATTTTGCCTTTTAAAAGGAAATATTAATACTTAAATGAAGAGGAAGAGGAGAAAGCAAAACAAATAGCAACATTGATGTCTATTATGAGCAACTTTCGCTTGTGATGGAATTAACTTATCGAATGAATTTTCATTTGGTTTTATAGCACTCATTCGATAAAACTAGCACTATAAATAAAATTGTTCACTTAAAAGTGTATGGTACATTAAGTTAAATTCACTATTAATCAATATGACCACGGCGAAATTATGGACCGATGATTGGAACTAGGCAATATGACCAATGGCTTGAAATTTTATGCTCAATTATTTTGCCAGCTGAGAGTTTTGTTCCATTAAAAGTGGAAATTTTCCAATTGTTGTCCTGTGCTTACAATCTTCGACCTACATGAAATTTAAATAAAATAATTTACATCGTGCATATGCAAAACAATATAATGGGCAAATATTTATATATCCAAAAGTTTGACGAACTGCTAGCCAGCGAAAACCGAACACCTTATTCAACTCAATGTTCATTACTGCATACCAATAACTACGCTGTTACAAATAACTCCGCTGTTACAAATAACTCCGCGTATGTAACAGAACCGCAAAAGAACAACTTGGCAAGCAGCAGTTACTTCACAATTTTAGTCCCAACTGTGATTTGTGATTTTTCAGTAACAGTAATGAAATCACAGGTATGAAAATGTTACTCATGTCTATCATGTATGATCGTGTTGCTGTATTTGGCAACATCGTGTTCACGCTTCTCAGGTAGTTTTGAGGTTGTGCAAAGGAGAAAACTATTTTACTTTATGCGATCTGTCCGCCCCATTCTTCTTTGAAATTATATATTAAGGCCAGAAATGAGCACTTGGCGTCTATAATGATATTTTTCATGTCCAGACATGTATAGAACATATGAAATACGTGCATGAATCGTGCCGCTATATTTCCATACTATGGACGTGCATGACGGCGTAAAGCAGTTTCTCAAAAATATATGTTTGTATGTGTTAGTGATATGCGAATATCAAGTCCCCGTCCACACTTGCAATTTTGTTGCAGCAATTCTTGAATGTTTTTGGTGAGAGTGGTGAGAAGCTTGGGGAGGGGTACAGAGGTTCATGTTTTCGGCAATTCTCTTTTGCTTTGCAATTCTCACTATTCAACTTAAAGAAAATTTAATAAGAAGAAGAGAAAAGGAGGCATAAGATATACAAGAATTGCAATGCCAGATTTTTCTAATGTGGACACTAAAGCAATTTCAAAGCAGAATTGCACACAACAAAATTGCAAGTGTGGACGGGGACTATAATGCGAATATAAATTCCATGTATGCCGACAACAATTTAAATTCAAGTGCATAAAAAGATTTATTACAAAACACACTATATCAAAAACATGAAGCGAGTTTAAAATAATGTTTTCGTAAAACAAATGTTTATAAAATAAATTTCGCTGTACTAAAGAATGAAACACAATATTTATTAAACAAAATGTTATGATTTTGGTACTATCAATTATAATTTAAAACTTTGGCAAATAAATTTTCTCAGTGCAAAAAGGGTCTTACTCTTCAACGCCTCTTTTGCTATGAGGTCACCATCAGTAGAAACCCATATGTTTTCAAACAAGCCAGTTTTCTTAATAGTTCCAATGGTTCTGCCAAGTAAAGTACTTCCATTAAACCGCAATAGATTTTTATTTCTAATTCCCTTGGATCCACTACGTGCCAGTATTATAGCGTGGGTATCATTTAACGAGCTGGGAAAGAGGTAAATGTTTATATTGAGTGGAGTGAGAATATATTTTTATTTTATTATTTTATTAGTTTTTTTTTAACTTCCATATTCTAAAATATTTTTATGTCTATCACATTGCATGTCTAATAATTCTCGTGATATATATCATGCCCAGTATATATCACATATCTGAAATTATAGTACATAGAGAAATACCATTGGGTGTGTTCGACTATGCAAAAGTTTTAACAAATACTTACTGAACTTCACTGCATTTTACCCAACTGCGTTCGTTTAACCAAAATACAGTAAATGAGAAGTGACAATTCCTTAACTGAGACTTGTCAGTTTTTACTACAGAAATTTGTTTTAGTAAAGTAAAAACATCTGTTTCACAAAATAAACAAACAAAAACAATAGGTGCGTTTGTTTACTTTTCCAGTAAAGTCCAGTAGTTGAGTAAATTCTTTGTTATTTCAAAATTTTACTCTCCAGAATGTCTCTTGCACAAAAAGTACACGAACGGAAAAATTGCAATAACTTGCAGGTTAATCAAGACAGCTGATCACTAAAAACGTTAGCGTTGTAAAATATGTGCTGTTTTGACTACCCAGTATATAATGTTTTTGGTACTTGATATAATGTATTTTAATAATTACAAATTCGTAGCGAAGTATTTTATTAATAGTACTTCTATGGAAGCTTTTACACTTTTTTTGGCACATAATTTATAGTTTCCCTTCCGGTTAAATAACATACGACAATACATCCATATCTAATTTTCGATATCCGGTACCCTGAATAATATGCCATAAGAAGTATTCATATATATATTTCCATTACATCTGTAACACATTAATGTAAATAAAGCAATTAAAAAACAAACATTTTACCATGGATGCCAAAAAAAGAAAACTTGATATTGTATGGTGTCCTGGAATATTTCGGAACGTACAAAGTGATTATTACACACTTATTTAATTTGTTTCAAGTTGAAAATAAGTATTTTCGTTTTTTGCTGCACTTTTGATTCAGCTTTTCTTCTTTTAAATATTTTTATAAAAAATTTGATACTTTTTGTTTGCTTGTTTACTTTATTGAATCATATGTTTTTCTTTTCTACTGGATTTTACTGGCAAAAATTTGTCCATTTCAGTAAAATCCAGTACAAATTTGTGCAAATTTTGGGGTAAACGAACACACTTAATGAAACTTAATGATTCGAAAGCAAATTGTAAATGGAAAACGAAATATAATTTGTAAAAGTTATTAAAGAAGAAACAATTTAAGAGACATGGTAATAGAAAATTGATATAGAATATATTTTGTTGCTTATTCTATTGATTTATTTGTAAGTTGGCAGATTGGCAAAGTTATTGCGGAGAATTTGTATAGTGCTACCTGTTATTCATTCGATTTAAATAATTGTATATTCATTTACACCAAAAGCTTATTTTATTAGTGTTATTCGCGGAAAAGCAAAAGTCAATAAAGTGAAGAACATAACCTTAAACGTATATTTCGCAATGTATGTGGAAAAACATATGGTTCTAGCAGTAGAATTTCCAAATTTCTTGCATAACTACTAGAGCTGTACAAAACAGCTCTTTTGAGTGAGCGCTCTTTTTAGCTTCGCTCACTTTACTGAATTAGTTCATTCAGTTGTTTCAGTTCATTCAGTAGCTCAGCTGTTTCAGTACTTCAGTTTATTCAGTAACTCAAGGCCCAACTATAATATGCGTACGCTAGCGCAGGCGAATTTGCGAATACAAACAATCAAATGTGTGCGACCATAATTTGCTTTGCTAACTTTTCGTTGAATTTAATTTCCCTACGCATAGAGCGAAACTGATCGCATTTTTTTAAAGGCCAACTGTTTGTTCGTTGTTATTGATAATTATTTTTAGATACACACGTACCATAGACTGTGATACGTGCACACAAGAGAAGCTGCAATGTACGCCGAAATCAATTCTACACATAATTGAATAAATAATGTAAAGAATTAATGGAAACATTAAATGTTTAGCGTTTGTTTATTGTATATATATTATAGTGTATTTGTGTATTTTTCTACCATTTATGATACGTTGCCAACCACTTGCACACATTGTTACACATTGTTGCACATTGTAGAACTTTCCAATTTATTTCTTAAATTACTTTCTAAATTGGTAATAACCTACTTGTGATAATATATTTAAGTATGTATAAATTGAAAATATTTATATATGTATGTATTTACATGTTATGTATATATCAAAAATTAGTTTTTGCAAAAGTGCATTGCTTTACAACTGAGTGTAAGAATAATATAGCCACACAAATGTTCGCTTATGCATTTGACAGTATTTTCGTCGAGTTTTGACAGTAGCCAAAGCTAGCCTACGCATATTATAGTTGGGCCTTCAGTTGTTTCACTAGCTCAGTTGTTTCAGTAGCTGGCAACTCTATAAATAAAGAGCACTACATCCCTGTATGCATTGGCACATGTGTGTGTATAGACAGATCTAATGAATCAACTGAAACAACTGAGCTAAAAACGCTCAATTGAATGAAAGATTCAATTGAATTAATTCATTCAGGAGCCGTACAGCTCTAATAACTACTTTCAAATTTATTGCACTTAGAGATTCCCAGTAATAATTACAAAGTCATTCTCGACTTTTTCTTATACTATGTATGTTTTTTGTTTCAAAAAGATTTTCATCAAAATTCTTAAAAACGAAAACTGTTGGTTGTATACTCAAGTTTCGTTGGACAGATTTGGCTTATGAATTAAAACAGCCATTATGTCTTGATAGGAAGTTTCTTTCGGTATACGATTATTCATTATTTTTATATGCTTCACAAAAAAGTGAAGGGGTATATATAGGTTTGTCATTCCGTGTGTAGTTTCTTCGATATTATTATGGCACCCCATAAAGTATATACATATACTATGGATCCTTTTGAATAGCGATGGCGCTTGAGAGATGCCCGTGTGTCTGTACGTGAAATCGGTTTTCCAAGCCCCCAGAAGAGCTAGAGCATTCGTTCTTGGACTAATGGATTGGAAATGAACTTAAATAGAGTGGAACAGAAATACGGTCCCAGAGCTGGAAAACATACACCTATTTCCTGACGCAAAATTAATACCAAAAACCAATATTTTTTTTATTTTTTCGAAATTAAATCCTCAATTGTCTATTAAAAATTAAAGAAATAAAAGAAATTTTGCAGGAATGGGAAACTAAAAGTTTGTTGTTTGCAAATTCAGTATTTTGTGGTATATGTCATGACTAAAAGTTTTTCTTAAACAAAACCGCTTTATACATCATGAAGATTTACATTGATAAAAAAAATTTTAAAAATTGAAATTTTCCTTCCTGGGGCGGGAAATTGAAATTTTTTTTTTATATATAAAAGTAACCAAAAAGCCAACTGACGTTTTTTTCTAACTAAAACTATTTGATAATTTAGGAAGAACAAATTAGGTATCAAAAATTAAAAAAAACAAATTTTGAATCCAGGGTTGGTCAATTACTATATTTTATAGTACATGAAAGTGACCAAAATGGTTGAACATTTAAAATTTTCATTAAATAAAACTACTTTATATCTCATGAAGAGTAGCATTGATAATAAGAAAAAAATTAAAATTTCACTTACAGGGTTGGGAAATTGAAAGTATTTTTGTTACATACAACATGAAAGTGACCAAAATGGTTACAAACTTTAAGTTTTTCTTAAACAAAACTGTTTCATGCCTCATTAAGAGTTTCCTTGGTAAAAAAACTAATTTTTGCTTCCAGGAATGGGAAGTTCAAAAATTTTTTATACATAAAAGTAGCCAAAAAGAGAACTAACGTGCTTTTTTTTCTAATTGGAACTATTAAAACTTCCTTTTCAGGGGTGGGGAATTTTTTTTCATTCTTAAAAGTAATTAAAAAGGCAACTGACGTTGTTTTTTTGGTAACTAAAACTATTTTATAACTTGGGAAGAACAAAATTGGTATTTACGAACGCCAGACGTACGTTGGTGAAGGGTATATTAGATTGGGCACAGCCGAATATAGCACTTTTACTTGTTTTATTTCTTTTGATACTGCCAATGAGGCAATTCTTTTCAGTTGTTTTCTCTTGGATGAAAACTTGAAAATAAATTTGCTTTAAAATTTCGTGTCACCTTCGTCACAGCTTTCAATTTTTGTTAATTGTGAAAAACTTGAAAACAAAAATTGATCGTGTAAACGCAGCATTAACCATATTGTATGCTTGTAAAATGTTACCTGGATACATAAACATAATTTTAAATTCAATTCCACATATAACCCTTATCTGATATTCATAATATTTTGCATGCCTTATTTTTAGAGAAAGTTACTGTTGTCAGTTTAAAAAAAAAAAAAAAATCACTTATATAAATATCAACTGACAAAACTAGACAATATTAATTGGCTCAACATGAAAGCATAAATGTCACACATACTATCCACAAACGTTTTAAGTTCTTTTCTTATTCACTCAGTATACATATTAGTTTGTTATAATTTAGCATATAAAAATATTGTTTATATATACACATACACATGTACTTCTTATTAAAAATAAATCTTTAGCAAATATATTATTGTAACTTTATTTAATTAATGACATACCAGCACAAAATATTTGACCAAATTAAAATTAATTCGATAAGAATAGTTAAACGGTGCGCTGTCATCTTGTAAATGAACTAAAGAGAGCCAAAATATTTTATATATGGATAGTCGTACTTTGGAATTCATGTATACGAATCATACGAATAGAGGTGTGCTCATGTTCCCATTTAACAATTGACCCCTATTACAAGCGCGAAGTTGAAAGGCAAACAGACTAAGATCTTTTGAAAGGGGACGAAAATGTGGTATGCGTAGAATACGACTATCTGTACTGGACACTTTTCTTAATTTTCGCAATATACACACAAACATAAAGTAAACAAACCAATTATCATTATAATAAGTCATGGAAAGAGCACCCGTTATTCAAAGATTGCTTTTTGTAAGCTTTGTAAGTCTAAAATAAAAGCAATGGATGGTATATCAGATTTAAAGATGCATATTTTAAGATCAAAACACCAAGCAGGTGCAAAAGCTATACAAGTTCATTCGGGTTCTAACTTATATTATTTTAATGTTCTAGAACTTCAATAAAAAGATAAACTAAATTTATTACATACATATGTATACATGTATGTATCTTAAAATTTTTCGGATACATATTTTGGGGTAACAGTTTTTTCTTCTTAAAATCAGTAGTTTTTTTCTCCAATTGTAAGTTTTTTTTTTCAAAAAGGATATGGCAACACTGGGGATACAGAACTTTATTCTTCTGCGCAAGTAGGTGAAGTAACGTCACGACTCTCAAAATATGTGCAAGCATAACAGTGGGACAAATTATTATATTAATTAAAAAAATATTTAAAAAATATTTTTTTATTTATTTGATGTCGTTGTTTTATTTAATTTTCTTTTTCTTATTCATATTTTCGGACATTTCAGCATTAAGAGACCTTATTCTAAAATAAATTCTGCATGTAAAAAATATCTTTTCACTTCTTCACTAGCTTTTACATTCTTTGTTTCCACCAAGTGCTTTTCTAAATATTCCTTTTTAGCAAGTAATTTATCCCCATTTAGTTTTACAAAAACTTCAAATGTTTGAAGGAATACTTATCCCACCTTCATATAGGTGACTAACCCATGAGTTTGTCAAGTCTTCTTGAGGTTTAGCGGCAAGACTAGGGTCTTTGTTTTTAATTTGTGGGAAATGTAGGTGTTCCAGCTCTTCCTCATAATATTATTTCGGCGAAACGTCTTGCTCTATGCTGGGATTAATACTCGTTACGTATATAACCTCAAAAAGTCTTCTTATAGGGTGCATCTTTATTTACCAGTCGCATATAAATAAACTTGTGGCAGAGATGTGCATACGCATGCAAAGTATTCGATTTCAAACTTCTCAATACAAAAGGGGTCTAAACATGATGAGATCATACATACGGTGGCAATGCTACCACATTGAAATGGGAATGGCTATTTTAGCGACGACACAGCCTCAGGACTACCGCCCACCACTGTAGCTGTAGCCAATTACACTAATTTCTATATTAGTGAGCGACAGTAAGTAGGTGCAATGTTGCGAGTGTTATATAAATAAATTCAATTAATGCAAACTTAAAAATATATTGTTTTATTTTAATCAAAAAAATAAAAAAACAATATTTCCAAGCTAATGAAATGAATTCTTGTCGTATATTGTTGACTTTATACATATTTTATTAGAATAACACACATACATATATGAAGGTGGCAACGTATGAAGAGAATTCTCCAACAGAGAGCAATTCATGGTTATTGATTTAGTGGTGTCGTTTGAAAAATAATTAATTAGCTGATTGCGAGGCAACAATTGTAGCCAACGGCTTTTGTAGTCCTTGTTCGTGTATCCTGCTGAGGTTATTGTGTTTAATGCTTTACAGTTTTTGCTAACCCAGTATTTGGATACATCTTGTATACATGACCTCGGGTTGTTTGTATGCGCATGCATGCAATTGCTTTAGTTTTTGACGTGAATCAAGTGTGTGCACAAACAACAATTGCCTTGGTTGTTGTATTTGTTGTGTAACGAGGCCACCTTGCTATTCTACCATGTCTATAATCCTGATTACGAAACACAGGTGTGCCAAGTTTATAATTGTACGAGGTTGCTTAAGTCCCCTTTAGGAAAATTTCAAATTTTCAAAAGTCAAGAAACTATTGTTTTTCGTATCGATTTAACAATTGACTCTCGACATTAAGGGATTTCGTCAGTCACAGCATTTCGGGTCCATATCGGCAGAAATGCTCGCGATTAATTGTGAAGGAAAATGAAGTAGTATACAACTGTACATGGTTATAACAATAACGTACATATACCATTATAGCTCCTATAATTGTAGTTATTGTTATTTTACTTTTCATACAACATCACATATATCAAATAATTTGTTACTATACAAATATATTTATAGCTTTTTTATTATATATACTTCGTGGCATTATATATAGTCCAATATATACAAAAGTAGCGTAGCTAGCGTATCAAGGTATATATATGTATATATATATATATATATATATATATATATATATATATATATAACAGGTAGCCTCGATATCAAATTTGGTTTGATTTGCTGTAACTTTTACTCTATTGTTATATGCCTTAGCTGTTTTATTTTCATTGCCAGGCAAGACGGTTTTGAGAGCTCAACAAGCTGGTTTCCAAATATAATCGGGCCGCGAATCTACCTGTTTTTATCTTGTCAATGAGCCATACAAATATCGCTAAAATCATTATGCTAACAATGTTGTGTGGATACAACAAGTGATATATACCATATATTGTAATCTGTTTTGCGAACCGTATAATATATCAGAGATATATTCAATATTTTTGATGTCATATATCTTACGCCTTTTATGAAAACATGAGTAATACTTGAAACAGGTGAGCTTTGTAGCACCATGATTCTTAATATCTTGTATAACCCATTGTAAGTAATAAAAAGTTCTCGCTATTAGAACAAATACGTCTTAGCAACAAGTGCAGCAATTATCTATGTCAAATATTGTACCAACAGAACACCACATTAACTTGTTGTACACATGAACTGGACATCAATGCATCAGAAGAATGGTTGGGCAAATATGAGATCATGTTGCGTAACCGTGCACCTTATATATATATATATATATATATATATATATATTATTATAAAGAGTCAACATTATATTGCATATGGATGTGCATACTTAGCATATAAGATATGTGAATGCTTTAATTTAAAGCTGAATATTGCCAAGAAACGTAAAAAAGCTGTGGTGCCCAAGGCAAATTGAATATCCATATTGAGTAGTCAATTCGCTTTGGTGGTGCCTATAAGCGTATTGTGAAATAAGTATTTTGAACAATAGTACTTGGGATATAATTAGCCCCTTAGAAATGTCATCACTGATGTCAAATAGAATTTTTTGCACTAATAAAGTTTTGTTGGTATATCGTCTGAGAGTTTGTTCCGGTTTTTTTCCAATAATAATATGAAATTATGAAGCTAAAATTAATATAATTCAAACAGTGAAAAGTGTAATGATATCCCAAAAAGTTTTGCATAAACAACTTAGGAGAAAAGCCTTGATTTAAAATATTCTTATAAATAAAATTTTTTCCATATGTACTATTGGTGATAAATATGTATTTATAAAAAAAAACACCGCTTATTATGTATAATAATATATAAGTATGGATGTAAATACATATATGCATTCAAATAAATATGAACATCATATCAATTCCAATCAAGTATTTATTAGAAATATAGTGGCAAATGTAATATAATTAACTAGATCAATATATTCACTTAAAAAGACTTGTAACTTTTGTATAAATTCAAAAAGGAGTGGTACGTCTACAAAAATGTCTGCGATTTGTTTGGGTGGTGCTGATATACCTCTTCCCGCCGAGATAAGGGAGAAGTTGGCAGAACTTGATTTGGAATTGTCTGAAGGTAAAGCAGGAATATATCGAATTACTTATGTATATACATATGTCTAAATGGATTTACAGATATGTATATGCAAGTTTATCCAGAAATTTATATATTAAAAATAAACTGCATACATAAGTATAGATTCAAGTATATAAGTGTATGTATGTATACCAATTACTCACCCCATTCAGGCTGAGCATGAAACAGCCAAATACTGTTTATTAACTATTGATTTCGAATATATCGAATATATGCACATATGCATATATATACTATATATATATATATATATATATATATATATATATATGTATATATATGTATATATATATATATATATATATATATATACATATATATATATATATATATATATATATATATATATATGTATATACGTGTTAGATAGTTAATTTACAAATTTTTCATAGCTGCAATAGGGGTAACACTGATTTTTCCATCTTTTTTCATCATATTGTACTCATGTGATGTAAATTTTAAGTGGTGAAGGAGTTACAGAACTATTAGGTTTGAAAATATATAAATGTATATATGTCGTATGTTAATACATTTACTACCGTCCCCATACAACCTACTTATTTTGGAATGGAAATCATTGAAAAGGGCTTTTAAATATTTTTCAAATGATATGCCGTGTACATACATATGTATGTATGTATATAGAATTAATCTTTAAAGCTCTATAACACCCGAACTAAAGTGTTCTCTCAAAAATTCGTATTCAAAAGATTTTGAAGATCAAACCATGAATATTTTTCACTAACATGTAAGCAAAACTCACCAAAAAACAATTTCAAAGCCTACCATCTTATGAAGTTCTCAATTCGATCCCTTTGCAATGGGAATGTTTGCTCAGAAAAATTTTAGCTCTTAAAAAGGTAGATAATTATGTTATATCATTATTTTTCTACTTGCTGGTACAAAATTTTGCAAAGTAAACTTTCCTAGTCTTGATTTTTGCAAGCTTCTGCTAAGAGGTATTGCTAGACCAATTTTGTACTGGAAAAGTATATCTTAATAATTTTTGATTGAGCTGGTAAAAGGACAGCTTAATTCAGCTGGTCTTTGTTTCAGCTGAATTAAAATTTTCAGACAAACTTTGCGTTCAGAAGGTGCCTAATATATATCATTCACACATGAAACTACTTTCACGAAAGTCGTAATTCACTCAAAAAAATTCGTAAAAGCGATTTCATAAAACTGATAATACATTGTCAAAGTACGGTATCGAAGGAACAGAACTAAAATGGTTTCAATCTTATCTAACTGAACGCAGGCAACAAACAAATGTTAACAACAAAATATCTAACGCTGCAGTAAATGACTTTGGCGTACCACAAGGATCCATACTTGGAGCACTTCTCTTTATTATATATATAAATGACATGGAAAATATATTGGATAAATGCGAAATTGTGCAGTATGCAGATGATACATTAATTTTTTCGGAAGCAACAACAGAACTAACGTGTTACGAAAATCTAAAAAGTGATATATTAAATATAAGTAACTGGCTTAAAATGAATAAATTAAAACTTAACGAAAACAAAACTAAAATTATGGAAATTAATATGAACACGAATTTTACAATTGAAATCAATACTGTTACAATAGAAAAAGTGAAAAGTATAAAATACTTGGGTTTCATTATTGATAAAGAATTAAATTTTAAAGAACATATTGAATATATTTGTAAGAAAATTGGTAAAAAGATTGGGGTTTTTAAAAGAATAAGAAACAATGTAACAATATTAATATATATTAATATATATAATACGATAATTAAACCACATTTCGAATATGGATCAACGATTATATTCACATGCTGTACAGACCAACATATAACACGATTGCAGAAATTACAAAACAAGGCTATGCGTTCAATACTAAAATGTAATAGATACACGCCAATAAGATTTATGCTAGATTCTTTAAAATGGCTTAACATAAGGCAGAGGTTACAGCTAAACACAATTTTCTTCATCCAGAAAATGAAAACAAATAGGTCACCAGAATATTTAACTGAACAAATCAGATATGTAGGAGATACACAGCCATATTATTTAAGAAATTCTCGTGATTTTAGACTTCAGCGTGCAGATACTAATACAATGCAGAAATCACTTTTCTACAAGGGACTTAATTTATATAATATGATTCCAAATGAAATTAAGAATGAACTCAATGTTAATCTATTTAGAAAAAAAATTGTTATTTTCATAAAAAATTGTTAAACAGAGTAAATTATTTAATATTGTGAACATAAGATGAAATTGTAATACTCAAAGTATATTAATACTACTAATAAATAAATAATAATAATAATAATAATAATAATAATAATATATAATAATAATAATTTATATACCATATCTTTTTTAAAATGCAAATAATATAATAAATTGCTCCGCTTTATATGAGCAAGTTAAGAAGTCTTTAGGTTTTGAAAAATTTTCTGCTTAAATTAAATACTGTGAAAATACATTAATATATCATGAAACAAAATTATATATTGAGGTAGAAACAGGAAATATCCTTAAACTCTTTGTAAATATGTATTTATGAACTTTGTTAAGTGAATTTTGTAATATTTGAATACATATAATAAATGGAAATTAATTTCTCCTTCACTTTATTAAGTTTTCATATATATATATATATATATATATATATATATATATGTGTATATATATATATATATATATATATATATATTTTCATATATATATAATTTTCTTAGCATTTTCTATTGCTATTTTATTTACATATATCTTATTGCCAATGTAGTTTTAAAATTTTTTTACAGTAGTGAGTATTTATAAAAAATTAAATGAAGTTATACATCAAAATCTTTGTTTAACAAAATCAATTTATCTACGCTTAAATAAACGTAGATTGTTTTAATTTTTTACTTTCTGAAGCATTTCATTATCAGTTTTAAGTCCTTTATAAAATAATGTATTTTGAGGAAAAGATGTGGAGGCAAATAAAATTCTGTAATCAAAATTTGATGTAGAATTTTTTTTCAAAATGTAATATGTTTAACTACTTTTTACAAACCTACTCAATGTGAAATTTAAACCTTAACTTATTATCCACAATTATTCTCAAGTATTTAATTTCAACAACTTTTTCGATTTGAGTGTTTCCAATGAGTACGGTTTCAGGTGAATTGCCATTTATTATAATCGATTTTTGTTTGTTTGTATATAACTTTATTTTATTAATTTTCAGATATTTTTCGAAATATCTTAAGCCTTCACTCCAGTTTTGTATACATTACTTTATTTGTTTCTAATTTGTTTATTTAAGTAGTATTTCGAATACTTTCTAAAAACATTATATAATATGGACTTATTTTTATTCAAGTTTTGGTAAAAGTTATTTTTAACGTAGCTTATAAATTTTTTTTGAATGAAATTAAATTCTCTTCATTTTTAACATCATTTGGTAACTAACTAAAAACTTATAGACCTTTATAGAGCAGACATCTTTATCCCTTTTATTGTTCATAGCATAGTTCTCATAATTATCCTAAGTTCTGATATATTGTTTAATTCAAAATGAAAACACGTTTGCTGCTTGAAAAAGGTATTATTTTCATATATTTCAAATGGAGTACTAGCTGCTTCTGCTATTTGCAATTCATTAGTTATATTTTTGTTAGAACAATCGTTTATTTTAGTGTTTATATAAATTGCCTAATTTTTTTAACATTGAGCTACATATATAAGTTTCTTATACATCTGTATTCACTCCAGTAATGTTCATTATTGTGCCCTACGCCTAATCTACGCAATTTAATTTTATTTTGTTTAATTTCTCTAAATTTTTGTTCCACTGATATTGACGTTAGCGCATTTTGTTTATTTTAATCATTAATATGATGGCAAAGTTATTAATTGAAATATTTGGATGCAAGTTTATGATTTCTCCAAACCTTTTTGAGAATTGTGTTTTTATAATGCAAAGTTTTAATATTAATTGTTTTTGCATAATTTGTACATTAATTTGTAGGCTATTGTAATTTCTAACGATTCATGATCACTGATTTTCATTTTTTTCCTTTATACTGACTGCAATAATTTCTATATTGATAACGGAATAATCGATTAGTGACGATGTGTTATATGTTATACGTGTGGGATATTTGATTAAATGCACTAATTCCCAGCCAATCAGTGTTGAAGCCACCAATAATGAAATAATTTTCGTTTTCAGCAATAGCTTCCATTTCCTCCTCAAAAAAATTAACTAAATGTTGTTCTGCAGAGTTATATATATTAGGTGATACGTAGACTCACACCAAATATATTAAAACATTCTCATATATTCTTCCTATTTTAAGCCACCAAATTTCTTTTTCAATCCATTCGCAATCAGTTGTTTTAACATTAAATTTCGCATTGATATAAATATAAACTCCGCCTGTCTGTCTAGATATACTGTCACACCGGAAAACATTGAAGTTTTCCAAATGTCATTTGTTAAATGTGTTTCGGAAATACATATAAAATGTAATTGTTCTTCATAACAAATTATATCCAATTTATTTTATAAATGTTCTTACACTTCCGATATTAAGGTATATTCCTTTTAAAATTTTTGATTGCTAATAAGCAATCTTTTCTGATTCAATTCTATTTTTTCTTATTACTATGGCGTATTATCTGTTTCTGCAGTCATGGTTAGTATTAATATACTCCAACCTTAAATTTTCTTTACTTTCTCACAATTTATACATTTGATTAAATCATTTCGACAATCTTTATAAGACTGGCAAAATTCATTATATATTGCACAAATTTGTTCTTCACTTTTGCAATGCCCAGATTTGTGTTTGAATCTCCAAGTATTTAAAACATCGCATTACGCTACAACTCTGGTATACTTGACATCTACACTAATCTATTTTAATTCGTTTATTGTCTATAATCTGAATAAATCCATCACCATAAGTTTCAATTATAGCATTAAATATTTTGGTGTTTTTATACGATTTATAAATCCTATTGCACTCTATTACATTTTATCATATCTCATCATTCGTACGTGATGTATAGGTGACGTTCTTTCGGTAGCGTTACAATATCTACTTGTACCTCTTATATTTTGAAAATCTGACTTGTTCCCTTGCGTACGAGAGTCAAAAGAGTTTTCAATAAACGATGTGTTATGAATTTTATGTACCAGGCAGTGTCCCAAAATTATGTCGGCTCTTCAATTATTGATGTATACTACGAGTACACAATATATTTTGTATTAAAATGTCTTGGTAATCTCAGTAAACTATTATTATGTAATATCTATTTGAGGATGAGATGTATTTAATGATGTTTTATCATTAGGTTTTGTTTTTGAAATAATTACGATATGTTTTAAAAATATATAAGTCTTCTTTGATATTACCTAAGTCCTGTCCTTTTGAGACGATATACGGATCACCCGCATGAAAGCTGTGTTCGACATTTTTGTTATTGTTAATTTATAAACTAAAATCATCAAATACAATAATGAAAAGAGTTATTGGTAGTGCGGATCCAATTATAAATGTGGAACATGTTAGAGAAAGCACTGTAATTTTATTGTTGGTAAAAAATAATTTTATAATACCAAACACTTTGGTGAAGTGGCCAGTAGCACTTCACCAGCTTTTGGAATACTATCTGTCAAATGTTTTAACGAAACGAATTGAAAAAATAGACGTGTGCTTTCTGGTGCATTGATATTTACTTATTATACGTAAATAAAATTTAATATCAAGTGCCAAATTTAAAACTCAGAAATGTAATATGCTGTCATAGTTAAAAAATCAAAGCTGTCGGTAAATAAATAATTAAGAAAATGTTAGTTTTTTTTGTGAAGTTTTGTACAAAAAACAGGCGGTAAGTGAAGTGCGAGTGTTGACATCGTTTTCGAAACAGATTCATGCAGAGGAAAAATATTTGGAAGCCATATTGACCGATATCACCGATTGATTCTATTAGAACCAAGTCGATCACTGTAAACCAGGACAAAGTCGATTAATCCGTTCGTGAGATATCGCGAACGAATAAATTCGAAAAAAGTAATTTATTTTTAAATTCCGAAATTGTATATCTGATCAGTTTGTGATATTAGCGGGAAGTTACAGCGATGTTGTATCGAATCAACAGTTTTCCATATTTATATGTTTCTACACTCAATTCACTAATAACACTAGGTCACAAATAACAAACTTTTGTCTGTTATTTGTTTCTAGCATACTTTTTCTCATGGATTTGGACCTACTGAACACGAAAATGAATTTTAAAAATTTTTCTGTCGATTGGTTTGCGAGATACAAATTTTTTAATTTTTTTTTTTTAATTTTTGGAGGTACACTTACTATTTTGAGCATATCTTTAGTCTTCTTTGACCTATTATATCCTACTACTACTCAAATTAAAGACAATTGAGCCGTCTACAACTTATTCTCAGAAAATTTTCAAATCGGGTTAGTAGTTTTGATGTTGGCGGCTTAAAAAGGTTAAAAAACTGGGTTTTTTTAGTAAAAATGTGGCTGAAAAATTCATATAAAAATTCATATAAAATATTAAACGCGATTTTAACAGCGATTTTAATTTTTTTACGTATAGCTGACACTTTTCCAAAGAAAATAAGCCCTTACTTAACAAAATCTGATGAGAAATGGCCGACTTATTATTTTTTTGGTAAACGACCGAAATTCCGCTATTTCACGATTTTTTGATTTTCATTATTTGCACAGCTTACCTACCCAACGCAAACGAATAAATACATTTGAACTTAATTTAAAATAAACAAATTAGTCTTCGTATATTATTTTTTAATTTATTTACAGCACTACATGCTCAATGTATCGCACAATTAGCTAAACTAACGAAAAAAACAAAAAAAATGAGTAAAAACAAAGATATAAGTGTACATTTTATGCCATGTGGAAAAACTGCTGACTTCTTCTTTGTTTTTTGTATCCGCTGCAATCGGTCTCACGTATTAGGGTCCAAATATAGTCACCCATCATAGCCGTGTCATAGATGCCCTGATAGCGTCGTTCCATAGCCTTCAATTCCTGATGAAAGCGCTCGCCGTGTTCGTCGCTCACGTCTCCTAAATTCTCAGGGAAAAAATCCAAATGAGAATGCAGAAAGTGTATTTTAAGTGACATGTGCACTCCCATGGCTTCATAGTTCTTTACCAGATCCTCAACTATGTCCTTATAATTCGGGCTTTTGTTGTTTCCTAAAAAGTTTTCCACAACAAGCCTGAAGGAATTCCATGCTGCGGCTTCGATGGGTGATAACAGCTTTGGGAATTTTTCATCTTTCAAAATTTTTTTTATCTCGGGTCCTGCGAAGACTCCTTCTTTAATTTTTGCCAGCGAAAGGTAAGGGAAAATTGACCGTAAATAGGCAAAAGCTTCACCTTCTTTGTCTAATTTTTTGGCAAAATTTTTAATCAAACCCAATTTTATGTGCAGCGGCGGAAGTATTATATTTTCACGGTTCTCTATTAGTGGTTTGCGCTGAACATTCGCTTCTCCAACTACAGGTTTCGTTCGTACCGGCCATTTTTTTTTATATAATGCTGATCATCAGCGCGGCTATTCCAAAGGCACAGAAAACAGCAATGTCGCGTATAGCCTCCTTGGAGTCCACACAGAATGGCCACAACTTTAAGGTCGGCGCATATTTTCCAATTGTATTTCCTATACTCTATGCATTTCAGCAAAATGTCCATAGTTTCATAGTTCTCCTTTGAATGAACCGCATGAGCAATAGGAACAGATGGCTTTTCATTCCCATTATGTAAGAGAACTGCCTTCAAGCTCTCTTTGTTGCTGTCAATAAACAACCTCCATTCGTTGGGGTTGTGAATTTGGTGAAGCTCTTGGAACAAGCCTGAAATGTCGCTGCAAAAACATATTTGGTCTTTCTTTGTATAAAATTTTGCATACTCCTTGTGACGGTTTCTGTACGCTGATACTTTCACTTCTGAAGCCGCAAATCCACACTGTATCATCCGAGACGCAAAAAGTTCGGATTTCTCCTTAGTGAGACCAAAATCGCGCACCCAATCGTTTAGTTCGGCCTGTGACAGTAATTTTCGCTTTGCACCCGGCTCAAATTCGCTTGCATTTGACTCGGACTCTTCTTCTGACGATTCTGCTTTTTGAAGAGATTTACCAGGGCACACTGGATATGGCACATCATGCGAATGTGGTACTGGAAGCGCAAACGATCCCACTTGAGCGTAGTTCCATTTAAAAAATCTTCCTAAATATTAACTTCTTTACACTTTCACAGACAGTTTTGAAATGCAATTGATAACCGTGTCTCCTTATGTTTAAATATGTATGAGCATGTAGTGCTGTAAATAAATTAAAAAATAATATACGAAGACTAATTTGTTTATTTTAAATTAAGTTCAAATGTATTTATTCGTTTGCGTTGGGTAGGTAAGCTGTGCAAATAATGAAAATCAAAAAATCGTGAAATAGCGGAATTTCGGTCGTTTACCAAAAAAATAATAAGTCGGCCATTTCTCATCAGATTTTGTTAAGTAAGGGCTTATTTTCTTTGGAAAAGTGTCAGCTATACGTAAAAAAATTAAAATCGCTGTTAAAATCGCGTTTAATATTTTATATGAATTTTTATATGAATTTTTCAGCCACATTTTTACTAAAAAAACCCAGTTTTTTAACTTTTTAAGCCGCCAACATCAAAACTACTAACCCGATTTGAAAATTTTCTGAGAATAAGTTGTAGACGGCTCAATTGTCTTTAATTTGAGTAGTAGTAGGATATAATAGGTCAAAGAAGACTAAAGATATGCTCAAAATAGTAAGTGTACCTCCAAAAATTAAAAAAAAAAAATTAAAAAATTTGTATCTCGCAAACCAATCGACAGAAAAATTTTTAAAATTCATTTTCGTGTTCAGTAGGTCCAAATCCATGAGAAAAAGTATGCTAGAACCAAATAACAAAATGGCTGTTGCCTAGTGTAATTAATTATGTTTTAATTCCCTCTTCTAAATGTTCTGTTTCGTTTTTCCCATATTCATTGGACCCTTATTAGTATTTTCCCCTGACGATTTTCTAATGCGGGACAATCGTGTTTTAATTTTTAGCCGATAACATATATCCCAGTGATAAACATTACGTTTTAAAACTCTTTTGTATTCATTAATGGTTTTGTTGTATTCTTAAATTTGTACATCAAACGCAACATCAGTTTAATATTGTCTGAAAGTTTTTCTCCTCCTGCTTCAATTTCCTCTGCTAATGACGACAATTTAAAAACAAATGCTGGTACTGATTCGTCTTCTTGTACCCTTTGTTAAAAGTATAAAACTCATTTTGTTTGTCGTGGCAATTTTTTAATTTGATATAAACCTCATGTCATGATAACACATGAGTTCTTTGTTCTTTTTCGATGGTCGAAAAACGAATGTGTCTTTCAATTTACCATCACCCTTTATCGATAAATATCTCGCATCTTCAGATACACTTTCATAAAATTTTGCATTCAACTGAACAATTGCTAATAACTCATGGCGCTTTATTTATTTATGGATGGTATTTTCAGTAATTTTTTGCTGCAATTCAATAAAAATTATTCATTTGCAAGTGTTCGAAGAATACTTCCTGGCCCATAACCTGTTTGAAATAGAACCCTCAGGCGATTTTTAATATCAAATGTATTGGACTTCAGACCTTTGACAGTTGACAACGGCTATCTTTTGGAAGGTACATCCGCCGAATTAGTTGTCATTCATTTGTTTTTATTTTGCTACACCATGGACGGGTATAGAATTCAATAACACGTTGCTTTATTCGGGCAACGTACCGCGGCCATTTGGTAGACAAATTTGAATGTATTGGTTCAGTAAACGAGTAGCAAATCTCAAGATCTGCTTGAAACATGGAACCTGTTCTTTAAAGTGAGCTGGAGAATCCGAGAATATTATCCCGGCAATAACTGTCACGGAGAAACAGTAAGACGGTTTATTTGCCATATGAGCGATTTGAGCACATGGTAGTTGCAGGTGAATGCTAATAAGCTGCAAGCCACAGCGGTGCTCAATGCCATCATAACCCATACCATCGGTTAAATTCATGTAAAATTGTACATATGGGATGCTTTCCATACAGAAAGAATGTGGCGGAATTTTAACGATGCTGTGTTTCACACAACTGTGTCAATATCAATTTAGAACAAACGAATATTAATAGGTAATTTTCAATATTGTTGCCGAACGTCATCAAGCAAGTAAATGGAAATGCAAAACGCACGTTTGAATTTGTGTCGCAACAAAAGTTCGGATGATAAATTCCAAAGAATAATGTACCAAGATATCCTGGAAATATGTTCATTGTCTTCTATATAGTAAAAAAGCAGCATTTCGAACTCTTGAAAAAGATACCTTAATAATCTAAGTGACTGGCTCCGGCCTAATAGTTTGACTTTGAGCATTAGTAAATAGTTAACTGATTTATTTCACAGGTCTAGAAGACGCTCTGTTGGACTCTATAACGGTATTAGTATTAATTTAAATACATCGAACTCTAAACTTGACGTCGGTCTGATCTTTGGTTATTCTTTGTAGCATATTCCTCATGTAGGGTGTGTTCTTCCCTGAGCTTATAAAATGCTGGGCTTCTTGAAGTTTCTCTGACTTTTTTAAGCCGTACGCACTTAAGCATATTTAACCTTTCGTGAGATAATATTTTTGTAATTTAGTCTCCTTACTGCGCCGGATTAAACATTTCAGAAATAAGTTGAAGTGTTTTTTTTTAATTGAATTTGCTATGTCCCCTTTTTCTTATTTGCTTTTAGTTCCCTACGACTCTAAATGCTTTTTTATTGTCTTGCGAACATTAGAATCGCTTAGAATTATTCAATCAGATATTATTATGTAAGATATTACTGACGGTTCTAATGATTACCGTACTCTGTACTGTTAAGTGTTTCTTCATCATATTCTGCAAGGATATATGCATATATAAATAACTAGGAAATATTTATTATCATGTTGGCAAAGAGTCTGCAACTTGAAAATATTTGTTACATTTAGGGCGTATCTACTAAAGCAAAAGTTTTGAAAGTTCCGTACTCGTCATTGCAAAAAGGATCAACTCATTTAACGTTGAATCGGCTATTGAATGAATCTTACTATCTTTTAAAAATATATATGTATACTTAATCTAACGTTTCATATGTAGTTAGCCAATAATTAAACACGGCGATTTCGGTCCGACCTTAACGTATCTATGAGTTAGAAGATTGTCAGTCATTCCTAATTATATCACATATGTTTCAATGTTTTTATTTTCAGGCGACATTACCCAAAAAGGATATGAAAAGAAAAAGGCGAAGCTGCTCCAACCATATATTGCGAAGATAACTAAAGGTATGTTATATTCATATACATACATATAATTAAATAAATGCTAAAACAATTTGAAAAAAGATCACTTATATACATACAAGTAATCAAGACTTCGATGTCATTGCAAAATATATGTATGTATTCCGTGTGCTATTCTTTTTGTAACGGAGAGATTGTTTTGATAAGAAAAAATTATTGCAACAATTTTTTAAATATATTCGAACCAAAATTGGCTCAATAACAATTTACCTTAAACTTATAACAGATGCCGTCACAGATTTATTTTAAGTGCATACTAAAATCGAAGTTACATATACGATTCCTTACATATTTACTATGTGCTCACATAAAAATACAATATTTGAAAACTCTGTCGACTTGATTGACAATGTGTGATCTGTTGAAATATGTTTTTGCTTTTCAATAACTTAAATAACACTATGCAACAATGAAAAAAGTGCAAGGTCGTGACTATATGGGTTGGAATCTAATATCAAAATGTTGTAAAACCCTATACTCAGTTTGGTCAAGTTGGTGACCGTTTCCTTTTTATGGGCCTCCAAAGTTTCCCAATATTGGCATGATGCCCAAAAAAAAGGTGTTATGAGTTTCTGCCAAATAACTAATCAGCACTTAAAAATATCGCTTAACTATGTTCGGCAAAAATGTAGCCAAGAGTACGTTGAATATTTGTTGCTAAAATTTTATGATAGAAATGTATTTTATCTTAGAGATTTTTTAAAAAAGTTAGAAAACAAAAATTTTTTCGAGCATAACTCGAGCATTTTTTCGGTTTTTCGAGCATAACTTTTAGGAAATCCTGGTTATTCATACACTATATTTGAAAATATTGTAGCCACGGTAAAGCTGAACAAGTTTTGTCAACATACCAATACAATCTGAACGTTTCCAGATACCAAAAACATGACATAAAGACTCCCTTATGACTAAAAATTTAAATTTTTAGCTCAAATTTTATAATTTTATATACATTTTTTTGGAGGATAACTTAATAAAGTATTTGTTTCGCTATTTTTTTGTTATATATTAATTTTAAACTTTGTTTCGAACTGTCTATGAATAGTCGCCAGTCCTTAAGATCGTACGCAATTTTCATCTGATGCATGAGCATCTTCGTGTCCTTACAATAGCAAAACGTTTTTGAGTCATCAACAGTAAAACATTTTTGAAGGCCTGACTGTCGTCTTCTATATTTTGTGACCTTTGACCCAGGTCCCAGTAAGTTTTATTCTTTTAAAAGTTGTCAATTAATGTTTATAAAAACACCAATGAAAACAATATTTAAATATATATTTTAGATAGTAATAACTACAAATTTGTGATTTCAGCTTATCAATAAAAAGTGTTGATAGATTTTGGACATTTTTAGGAAAATCGTCCTTTTCGTTAAAAATAACAAAATCGGCTTTGTCACCCATGTTCAACTTACTTATTTTTAGCTTAGAATGTATACTATCCAAAATAAAAGTCAAATTTCTCAATTATAATTGTGAAATATTTCATTTTAGATCGTTGGCTAAAAATAAACAAGTTGTGTACGAGTGATAAAGAAGGATTTGCTCAAAAATGGCCAAAACCTGTCCAAAATGACGGAAAATATCATTGAATTCCGATTTAGTTATTAATATACAAAATTTCACAATTAAATTTGAGAAATACGACTTATATTTTAGGATTTGTCCAAAAAAAATTTTGTTTGTTTGTTCGAAACATATTTTAGTGATAATATATATAAAAAATAATTAAATTTTTAACTGTAAAACTATAAAGTAAAAAGTGTGCGTGTGTAATAAGTATTAATGAAAACTGTGAGAGATTTATTATAATGAAATACGAATTGATTCAAGTATGTAATAAGTACATGTTTAATAGCGACTTGCTAAGAATTTCTTTTATGGATGAATAACTAGTTTGTTGACAATAAAGTTGTTGGTTTCATGGCGAGGGAGATACAAATGAGTTTATCAACATAATGACAAATAATTTTAATTAAAAGTACTATGTGGTTTGACATTGTAGAGCAACAGACATGATTAGCTAAGAATTTCTTCTACCACAGTTGAATAAGTAGTTTATGGTGGCAAAATGAATAAATATGATTCGAAATATTGTAATTGAAATAAACTGATCTATCAATTGTGGTGTTTTTAAGTTTGGAAATATAACTAAAATTTTGTATAAAAACGAGTAGTTCGACATAAAATTGTGGTTGTTTCTTACAATTCTTAAAGTAAGTAAGTATATTATTACATTATTCTTATACATTATATGTACATATGTATATCTATTTATATATAATTCTTATAAACGTAATTCTTATTTGTTTTAGACAATCTTAAATTTTTGAAACAATGGAAGCCCTGATACTAAGCTTAGGCAGATGCAGTCTAGGCCATCTGGTAAGAGATTGTCTAGAACAGTGGTCATCGCAGCCATAAGATGTTATGCTAACACCACGATGAGATGCAATGATGAACACCCGCTACTAATGCCCGGTGAGATGGCATGATGACAACACCGCTACCACGGCAACACCACGATGAAATACAATGATGGCAACACTGCTGCTACGTCCAACGCTACGACATCGCCATATCCCCCCACCTATAGCTAAGCCACAAATAGTGAAGGAAGTATTTGTGAGTGAGGGCCAGAGCCTCTGATATCTCACTCGCCTTAAGGGCGACGATCCCAGAAGGCTGTCTTTGGAAGCCTAAAAAAGCATCAAGAACTGTGGCACATTTCAAACTTGTTCAAAGAATGAATGAGGTGGCTCAAAAGCACAAGTAATGGTCAATCTCTCGTACTATCAACATGTTTTCGTCTTTTGTTTATTGAACCGCGTTGTCTTGTTATTTCATAAATGTTGATGTTCATTAACAACTAAAAACCAACAAGACATACTACCTTCATAAATAGTAATAAAAACGAAAAAATTTCACAACAAAAATATATGTATGTATGTATGTACATATACAGTGCCGAGCACATGTGAATATATACTAACAACTTTTAGTTTAAAACTGCATTTGAAGACGTAAAATAAAACCAATTCTAACTTTTATTTAAATTGTTCATAAGATGAATTCAAAATTATGATAAAAAGTTTCTGCAGCAGTTTGTCATCATCGGTAGGATATTTCGCCTTAAGTGAAAATGCTGACCCATAGGATTTTAATTTGCCTGGGTATCACCTCTTGTCACTTTTAATTCTTCATAGGGGTCTTAAAACATACGTACGTAAAAAAGTTGTGTGTACCAATGCCAGCATCCATTGAACATGGTTGATGTAGAATATATCTGTCTTTGGGTTAAATTCAGAATCAGTTCACACTATCTACATATCGGGTTTCTTTATAGAAGTCAAAAGGTGGAAAGAGATTTTATCATATGTGGCTTCGACGCTCTCTCTAACTCTATCGAAGATCCCAACACATATTCCATGTGTTGAAGAGCACCACCAAAATACGCTTCACCTATGTCTATCTTGATACCCGAAAAGTATGATTTTGCCGTTAATATACATCTCGGTAACTCCGTTCATTGCGTTATATCCGTATTTTTGCCGTTTTCTTAATTTCAAAAAGTCTTACGAGTAACTACTAAGTGCATCAATAACGCATTCAAATGATTCTTCTATTCGAAATTTTAATTGGAAACTGTTTTCTTGACAATATCGATTCCATGGCGAAAATTGTCGAAAATACAACACTGTTGGGAATGAAGGTCTTTGTTCGTTGAAAGCGAATTTCCTTCGTGTGAAGAAGTACTAAGACGTTAAAAAGTTTTTTACGAGTAGAATAATCGCACTAAAATTCTTACTGCCTCTCAGGATAGTAAGAGCTTTTGGTCATGGGCTAAAAGTGTTAAATATAATGCTAGTTCTCCGATTCTGTCGCTTTTAAGAAAGGAACAAATATTTCCTGACTCGGTTGATGAAGCTAATATATTGGCTGAAATATTCCACTTTTCTGATAGCTCTTAACCACTTCCCGCATTCGTTCAGTTAAAAAAGGTCTTGTGTCAAAACTAACAAGTCTCCTGGGGTTGATGCAATTCTTGCACTGGTCTTGAAGCAGCGTTCTTTGTTGCTAGCTTTTGCTAGCCAATCTCTTCAATTCGGAGAAATGGTGTAGCTGTATACATCGTTTTGGTGGAAATAATGTCTCTAGACGCTAGACGTTCGATAGCGTGTGACATGGAGCACTCCTATGTAAACTTGTTGTATTTGGTAATATATTCTCTTGGTTTATATCGAGCTCTCTCAGAGATCGTTCTATACGCGTTATTATAGATTAGCTCATGGGTAAAGAATCGCTCAGTTCTTTCCTCTGCTCTCTTTATATATTCCTTACGGATCTTCTATCTGTAACTTCTACTCCTATCTACTCTTTCATGGATGATAGCAGCATTTTATATTTATTTATCTATATGCCGTCAATGTCCGAGATCGACATATAAGCAGAATATGAATGAAATATTAAATAGTGACCAAATAAAAATATCTAAATGGTGTGTTCCAATGAAATCACGGAAATTGTTCCCAAAATCCATTCCTTTATACCCCCAACGCGTATCTCACAAGAGCGTACGCATTTGTGTTCGATATTCTAGCAAACCGCACTACACACTGCAAAGAAAATTCGTTTTTTGGCCTAACATTCCAGTTTCGATTTAAAAAGGCTTAAATCGAATGTCCACAGGCCTCTTCCTTCTCATAAAAAATCTTGGTAAAGAAACTGAGAGCACAATGTGGAGATGAAGAAAATAGCTACACAGGTATGTGATGAAAAACGATCGTTTTCAAAACTGAAATCATCTCTAAAACGATTTAGGTGTGATATATTTCGATGTATTTCATTTTCCATTTTTGTTTCATTCCGTATAATTTTTATAGCAAAGAACAACAATATAAGCAACTGCTTTTGTTTACAAATTAAACATTTCTTTAATGCACAAAAAAAAAATATATATAAAAACAATAAATTAAATAAAACCTTTTGAAAATCAAATGGCAATCGTGAGATTGTTCAAATCCATTGGATTTGCCAGACGACATGTATGTAAAAATATTTTTTTTTAATTAGTCTAGTTAATAGGAAACCGTTCTTAGGGGTTCGGTCAATTCTCTTCCATTTTTAGTGTGACTATAAATATATGTCTGTAAGTTGTATTTTATTGTATCAGCAGTCTGGCGTATATTTTGGAAAATTCTCTTCTACAAAATCTGCATCCTTTTGCTTTATTTTACGGCTTGCAAAACTCGTGTTTGTTAGCTTTTTCACGTAAATCATCTTGAAGATGATGCGCATGGGAAGTAGCTAAAAACCCCTCAATTAATCACTTTGAAGTTTTTAGTAAGATTTTGGAAAAACATAATCAGCACATAATTAAAATTAAACATGTTTAAGAAAAGAATACAATTTATTACTTTTATTGTAAATGTATATAATAAAAGAAAATCTCAAACAAAATTTACCACAATTAAGGCTATGTTTCTGAGCTGTAGCTTAAACTCAGTTTAACATAGTCTGTGGTTTTATTTTTATTATTAAAAACCAATATTTTAATACGAACTGTTTTCGGATTAACTAAACGTAGTTCAACTGAGATATCAGAAACAAATTATCATCAATACCCCATTATAGTGCTACAGGCTTTTTAAGTAAACAATCGTCACGCTTAAAGCACCTCTAAAATGTTGTTTATCGTATTTATTCAAATCAAAGTCTGTTTTTTATATCTGGACTGTAATAAAGAGCATATGATGATGCTATAAGAACAGGAATAAAAGAAAGAAGTCCACAATTTTTTATAGTGTTATAACTTTCGGTATAAAAATGTTTGCTTTTCTCTTGAGCTGGAATGAACTGCCTTTTGGGAAATTTTGACTGCATCATTTATATTGAAAGATATCTCATTTTTCAATAGTTTTTCATAATTGTTGTAAATATTTTTTATGACATGTATTCTCCTACCTATTTTTCTTTCGCTTTTGAACATTTCGAATATTTAAATAATTTTCAATGCCGAAACCAATAATCAATTAACCGATGCCAAAACTGAAATTAAGCAAAATAAAATAGAAAGTTGGATGATGATAATATATTTGAGATGATTATAAAAAGCGAAACAAAACCACTCATATATTTTCAAAACATAAGAGTACAATTATATAACGATGGGAAACGTATTAATATAAACAACTAACAAAAACTTTCATACAAATGAAAGAATTAGACTCAGTATACGGCTTTAATACGGGCCATAAAGAAAATGGTAACAATCAAATAATATTCTATAAAGATAAGTCTATTCGAATAGGAAACATCAAATATACACGACTCCAGGATTGTTTCAATTAGTATTTCACAAAAATGATCTAAGTAAATATGAAGATACTCCAATACAAATAAATGTACATCAACGTCGTATAATAGTTACTATAAAAAGCTAACAGAGTTACATGGTCACATAAACATGAAATATTTCCTTTTTGGGAAAAAGCTAGAATCCCAACAGCAGATCAAAGACTTCCACATATTCTGCGGAAGTCTTTAAACTTTATGGACAGTCAAATAAAAATGCATAAAAATTTTCGGGTCATAGTAAAAATGAGCTTAAGAAAAATTTTACTGCTCTCAAGCTTATAAGTATAAAGATAGAGATTTCCTAAGGAAACAGGTATAAAATGGTGTGGATCGAAATGTCAGAAAAAAAGAAAGACGCAAAGGTTGAAAGATGAAAATCATGAAGAGAAAAGGTGTACTTCACTTAATTATTATATAGCATTTGGACGCACAGTGTCTATTTTTGTGTGCTCTTAATTTCATGTATAGGCTTTACTATGACACATGTTGAATAGAGAATGATGAATGGGGAGTTGATGTGCAGACGACGGATATAAGAGATAAAATTCCAAGGTGTTCCAAAATTCCGTTCCGAAAACATGGAGAGATGAGTTATATAGACGACATAATGCTAGTTTGTATAGTAATATGTTATCTCCATTTGCTATGTATATGGTCACAATATTGAGAATCTTGTTCTGAATTGCCAAGTTTACATGGATAAAGTAGAAATATGGTCTGTGTTATAGGAAGGAAACTATACGAAATTTCAAAGTAATTTTTTATTTTATCGAAAGCAAGTTTTTCTGCGGGCCCCGCAAACTTTTGTTTTACATTGGGACGGAAAGCTACTTTTCGCAGCTGCTGGAAAAGATAAAGTTGATCACTTGGCTAATGTGCTAACGAGTTAAAATGTTGAAACATTTGTATCTATACGCATCATTGAAGATGGCACTGCAGTTGCTCAATCAGTATTATTTGCTTAAAATAAATATGTTACACTCATTAGAAATGATACAACCGCTGCAGCTGCAAATACTGGGACTCATAGTGATGTTATAACTCTATTGGTACGCAAACTTAAACGCAGCTCATTGTGGTTGCCATATAAACGCAACATTACAGAAATTCTCTTAGGAGCTCATTTATTCACATCGATGGACTTAAGCTCTTTTGTAACTACCAGTACAAATTTTTTTCTTGTTTAGCAATTTGTACGGATTTCTACTAACAGCAAATCTTTTTATAGAGAGAGAGAGACAGATCAAACTATTGTGAGTCATACCGCCAAAAAGCTAATAACTGAAATTTACTTAACATATAGAGAAGACGATAAGCAGTAGTTGTTACACGTTGTGGGGGACTACATAAAAACATCTTAGCCTATACATTTGAAATAAAAATTGATTTAAAATAAAAATAATAAGCCTTTGAAATAAAAATAAAGAAAAAAAATCATATACATATGCATGAATATGTCATCTCTTATTAAAAAATTTTCAAAATGCAAAAGAATAAAATGGTAATATTGTGCATTCGCATCAATTCTTATATCAAAACCTATATTTTCCTTCAACCCAACGTAACTGATATTTGTTAACAGCGAAGTAAAATCAAGTATAAGACTATTTGTATCAGTCCTTAAATGTGTATGTATATACTTTAATTAAAAATTTTTAATAAGGAATTTCTTTTAACGTATTTACAGGAAAGGAAACCGCAAATAAGGCTTCATCACCACCCTATTATAATATAACGGAGAGTAACTTAGAAGCAAATAAAGTTGTTCAAGATGGTGGTCTTATATCAAATGAGGGTTACAGTTATGTTTCAGAAGTACCATCTTTATCATCTCGCCAAAATCATTCCAATGTATCGAAAAAACCTGATTACTCCCAACCAGATGACAATGAAGTTGAACATGGGTATGAAAATAGTCGAGTTCGAAGAACCCATCGTAAAATAATGCACAATGAAAAAAGATACCATTCAGGTAAATGTAGTCACAAGTTGCGAAAAAATTTCTAGAACTAAGAGCGTAGGTTTTATAAACAAATCATGCAATTTATTTATATCCAAAACCATTCGTATATATATATATATATATATATATATATATATATATATATATATTTATATATATTATGAACTATTTTCTGTGTAGGCCCTGCACTGTAGGGATATCATGGCCATGAAAACATTTTTATTATCTTCCAAGAATTCTTTGAATTGCAATAAAATAAAATACTAAAATAATTAGTGTTTCTATAGCCAGCAATAATATCCTTCGCTTGATACGAGAAACATCTGCTCATTGTTGCTTGTTTTTGTTTGAATCAATGCTATACTTAAACTGTAGGTATGTGCTAAACTTAACTTGTAGATCTGTATGTGGGTGTGATCGTTTTGTTAATAAGTGACACTTGCAGCATAAGAACGTTTTTAAAAACTAACATTGATGTGTTTAAGTTCATCTCTGCTGGTATCAATATATAGCCTCGAATAATCTTGTAATAAATTTTACTGTTAAATATAAATCTAATTTTCGACTGCAAGACTAGTAAAATAATATGTAATTACCTCTTCATTAGTGCGACAGTCGTTCGACGTGTACTATTTGATTACTTTGTGCGGTCTATTACAGAAAGTCTGTGATATTAGGGAAATTCCTTTCTTCCCTTGTGGGCTGTGAAGTAGAAAAAAGTTACCTTCATGTTGTCACTGTTTATCTTATTTCGCTGCGCACAATTTGATGCAACTCATTTGCATATTCTTGCTCTTCGAAAATACTTGTACTTTCTTCACTGAATTCCAAATCACCAGCGAATTTTAATTTCTTGTGAAGACAAATATTGTGGCTGCTTCCGATGCTGAATGTACAGCAGGCTTAGCTTAGATTAGTTATAAAAAGCTGTAATAAATTAGAGAAAATCTCTCTGAGACTTAAGCACTATTCCGGTTCCCACCGACTACACCCTACATTATCCTACGAAGTTCTAATAAACCAGCTGTATACACTAGGTGGCCAATGGCGCATCCGTGAGACAGCCCAGATCGATGAAACGACAGCTTAGGTCTGCGATCTGCAAAGATATTTTACTGAATATTCTTTCTCGTCAAAATAATTGTTGGAACGATCATGGTGTTGATACTTTTACATACATTTCATCGCACAGTGCCTCAACCAGAAATGCTTACGATTCCCTTCCAGGTGTTCGTAACTACTTGATCCTAACACTGCTAAGTGAGAGCCAAAGAGGTGATTGTAGACCAGCTAAGTCCCCTACTCCTTAATAATGTTTTACAAATCAACTGCTGCAATGTCAATATCCCTTCTTGAACTTGCTTTATTTAAGTGGAAGCCTGCTCTTGCGCATTCGTGAGATATTTCGTTCTGTTGTATACCTTAAAGCCCTAGAACCCAAACTACCTTGACGTCATGCCTTTCAAGCCAAATATAAGATTGAATGCATGCCTGCACCCTCTTCCTTTGTATCCGGTGATCTATTTGCGGCCGCGCTATCTACACAATCGTCTTTAATTCTGGTCTCCAAGCACAGCCTATTAATTCAATTACAGCTTCGGTTATAGCATAAATTTCCGTGTTAAAAAGATTGAGGTATCGGATAGCTTGAGAGATACCGAAAGGTCGAATACCTCGTCCGTAAGAACGTAGACTACGTTATTGCTGGAGTTTTCCTTCCAGTCTTTTCTAGTTGTAATCCAACTGAATACCTCCTTAATAAAACTGGAAGATGTCTTGCTGTTCCTAATTAAAAGTTAAAAAAAAATGTATTTTCTGCAGATTTGACTAACTAAATTTATGTAAAACTCGAATTTTTGAACGGCATGTAAATTTATTAAATACTTTATATATGAATGTTAATTATTTTGTTTGTTTATATGGTTGCTTATGATTCAGTAGGTGTTGGGTTAGAGCATCATTGTAACGCCACGTTACAGCTTGCTTGCCAAGTTGCCTCTTGTCCCAGCCAGGTCTTTTGTGTCATGGAGTATACCTAGGCTCTCCTCAGCTAGGATAAATGACCTGGCTCGGAAGAAATTCCAAACGCAGAGGTTGAAGAGACTTAAGATCTGTCAGAATGAAGTAATTCATCTAATGAATTCATGCTTGCGCCACAGATCATTTTCATCAATGGCTTGTGCCTCTTCCAAAGGAGGGTAAGATGTTAACTACTGTCACCCTCTCACCAAAATTTTCGTCCGTTCCCGCAAAACCGGTTGGTTCTGGAGTTTCTTGTGTATAACGAAGTTGGTTGAATGCGAGTCGTCTCTCTCTTGGCGGCCTTTCTTTTCTTCTGCGGTTTGCCACCCTCCATCTAATGCTTTTAACGTTAGTTCCTTTTTATGTACTGCTACTGAATCCATACACTTCTTGTATTCATCTACCGCAGCTAGGGAATCGGTCTTAACCTCGGCAGCCTGTTCATGGCTTACTCCACTAGCAGCATCTTGCCAACAATGACTACTGCCTAGAGAACGTTCCGTCCGTTCTTTTGATCTTCCTTTCTATTCAGACTCGAGTGGCGATGGATGCTTTTTACATTACCTTTTATTTGGTCAGGCAGTTGGGTCCTGTGGGAGCTACTCCCAACTGTCCGACAGGTCGACTATTGTCTCCTGGGTGGAGATAAGAAGGTAATAATTTAAGAGATATCTTTTCTTGTGTGCACTTGATTAATAGTTTTTTTTTTTTTTGTTTTGTTTTTGAATATAAATGATGCTTCCACGTTTATGCGTGTAGGGGGATGGACAACGGGTCGGTAGCTATAAGCGGATATTCAGGAGGGGAGGTCGGAAGAAAGCAGTAGTATGACGATATTGGCGGCCAATTGACCGGCTGAACTTGCTTCTCAACTGGACGATTCTTTCGTATGCTATGTGGCAGGGGGCACCATCTTGTAAATTACACATCATTCACAGAAATGTTTCTGCCTTCGTTGTCTTTAAAAAATTCAGTCCAACCGTGGCACCAGCCCATAATCCACAATGGACGGTGTATTTTTCGGAACGTACTGGCCATTATTGTAATGCTTCTAGCGCCTCTTCAGCCTCGTCGCTGAACGAGCTTCCCGCTTAAGAAAGAAAGCGTTGTTCGTTTATAAGTCGATTCGTGGTAAAATCATAGATCAAACTGACTATGTTTACACGAAAACAGCTGAGCTGCAAGAAAGAACTTGCAAAAGCTCACCCTTTACTATCTGTAGAAGACTTTAAGGTTGTGCCGAATCTAGCCGTGGGCTATCAAAGAACGAATTTGGAATGCAATGTCAGCAATTGATGCTATCAAAGTGCTGCAAGAAACTGCTGATCGAAAACTGCCCACCTCAACATTGACATGAAGTCATCCTTAGACGTTGAATTATATAGATCGTTCTCTCATCTCAAATGAAGGTTTCATACATTTCTTTAAGTTTTATTTGTTGTTTGTGGTTAATAACATTAACTTTTATCTCTTCTGCCTTGTTGTAAAAGTTTTCTGGTTAAAGCATGCGTTTACTACTTCAAGTAATATATCAGCACACAGCCTATTATAATACTCCATTTTTAATAAATCAGCTGTAGATATTTTTATATTTAATACTACCATGTTAAGTAGTTTAAACTTAAGCTTTTGTACGTTCTGTAGGGATAAAATTTATATTGAAGTTATATATATATATATATATATATATATATATATATATATATATATACATACATATATATATATATATATATATATATATATATATATACATATACATACATACATATATATATATATATATATATATATATATATACATATATATATATATATATATATATATATATATACATACATATATATATATATATATATATATATATATATACATACATATATATATATATATATATATATATATATATATATATATATATATACATACATACATATATATATATATATATATATATATATATATGTATATACATATATATATATATATATATATATATATATATGATATCATAGAAACGTATTTCAGGGTTTGTTTGAATGTTTTGGATTTTCTTTGTGTATATTCCATCTCCATTTAACTGTGTGTGCAGTTAGAATGGAGACGATATTAAAACTATATATTTATTTCCTACAACTACTTCAACTTTTAGAAGTTCGTCAAGAAGCTGTTCAACAAGCACTTGCTGCTTTGAAACCTAGGTCTAAGCCAAATTTGCCAATGCCGTCTAAACGAAGTTCAGTTCTGAACAGAAGCCCTGAAAGACCTAATGAAGATACAGGTAAATCTCTTTCGTTCGCAAAATCTTGCTTTCAGTTAATAACTGCTGTTTTCTACTTCAGAATCCTCAACAGAAGATGAATCTATCCCAGAGGAGATATTATCGCCAGACAAAGAATATAATTATCCTCGCGACCACGTCGGAAATATAGTTGAACATAGTATAAGACCACCAATACGGGAATCATCTAAAGGAATAACTTCTAGCAAGAATATTCAACATGAGGGCAGACAAAAACAGGAGCTACCGTCATTGGTAAGTATATCTTCCAGTTGTATATCTTAAGCGGTCACAAACACTATGTTTCTTTTGTTTTTTTTTTTTTTTTGATACATATATGCCATATACATAGAATGTATCAACACTTAGTCTTGTATATATTTATAACAGATATGAAGTAGACGGCCCTCTAGACAGACATGGCCCGAAATTTTGATGATGTCAAGCATACGATCTTTATCATCATCATTTTGATTTTGCTCATTTTTAATAGCAATTCAATCCAATGTTGAAGTCTCTAGTCTTTCTGAGAGACTTCGAAAAAGCGATTTCACGTACAGATATACGAGCAGACGCACATCGCTTGTTCAATTACATATAATATACATATATAATTTATGGGGTCGCATATTAATGTTGAGGGAATTACACAAGGAATGACACCATTTCACATATTTTCAAGGGTAGAGTAAAGAAATTTCAACGCTTGACAATTATTTTCACAGCAGAAGCGAATGCAAGAATTTACTTGATGAACAAAAAAAACTGGTTCGAAGAATCAAATTAAAAATGTAACTTTGGCTTTTGGGTTAGACATTGTGAACTGATGTCGTGATTTTTTTTTTGGAGTACTGCGAAGTTTACTCAAAATAAAACTGAACAAAAGCAGAAAATTAAATGACGGAATAAATATTACTTGTATCGCTTGCTATGTAGCATCGTGCATTTCTTTGATCTGTGCGCGAGAATCAAAAAATAAAATATATATTCTTACCCATTTGCTTACCTCAATAACGTACATAAGTAATTTTTGTAATTAACTCGTTTGAATGACACTAGATGTCAATTAACTCAACAAAATTGTACTATAAACTCAATGTGAAAAGTACGGTATTTTAAAATAATCGTATATGGACTATGAGACCAAGGCACATGTTTTGAAATAGATAAAATCTTAAAAATTTCCTTTTTGAATCTTATTATAGGCGGGGACACTATTATCAAGAATCAAAATAGAAACTATTTTTTTGAAATAACATGCTTTTTTATCTCTTTAAGGGTTAACAATAAAGTTTCCGAAATGAAAAACATAACGTTGCAAAATTTTTAATGTGAAACATTTTCATTACATTTTTTCCAAAATTAATATAAAAAAGAATTATCTATCTGGTGATATAAAAATGTATAAGCTTATTTTGTCTATTTTTTATATTAATGTGTTTGATTATTGTTGTGCTACCTTGGCAATTACAATTGCGTCAAACTCACAATTTAAGAAATGCTAAACATATTCGTCTAGCACATGCGTAACAAACAAAACAATTAAGTGCATATAATTGAATTAGAACGTACATATAAAATTTGCAAAGTTTACTTTACATTATCAAATATTTCCAAAATCGTGAGGGCAAAACACTAGTACGGTCTTATGACCACCGATACGCATGCGCTGCACTTATTTGCTTCCAAAAAAAATGAAACAGTAATTGATATTGTTTCCTTATTGAAATCAATAACGGAATAAACAACAATGGCGATTAGAAACGCTTATGATCATGTTTGTATGAACTTCTATATACAAGAGATAAACATTTGAGTGTTTGATATTGGTGGAAATAAAAAATTTATTGAAATTTCTGATTTTCTTTTAAAGCTGTTATATCTTCCATTGTCAAATGCAGCATTAGAAAATGCTCTCAGCCAAATTAATTTCTTTAAAACTAAAACTAGAAAGAGTATGGCTCCAACTGCGGCTAATGCAGTTTTATCAAGAAAGTGAAAATTCATAAAATTTTTAGAATAAAAAAGCTTCCACATATATTTGTATATATTCATAAATATACGTAAACATATATATATATATATATATATATATATATACATTGATACATAGATACATATATGTGTTCATATATATATATATATATATATATATATATATATATATATATGAACACATATATGTATCTATGTATCAATGTATATATATATATATATATATATATATATATATATACATTGATACATAGATACATATATGTGTTCATATATATATATATATATATATATATATATATATACATTGATACATTGATACATATATGTATTCATATATATATATATATATATATATATATATATGTATATATGTATATATATATATATATATATATATATATATATATACATATATATATATATATATGTATATATATATATATATATATATATATGTATATATATATATATATATATATATATATACATATATATATATATATATATACATATATATATATATATATATATATATATATATATATATACATATATATATATATATATATATATATATATATACATATATATATATATATATATATATATATGTATATATATATATATATATATATATATATATATATATGTATATATATACGAGTAAGCACCTGTAGACAAATTTATATATTAGTGACATTTTTTACTTCTTTTCTTGTCCTGAAAGGAGAAGTGTCCAGAGGACAAATTAGAAGATAGAGAATTTTGTTGTAGCTATTTTTACTTATTATTTTGCAGGTGAATTTTTCGCTACAGGTACCGACGAAAAAGGCTGTTGTATTATGTTTTTTTAGCACATGGCGATGTTAATTGCTGTGGGTAATGCTCTGGTACTAGTGACATGTCTTCGTAGTAGATGCACGCCGACAACAATTAACACCATCAACCGCTAATACAGATCAGAAAAATTCTATTCATGACGGATAGCGGAGTCGAATTCACTAATTCAGCCTGATATTTTCTTAGAATATAAGTTGTGAATTATTTTTGTTTGATTTTTCTGTATTGCTTAGCTATATTAAATAGTTTTTGTCAGTTTTTTTGCCATATTTTTGCCATATTTTTGTTCTCATTTCTTGATAAATGAATTCTTTCATCACTGCTTAGGACGCATCTATTCTATCCGCAAATAATTATTATAAAATTTATTATTATAAAAAATGACTAATAGAATCAAGTATGTATATGTACATTGAAATGAAATGGATTTAAATGAATCGATTGGACTGAAGCTTATTGCAGAAAACCAAAAGCCAGACAGGGACACGAGCAACAAAAGGTATGAACATTCATTTTTAGTTTCAGTTTTTCATTAAATGCACTTTCCTTAACTCAATGGCTATTAAAACAAGCACTTGTGTTTTATTAAGATTTTTTCTTTAAATTGTAATTTGTTTATTACATAATAAATAATATGAATGTGAAGCCAAGAACACAAGCGAATTGATGTTCCAGAACAAATGTGGGTGAATCGCTTCAGAGTGAATTGTTTCAGAACATAAATTTTGGTCTGAAACCTCACCCATGGTTAACTGCAGCTTAACTGAGCATGAATTTTGACAATAACATTTAATTATTAAGAGTAACATGCTTAAAAAAAAACAGCTGACCCGCCAAAAACAGTGTTCCCAAACAGAGTTTCTCAGGGTCTGAAATCAATTGGTCATTACATCAGAATAAAAAATGTGCTTCCAGGCTATGAACTTTCTTGAAGAGGTTTTGGAGGCTTGGAAATAGTGCTCGTATACAACCAATAGCCGCAAAATAACGAAAGGTAGATATATCGACATTAACTTGTTTCGGGTTTATTTCCCAAGCTATTTTTAGAATATATTAGAAGTTTTTGTTCATTAACAGGATGATATGTGCGACTATAGTTTTAGTTATTATTGAAATATAATACAGCACCACTTGAGGTGGTCAAAATAGTTAGAAATTGTATTTGGAAAGTCATGGTAATGCAGCGTATTATGTTTGGCTTTAGAGGGTCATATTTACATCCTGATTGATATTAATGATAATATCTTACAGTGGAGAATTTTTAGGTCAGTGCCAATGTCCTGTAACCTGAGTGAGAATTTCGCACTTCAAATGAATTGTTGCTTCGTATAACATATAACATAATTATTCTATGGATCGCTTTATAAGAAATAACATGATATCATAATTGATATTAAAGTATTTCCTCCTATATAAAACAAGATCAAAATGCAGAATCTATATTTTAAAAACATCTTTTCGAGATGATTCGGAATATATTTCTCAATGACACATTTATTATATATTAGTTTGAGAGTTAATCTGAAATCAAAATAGATCATATATGCTTTATATCTAGTGGCCTTGTCTTTTAGGACAATTTTAAAACTAAAGTTGGTGCCACTTATCCGAAAGTCTCTTTTATTGAATAGGAATAAATTTACCCGAAACATTCATATTCGCTTAACCGAATTCTAATCTGTAGCTTAGAATTAAATTTTAATAAATGAACTTTACAGATTTTAGTTGCACATATGAAAAGTACGATTTTATTTGTTATCTGATGACTTAACAATTTCTAAAATACTCAGTCGACATCAAAGGAAGGCCTAAATAAGTTCCCGAACGATGTATCTTCATATAATACTTCATCTATCGCTTGTGGTTCCTTCAACTCATCTACCACTGTATACGATTCCACGGTACAAATGCACTAAACTAGCAGATAATGTGAACATGATCAAGATCCCTGTACTGAGGTAAACGTTCCACAGCCTCTAGCCAAAGAAAAGTCTAAGGTAAGAAAATCTTCTACTCCCGTTCATACTCTTTCTGGTTTAATACATCAACCATCAAAGCTCGCTCACCATGCCACTACAGAATCCAGCTCTACGCATAGAACTGCTATTTATATATCTACGTCCACTATGTCTATCGTTCAATTGCCGGTAAACAGCGCAGACCAAACGCGAAGATGTACTGGTACCAATGTACGATTCTCGCTTCAAAAGTCTATTTCAAATTTCAATTCTGCCACACATATTTCACAACAAAACTGTTTTAGTTGAAAATTGCTCTTTAAATAAGAGATCCCGCTGCAAAACTAAACTCTATTTTATTGTTCAAGACATATATGCGAATAATGCTAGAAATTCTAAGAAAAACAAATTTCATTGATGCAAATGCATACGCTTTGCTCTTCTCCTTTCCCAAACTTTCCATCAACATACCTCGTTCTTAGTTTAAGTAACTCTTTAATCCATACTGTTTATATATAACTACTCTCATCATTTTAAAAAGAAGTAAAAAGTGCTTAAGTAGCTAAAAACGTTGCGCTTTTATACATTAATTATTAAAACGCTCTAATATGCAAAATTTTTAGTTCGTCCACGCGGAGCATAAACAAAAAAATTGTCTTTAAAGAAAAATCTTTAAGGTGATGCGTGAAAGTCATTCTTAGACAAAGTGGGATGTTAGCTATGATTTGTATATCTTTAATTCATATTCGATAGAAACTTACTCTCGGTGTTGTTCTTCTGATGGTAGATACATATATCTGCCCGTAATATGCTACATTCGTCCGAAAGTCTACAACACATCTCCACTCTAAATTTCCGAATTTATACGGTCCCACCGATCCTATATCCATTTCCAAACGTCTGCTAAAACCTGAACGGATCCGCACAATGTTGATACGATTTCCTTCAAAGAACATTTGAATTTTCTATGGAAGTACGTTTTCGAATTGAAGTACTGTATCAAGTCTGGCATATTACTGTTTCTAGTATGCAGCCACAAAATTGCATGCACATGCATGTAGTTTAGAATAAATAATGCGATAAAATTTACGTGTTTATTTACTATCCCATAACTATTTCTAAAAATTACTTGTTTTTCCAATTGCAAAAGGCGAATAATAAAAATAAAGCTGCAAGAAGTGTTTGAATACTTAGAAGTACTTTCCCACGAATTCCGCTACCGAACTTCGTCAAACTTCAAGTTTGTCTTGAATCATTTGTGAGGTATACCTCATCCAGGTTCCAAGAGAGTTGATATGGCGTAATTATAAACTTGTCTAAAATTGTAATCATAAACACTTTGTGTGTCTAAGAGTAGGAGTCCGCTGGGCCTGTGCTAAATCTCAAACACCCTTCAGTACATATTTATTAATCTTATCTAAAATATTCTTAACTCTCAATTATACCCAAATTGTACTAAGAACGCGGATATTTTTAAAGAAAGTCGTAAGATACTGTGTAATGGGACTCGCTTTTATGATCAAAAACCTTTCGACTTTAGCTTATATACGAACTATAGATTGCACTGAAGACGGGCTCTCATCTGCAATGGATAATTGATGTATGACGCTCCATCAGGTCAATTTAGCCGATCGATTTTGTAATAATATTCAACATGACGTGAAACTGTATGTTGATACTAATGCGTTGATACGTCATGTCATTTACAGAGACATCCACTTATTTTTAGTTTATATTTTAACTATAATTTAATCATATTTCATTAACTAAATCAGTCAGCTCATTAACACAGTCAATTCTGCTGCGATATCACGTCGATCGATAACAGAAAACGGTGTTTAATGTTTTTTTTTAATGATATTCCACATTTATTCTCCTCATTATTTCGGTCCATGCTGCTTGTTGATTTATGACTGGTAAAATTGCGAGCCATATTATTGCAGCAATAAAATTAATAATTAAACACTGAAGAAAAATATAATATATAAAGAAAATTACTACCACGCGTATTATAAACAACTAATAATTTTACTCTTATTTTATATTAAATGCACATAGAAGTGAATAATTGTTTTATTTGTGATTAATTTACAATCGGCTGTTAATTAACTGGTTATAATAGAGATATTAAAAACCAAACACTCACATGCTGTTATTATAATGACAATTTATTCAATTGAACCAGTGATGGAAATATTGATGGAAATATTCATAATACCCACTTTTTCCAAGGGAAGAGTCCCACTTTCGAAGTTTCACAGGGAATTGTTATTTAAAATTGGGTTCAATTTATTCTAAAAGGCACCGGCTAACAATATATTCTACTTAGCTTATAATATATTCTACTTAGCGTATGATCTTATATGCTAAAGTATGTACGTACGTCTGTACTATGGCGGAAAACATAAAGCAAAATATAAAATTAATTGAAAAAAATAATAAAATCCCGAAATATTAAACGTTTAATAAATTGTTAATAAACTAATTTTTTGACATATTGTCATTGTACTATTATAATATGAAATTCATTTGTTGGGTGGTTAAGCAATGTCTATATGCATTTCATCGGGGCTTCTTACCAAATCGTCAGTGGACTTCAACCACAGTTTTGCAAAGTTTCAAACTTCTCAACTTATTAAAAGACTTCCAAAAACCATCTGAGAATTATGTTAAATAAATTAAATATAAAAATTCACAAACGATTTCAAAAAATCACATTATAATAAGTATAGCAGGCTATAAAACGTATACAAACCAAACCCAACAAACAACTTTTATTCAATATGATATGATACGATAGACATTGCTTAACCACCCAACAAATAAATTTCATATTACGTTTAATAAATTTTATACTAGTAAAAGAAAAATTAATCAATTTTAATATGTTTCTGTAGGATTGTCTTCGTATATGGTAAGAAAATTGTTGCAACTAACGATTTTGTCCAAGGATTCATCAATATTTAAAGTCTCACATACCGACAGTGTGTGCGGCGCAAAGAGTCCTATTAAGGAATGTGCATTTCGCCTGTGCCGTGCCATCACAGTAGTGCGCGATATGCAATCACTTCTTGTCATGTTGGTGTTGAATCTAGGTCTAAATGGATCCGAATGAATTCCTCATTGGGATGATCGATGTTGATTATAAATAATTGCTGCTGAACAGGGAACTTGTGACACGCGGTATAATGTGTCTCCTGGGCTACTACATCAGCATGTTCATTAATTTATCTATCTATCTGAAAGGGTATCCACAAGATCGATACCAGTCGGCGTTCATTTGCAATGCGATGATATGGTCTTATATTATATTGTCGTTTTTATTTAATTGTCAAAAAGTCTTCGTATTGGCTGGAGGCTACTGCAGCACCAATCGCATCCATCATATCCCAGGCGTGCTCTCTAGATTGTATAAAACAGAGACGTATCAGTCTGTTGAACGATTCCATACGTTGTTACACCTCTCTGGAAAGATCTATCAGTAAATATATTTTAGGCTAGAGCCTTCTTATACATACATCAGTGGCTTAGTCTTATCTTTGTTGTATGAACTCAAGCTTCTATCCGTGATGGCATAATTTTGCGCCTTTTCGACAATATAATATTGTGTTTTGTGAATGATGAAAGCGATGATCGTCTTCGTCACCTGGGCATGTGTAATACTCATTTTGTTTGTTTCTTTGTTTTGACATTTTTATTGCTGTTGTATTGAGAGGTCTACTCGGTTTTGGTATATTTGTTATGTTGATAAATTTCCAGTGAGAATATAATTATTAGGTCTGTTTGTTTACTTTTCCAGCAATATTTATCCAGCAGCTTCGTGATAGAAAAAATAACCAAATTTACTCTCAATTGCTCTCAATTATAAAAATTAGCAAAAAAGTACGCGAACAGCATTTTGCAAAATTTTGCTGAAGAGCTGACGAGTAATGCTAATTCAAGAGAATGTTCATGTGTACTTATGTTTATATGTGTTAAAAATAAAGTTTTCAATAAATAAATAAATTTTTATAACTTCAATTCAAGTTTTTGTGGTTTCTAGTGCAAATACATAAATACATACATACATATTTTGACCAAAAACCCAATTTGAAAACTTTTTGCAAAATATTTCACAAATAAAACTTTTTTGTTTACTTTTTAATTGGTAAGAAGAAGCAGTCAAAATATCTGTTCTATCTTGCAAAATTTTACTGAACAAAATTTCTCCAGCAAGATTTTGCAAGTTCTCAGTTATTCAAATGTCAATTTTCTGACTCTCTTACTCTCAATTCAAATAAATTTTCTTGCTGGAGAAAGTAAACGAACGACATCCAGTAGCAGTTTGCACAATTTGTTACAAAATATCACGTAAACAAACAGACCTATTATTTCTTTCTATTTGACTTATTTCTTTTCAGTTGGCACGAATTTGTTGTAGTTGTTGGTTTGCTTAAGCGTTATATTTGATGCTGTGCTAAAAACGAGCGATTCTATTCATTTTTCAAGACGCAGTATTTTCTGGTATATGTATGGTGAGGTGTTGATGTGCCACATTCTTGCAGATTTGAATATTTCTAGAACACTCTTGGTATGAGCCAATTTGTAACATTTTTGGATTTTCATTGGATTCGGGACGTATTTCTATACCAGTTCAAGCGTATCAGGGTGGTATATCAGGTTGAATGTTAAGATTGCTTTCGATTAGTACGAAATTATCCAACTTTGATGATCAATATTCCGAAAATTCCATTTTTTTTATTTTATTCTTAATATCAATTATAATGTTGTTCATGTTTCTTCTGTTTTTAGTATTTATTACATATTTGATATACTTTGTTACATCAGTTAGTAACATACTGCTATTCAATTCGAAAACTTCGTCTAATAATCTTGAAAACGAATAATCCAAACTTTATTGAGGAAGTGCGGGACACCTTAGTTGTTATCTTTTCGTGGCTCCTTAATTGCTATGTCTAGAGGGTTCAAAGTGTTATTCAAACTAAATATCACCATTTGTATACATAGACAACATTACACAAGTATTTTTAATTTGTGGTACTTTCTCATTTAATGCATCCTTATGTTAAGAACTTAAAAAGAAAAATACTATTTCGATAAATTCGAATATCCAAATAGTTATTATTTTTTTCAAAAGTAGTCTCATCACCAACGCCGGAAAAATCATCTTATTCTTATTTACAGCCAACTTTAGATTTAACTTGTATGGAATCGTCAATGTCAGCATATCGCAAAGACAATAGTGATTATTTGGACAATATGGATCCTACAAAACCATGTAAGTAAATAATTAATATGAAATATACAAGATTATAAAATTACTTCGGCGTAGACGCCAACAGTTTACACAATTAAGCTGAGTGTTTGAAGAATAAAGTGAATTAACTCTTAGGGAGGAAACATCTGCCGACAAAGTCTGTTTCGTATTATTCATATTTATTCAGTCTGTTGTAAAACCGCAATTTATAAGCCATAATCGGTCACGCCTCACGGTCATGCTTTGGTGTCTGGCAGCTCCTGCACGTCTTGGTTGTTGAAATGATAGAAAAAGTCAGTAATCACGGCTCTATAGCGACCACCATTGACTGTAAAGGCCCAACTATAATATGCGTAGGCTAGCTTTGGCTACTGTCAAAACTCGACGAAAAGACTGTCAAATGCATATGCGAACATTTGTGTGGCTATATTATACTTACACTCAGTTGTAAAGCAATGCACTTTTGCAAAAACTAATTTATGATATATACATAACATGTAAATACATATATAAATATTTTCAATTTATACATACATAAATATATTATCACAAGTAGGTTATTACCAATTTAGAAAGTAATTTAAGAAATAAATTGGAAAGTACTACAATGTACAACAATGTATAACAATGTGTGCAAGTGGTTGGCAATGTATCATAAATTGTAGGAAAATACACAAAAACACTGTAATATGTATACAATAAACAAACGCTAAACATTTAATGTTTGCATTAATTTTTGACATTATTTATTCAATTATCTATAGAATTGATTTCGGCGTACATTGCAGCTTCTCTTGTGTGCACGTATCACAGTCTATGGTATGTGTGTGTCTAAAAATAATTATCAATAACAACGAACAAACAGTTGGCCTTTAAAGAAAATGCGATCAGTTTCGCTCTATGCGTAGGGAAATTAAATTCAACGAAAAGTTAGCAAAGCAAATTATGGTCGCACACATTAGGCCTTAACGCTCTGATCACCATATTTTGAAAAGTACGAATCATTGACTGGACTAGCCCGTAAAGCACACGAACCAGTCAGTTTTACGAAGTGCAATCGTATCTCAACTTACATATGACGAATAACATAGTCCCCGTCCACACTTGCAATTTGGTTGCGTGCAAGTCTGCTTTGAAATTGCTTTAGTGTCCACATTAGAAAAATCTGGCATTGCAATTCTTGTATTTCTTATGCCTTCTTTTCTCTTCTTCTTATTATATTTTCTTTAAGTTGAATAGTGAGAATTGCAAAGCAAAAGAGAACCTCTGTACCCCTCCCCAAGCTTCTCACCCCTCTCACCTAAAACATTCAAGAATTGCTGCAACAAAATTGCAAGTGTGGACGGGGACTTAACTTCAAATACAGCAGCTTTGCTTATTGTCGTTCCCATTGAAACAAAAGTGAGGTAGACAAAATTTATATGGAACCGTGATTTTCCATATAAATTTGCACAATTTGGAAGCGTTGTACAGACGTCAGTTTATATATGTTGAAATGTCAAAGCAAACTAAACATAAATCACTTGACAGATGATGAAACTGTTGCCAATTTAACGCTTTAACGCTCTGTGAACACATATTTTATGTGGAAAGAATTAACTTTAGTTTTAGTAGGATTGTATAGGTTTAAGTTAAAGAATTTTAAAATTATGTAATATGTGTGAAATAGTTTGCCATATATAATTTAAAATAAAATTACCATTATCATTATCAGGGCAACCAAACATATAAAATTGCATTTTCTTAAGTAAAGAGTGAATTTTGGCGTCGAATGGTTGGATCATACATATATAATATAACAGCATTTTAGTGCATATTTCCATTTGAAAAACATTTTCAGCATTTTATTTGATAAAATTAGTTTTGTTGAAATATTTGTTTTAAGAGGAATATAGACGATACACAATTCCGTTATTATTGAACTATGAGTTGCAGTACAGTTTTGCTGGGGTTTAATTATCATATATTTTGATATTCCATTTTTTTGTTTTTGTTTTTTGGTTTCTACGAACAGTTACGTATATCTGATGTACGTACATAATAAGTAAAGTGTGGGTAATAACTTATATACCTCTGGTATCGCGCTGGGATTGCTTTTTCGCTACGAAATTCGGCTTCAGCATGCACTACGAAAGAACGGCTTTTTAAAAAAACCTTTAATGATTTTCTGCAAATAAATTAGAAAATTAAAAGTGCTGAGCTTGAATAGCAAACCGTCGTGCCAGATGGTACCTAAGAGCTTTAAAATGTACTGAAAAATAACTCCAGTACTTTCGCTAATCCTTTAATTTGTTTGAATAAAATTAATGACTGGATGTACGGTAGCCTCCTCTTCGGAATCTGCAGAGTGCTTTATTGAGCTATTGTGATCTTTGCTCAGCAAACTGCTCTTATTGCTCTTATTATCTTATTATCGACTTTTTGAAAGTCGAAAAGCTATACCTATGTTTTAGTCAATAGTTTAATAATTTGTTGAGTTCTTCATGAAAGCTATCTGGCATATATTTTTAAATAATACTATATATATATATATATATATATATATATATATATATATATATATACCATCTTTACCTGGAGCCTTATTATATTTCCATAACATAACCTATGTTTTAACTTCAGAAGAATCTGTAAGTTCAACATTACTACTGATGGGAGAGTTATCTATGAGGCAATTTGCGAAACTTTAAACACGTGAATCCAAAGACGAAAAATTGTTTATAGTTATCGATGGAAATTGTTAAAAGTTTCTTCCTTTCAAGGCCTTTGATAACTTCCAAGTAATAAGTTATGAACTCAGTCGCAAAGCAGCTCCGTGTCAGTCAACATCAAGCTTCGTTGGCAATTATATTTTAAGTGCAACCAGACCACTGATTCTTTACTCTCTTTCGAGAGTTTTGCGTCTCACTCGCACTAGTTAATTTCGACGCCTCAAATAACTATATTGATTTACAGTTCTTCTGAGGTCGTGTACAGTCAGTCACAGAAACGGATAAAATAAGGGTCAACAACATGGCCGCTATATAGTCTCAGTCACCCACTGGCATCTGTGCATCAAATACTTTGCAAATTTACTTTGTAAAGTATTTTATATGCAAATACAATTTATGAACTATATTGTTTTTTATTGCTATGAGTACTTTTACTTACGCCGGTATTCATGGTAAATTTTAAAGCTCCTCAACCAGCATAAGAATGTCAATATTCTTGTCGTGAAAGTGCTTTTTGGACCTGTGAAGTTGCTTATCATTCCAATGCATAACCTGAAAATTGTTTTTTTTTTTTGCAACACTAAAGGGATGTCTCCTAAATATCCACTGCATTGTGCCAAGACTAGAAAGCAGGCAATAGTGTTAAGAAGAGGAAGACAGATTATGAGATAGAAAATATGTTGTATATATTTTTCATTTCGCCGGTAAAAATTTTTACTATAGGATTGCGAAGTAGAAATCGGGATGTGCGACATCTACTCTAACCTACAGCAATTCAAATAATGTTCTTTCCATGAATACATAACAAATTATTTCTTGACTGTTGAAATACATTAGTTATTTGTCTATGATTGTGACCCCGCTTACAGCTTATAGCGACAACTGTAATGGCCTGAATAAAGGTCAGTTTTAGTTGCATTTTTTGGAATTGTACAATTTTCAAAAAGGAATATTTTTTGCCAAATCTACGTAAATCAAGATTGCGAAAATATTGTGACAAGTTTAAATAAAAAGTTTATTCTAAAATCAATGAAAAGTTAGAACCTTATAACTCTGGAGTCCTCTTGTTATGGTCCCCATCAAACCTCTGAATTTAAAAAAAAGCCCAAGTCGTTATGACGACCTATAAATCCACGAATACAAAAAAAAAATATTTCTCAACAACCAGTTTTTTTAACTCCATTACGAAGACTTTTGGGACCCAGATTCATATATTTAAAAATTAAAAGGAAAATAGGGCGATCTGCCTCATCTCACTTCATATGTTGTATGTGGGAATTTGTATATCCTAAATTAATGTTTTTTAACTCAGAATTTGTCTCCCACACGAGGCATTAGATAAATCATCAGATAATCTTGGGTGTGTGTGTGTTCAATTACATGTTTTGTTCAAGGCCAATATAAGTTAGACAATTCCAGAGACAGATATGTTATCAAATCTATTTATTTATTCCGTCCAAAACTTATTACAGTGGTTTAAGTGGTTAAATTTTTTTATTATATATAGCTATATATCAGTAGCTTATATTTATTGTTAGAGACATATATTTCTTTTAAAATGTTCAAACAGAGATTTTGCACAATTTTTCTTTGTCATTAAGAAATCAACTAAAATTAATTGTAGAGATAAGCTTCTAATTGAAAAGAAGAGCTCTTTTCTTGTTTTGTAAAATTAAACATCGCACAATATCCACAGAACTCTTTTCAATCTGTCTATATGAATGTACCGATATTAGGAACGTTTGTGATTTTGTAATTTGTATTCAATTAATTTTCTTTGTGCAAATGGAAGAGGTAACTTCTTCAATATCGAAGTGAAAAATTATTATCTCACGAAAATTCTAAGTCGAAACCTTTTTCTCATTTTAAGTGTTTCCCCAATACATCCTCATTTTAATTTTTAAACATCTTTAATGTAAATTTATGTTTTGGAGATGCGTCAAAATAACATCGTAACGACGATATGCTTACAGGTCTAACTGATCGACGAAAGAGTTAAAATTAACGTATGTTTCTTGGATATAATTACTTTGAGCTAAATTATAAGTCAACGCTTATATGTCAAAGTAAACGCAGGATATGAAAAAATTTGATATTGTTGAGAGGGCAGACGTGAGGAGAGAAAATGTTTGTAGGCAAAAAAAATCTAAATTGTACTTATATTCAGACAATAATTGAAGGTATGAAAAATATTCATAAGTTCTTAAAACAGGGCTAAAACAATGTGAAATTTTAAATGGATTGAAAATTAGTTTTTCTTTTTTTTAATATCGAAAGGTAAGAAAAATCATGAGAGGCTCTGTGTTTGTTTGGTGAACAAAAAAATGTTACTCAAGAAAATGGTATTTGCTTTCCATGTAAATTTCAACAAGGAGAGTTTTTTTCTTGATAGGCCTTGTAGATATATACACATGGGACCCTAGCCTTCTAAGCTATTCCTAAATAAAATTCTTAGAACTATAAATATATTATAGCTCTTATTTATCGTTATATTAACAAATTTCAGATGCTGCACCAGACGTAACACAATTCAACAATACTCGCCGTGCTGCCGACCGAGTTACGCGATATGTGAACGTATCTCAAACGGATTTCAATGAAGATAGTAGTGGAAAATGGAAAGTCTCTGCTAAAATCCAACAATTGCTCAATACCCTCAAACGTCCGAAACGACGACCTCTCCCAGAATTTTATGAAGATAATGACATCGAGCTTGAAATAGCCGCTAACCCTAAAGATCCTAATGCGCCCAAGCCTGAAGGTAACATAATGAGTGCTGTCCAAGGTGAGCAATTATCGGTATCAGGAAGCTTACCGCGATCTCTGGAGGCTGCTGTCCAACGCTTTGGTGTAAATTCGTTTAAATCTCCTATGGCAACAGTCGTTGATCCTAACGGGAAGATTACGACTACATTAACGTATGGCAAACTTTTATCACGAGCACAAAAAATTGCGTATGCATTATCAACAAAGATATTTAGTAAAGGCCCCGAACAAGTGACTTTAAAAGCTGGAGACAGAGTTGCATTAGTTTATCCTAATAATGATCCTTTAAGGTAAATAAGAATATTTATATAAAGCAATTGCCTACTTCAGCAGGCTTTTGCTCTGACTGAAGTAGGCACTACAGAACTAAGAGGCGTTAAATCGCGAGTTTGACTCCGCAATCAGACCTGAATATCGTCGAATTTTTCTTATGTGCATTAGCGCAAGATTGGCATAACACATCTAATCTGCCTTCATCTGAATCTCATCCTTTTTAGTAATAATTTAATTTCGTGCTGATCACATTGAATTTTCTAATAATATTAATTATGAAATTAAAATTAAAGAGTATTAAAACGACAAATTCCGAAAATGTACTAATTTGAAAATTTCATTTTTATATCCGATGTTTCGTTGGGATTTCCGAGCAATTTAAGACTGCTCTTAGACGTTCAAGTTTCAAGGCAAGCATGAGCTTGAAGAGTTGAGTTTTTGGGAGAGAGAGGTAAAGTGAGTTAAACGGAGTACAAACTTGATCGTGTTCTTCAATTTTGCTTTCTGTGTTGTGATTAAAAAAGTTTTAAATATCTTCGAGCAACATGTTTGTGCAAAATGGATAAAAGCTTCCGAAGTTGCATTTTATTCAAAAAGTGGATTTCCAGGATTTTAAGTTTGCTTTATAATGCAATCACTTTCAAATTTTATGATTACTTCTAACCCAACCAACTCGTGAGCTGTTCTAGAAGTGGCCTTAAACTATTTGGATCTATGGTAAATTCCTCTCACAATTCCCTGCTTAAATTTTTTTTTTGCTTCCAAACTACGACAAACTGTTGCTTTGTTGTGACTCTATTTTTTCTATTAATAAGTTCTAAACCGTTAATTCATAAATTAATTTAAGGCCATTTCATTTGCTAATGAGTTGTTTGACACAACTGCCAGTAATAGGTCTGTCTGCGTACTTTTCCAACAGCAAATACTCAGTAACTTTTTTTGGGAGAGTAATACCAATTTTACTCTGTCGGCTGAGAATATTTCAAAAAGTACGCAGACGGCTTCCTGTGAAATTTTGCAAGAAAACAGCTGATCGGTGTAAATAATTAAACTAAAAAAGCAAAAGAATTTTCACAAAAGTGAATTCTCGCGGTAAATTAAAAAATTATGAATTAAAGTGAAGCTTAAAAAGTGTTGTAAATTAAAAAACTTGTTTATTACACTGTTATTATTTTGGTAAGTTCAATTTCTTCTTAATTTTTAGTTTTATTTGTCGGGTTTTTTATAAAACTTATTTTGCTTACATTGCCCAACATAGTGTCAGCTTAACAATGGACGACCTGTTTCGGGAGGAGATTGGTGAATCCTGAATACTGTTTGGATTTTTTATTTACTTATGTATGTATATTTTACATTTGCATGTACAGAAAATCTAGATATAACGGCTTCATGCTCTAAGCGAAGGAAAACGTCTTTACAAGAGTACGTGGAAAATGCAGAGACATGAGGAGCAGAAGGAAGCCAATGAAGAGAAGATCTACAAAGCTATTATAGAGGAGCAGAGTAATGCAAGGGCAGAGAGGAAAGATTCCATTATTGGAATCATTGGTTCTGCTCTTAACAAAGAGTGAATACTTTTGTTGTTTCTGTTTAATAAATATAAGTGAATTATTTTATTTGATTTTTTTCTTTACAGTGACTAATAAAATCGAAATAAAAATATTGCCTAAATGGCACTGAAGCCGATTACAAAATGTATAAACTTAACAAACACATAAAAAATAAAAATACATATGTATATATTGAATTAAAAATTTTCCTTAAAAATAATGAAATGAATTTTTAGTTATTATGTGACAGAATTTGCATTCCTTGGCAAATTTCATCTCGCACACTATTTCCACGAGAAACCTTTTCGCCTCTTCAATTGCAAAGTTTGTTCCACAAAGTTCTACTGATTCCATTGGTTCTGCCATCTCCAATCCACTTAAATCACGGTGACACTGTATATTTGGACGTGTCTAGCATGAAGTAAAATGTTTTGTTTGTTATAAGTTATTGTAAATGTTAAAAGTCAACACAATTCTAACTACTTACTTCTGACATTGTTAAATTTAAATTTTTATTTTCATTTCACAAAAATTATTTTATTCAAATAGTAAATAAAAACAGCTGTTCTAACTAGTTGCAAAATCTTGCAAGAAGAAATTTCTCCAGTAACATTTTGCAAGTTCTCTAATTTTCAACTGTCAAAAAATTCTCTTTTTGGCTCTCTCCCTGCAAGAGATTTGGAGTACGCAGACAACATTTTGCAACATTTTACAACATTTTGCACAAAATGATGCAAAATATGTGTACGCAGACAGACCTAATGAGTTGTATTTGTCAAATACACCATCACAGAGTTGTAAACTGTAATGCTGTAAAAATGTAGTAATACGACAAATTTCAACTTGAAAAAAGTAGTAACCGATAATACTAATTTGACGAACTTCAACTCAACTAAAGTTGAGTTGTAAACCATAATAGAGCCATAAAATTGACACTTTATCTGCCGGCTTAAAAAATGAAATAAATTCATCGTGTTATACTCCTAAATAACATACAGACAATTACTCAGGCAGTAGCCTTTGTCAAATGCTTTGATAACAGCAGCAATTCTTGCTACAAATTGTCATATCACTGTTATACAATTATTTTGGCTCGCACTTGGTAATGAAATACAGAGTGAAAACACAATTTTTAAAACACTCTAGAACTATATTGTATTAATAATTATATATTAAAGCACACTTTAAGTCCACATTATTTGTTTTATATGCGGCAAGAAGTGTGTAATTTAAAATTGTTTTAAATTTTAGATCTTGTTTGAATAATGTTTTTTATTATTATAGCTTCATAACAGCTTGGTACGGTTGTATGTTTCGAGGACTGGTTCCACTTCCCATAGAACTTCCTCTGTCAAGCTCCGATACCCCTCCGCAACAAGTAGGCTTTCTTTTAAGCTCTTGTGGAATAAATGTTGCACTTACATCAGAAGCTTGCTTAAAAGGTCTGTCTAAGTCAAATACTGGCGAAATAGCAAAACTTAAAGGATGGCCTCGCTTGCAATGGTTTGTAACAGAACATTTACCGAAGCCACCAAAAGACTTTACCGTTGGAAATATTCGAACAGAAGATACTGGAACTGCATACATAGAGTATACAACTGATAAAGAAGGCAGTGTAATGGGTAAATACAAAATATGCATCCATTAATCATTTCTATCCAAAAACCCAAAAAGTAAAATACATATTCGCAATTTTTCTCTTACGCTAATTTTGATAGGATAATGTTCGTAACGGGAAAGAAATATAGACCGATAGGCGAATGGCAGATGTCCATTCTTACGGGAGAATTTTTATTGAATTTTTGTTCATTAATATCTCTGAACATTCAAAATTATTTCGAATATTTTTTTTTCTTAAGAACACATATAAAATATGTATATGCATGTATGTCTGTTCATAATTATGATATGGATACAATGGACTTTTTTCATATAAAAACAAAGTTTAGCGTTACAAATCATACAAAAAGCTGTATGTACATAATATGTTTATTTTTAATCTTACAGCTTTCACAAACATGTGACGTTAAGCAAGACAACGATTAAATATATTTTGTTCGAATGTGAATCAGCAACCGCTTGTAAGTAGCTCTTTCTACAGGGGTAAACTTTGTGCTTGTTTCTCAATATAATCCAATCAATATTTTGCAACGTAATAGCCGGAATACTTATTGATTCAGAAAAATTTTTATATATCAAATGGATGTACAAAAGCAAAAAAAAATGAATTTCTATAAAATAAATTTTCCAAATACAAAAGAAACTAAAAAAAAATCATCTTAGGAGTTTTATATTTTTTTGGTTAGTTGTAAAATTTTTCGCGTCAGAAATATGAAGAAAAGTACTGAGTCAATAATAAGGCAGAATAATAAATACCGTCACAATAGAGATGATATTAAAACAACAACATCAATAATTTGAATTTCCTTACCATACAAAAAACGATTTTCAGCCCCAAGAGGCTTATAAAAGTTGAAAAATAGATAATTTGTTCGGTGCGAATTTTTACTTTTCGTGAAACTTTTGTAAATCTATCAAGTAAAAACTTTTATAGTGTCCAATTTACATGTACTTTTTTTGTTAATTTTTAAACAACAATAATATTCTAATATTGTAAAAAGTATTTCGTAATCAACAAGATCGGAAAAACAGGAATGCGCTGACATTCTTTTAAGCATGATTTATATATGTAAAAAAGCAAACAATTTTTAAAGTATCGACAGTTTTTTGAGGACAGTAGTGATGATCATCGTAGAAAAAAGCTTTTTTAAAAGGTTTTAAGTTGATATCTGTGCCTTAACGTTTTAAATTTTAATGCTTGCAATTTTTCTAAAAACCTGCCTTAATTTTCTCCAACCAGCCTGATCTTTCAAAAGTGGTGCGGAGCTGTTTTTCGTTAATGCTTCAAGAATTTTTTCTCTTCTGCTAGAGCACGGTGGATAAAACTAAAGGCTAGATCTTGATTTTTTTCTACTTGCAATTTATTTGTGTAAAAAAATGTTTAATAAACTAAATATTTCTTACACTTTCTTGTTTTTGTTGTCTCACAGTTATGTAGATTTAGCGTAATTAAAATAGAGAAAAATATCTGTACTGCTGAATTAATAATTGGCAATACCGTCTTTGTAGAGATGAATCCGCATCTGCGGAATTTTAGCGCACAAACGGAATAAATAATTAAAAATTTTGCTTTCGGATACAAAAACCTTTCGGTATTTGCAGAGCGGAATGAATAATTAGACCCATTATATTATAAAAACATCGTACAAGATATTCCCAAAACATTTTTCAATTGTCCAAAGCAAAGCACTTGGATTATGTATGGCCGTTTCTGGGAATAGATACTATTTTTACTGTTTGTGATATTGTCTTAGTATTTATTATGTTTATAATATAGTATGAAAGAGTGTAATTGTCATTTAAATGTAATTGCAGGTATAACCGTTACGAGGTTAGCTATGATGAACCACTGTCGAGCTCTTACTATGGCATGTCATTATACCGAAGGTGAAACAATGGTATGTGTATTAGATTTTAAGCGGGAGGTTGGTCTTTGGCATGCTGTTTTCACATCTGTGTTAAACGGAATGCATGTGTTATTTATACCATACGCTTTAATGAAACTTAGGCCATCTTCTTGGATGCAGTTAATTACGAAGCACAGAGCTTCATGTTGTCTAGTCAAAAGCAGAGACTTACATTGGGGTCTTTTGGCCACCAAAGACCATAAAGATATATCTCTGTCATCATTAAGGATGCTTCTTGTAGCTGATGGCGCAAATCCGTGGTCTTTATCATCGTGTGATCAGTTTTTAAGTGTTTTTCAATCCAAAGGGTTAAGACCTGATGCCATTTGCCCTTGTGCTAGTAGTTCAGAAGTGTTCACTGTATCACTTCGTCGTCCTGGTAGATCATCAAGCGGTTTTAATCAATCTGCAACGGGTAGAGGAGTACTATCTATGGCAGCCTTATCTCATGGAGTTGTTCGTGTGGATAGCGAAGATTCGCTTACATCTCTAACTCTACAAGATTGCGGACAAGTAATGCCGACAGCAACTATGGTTGTTGTGAAATCTGATGGAAACCCAGTTCTATGTAAAACAGATCAGGTTGGAGAAATATGTGTCACGGGTGAATCATCTGGCTCTAGTTACTTTGGCTTAGAGGGGCTAACAAATGCGACATTCAAAGTTCAGCCAGTTGCAGAGGAACCGGAACCCGAAAAAGATGGCGTAGTTGGAAAAATAAAACCAGTTAGTAATGATATTTATGTCCGTTCAGGTCTCTTAGGATTTTTGGGCCCTGGTGGTCTTGTATTTGTGTGTGGATCACGTGATGGATTAATGACAGTTACTGGTCGTAAACATAATGCTGACGATATCATTGCAACTGTATTGGCTGTCGAACCAATACGCTTTATATATAGAGGAAGAATAGCAGTGTTTAGTATCAAAGTGTTAAGAGACGAAAGAGTTTGCGTAATAGCTGAACAGCGACCCGACTGTTCAGAGGAAGAAAGTTTTCAGTGGATGTCTAGGGTTTTGCAAGCAGTAGACTCAATACATCAAGTTGGAATATATTGTTTAGCACTGGTTCCACCTAACCACTTACCGAAAACTCCTTTAGGAGGAATAAATCTATGCGAGGCTAGGCGAAGGTTTCTGGATGGAACATTGCACCCTGCAAATGTTCTTATGTGCCCACATACATGCGTCACAAATTTGCCAAAACCCAGAGAAATTCATCAAGGTAAGTCTGGTAGTATTAAGCTTCACTTATTATTTATAAACATGTTACTACATAAATTTTTATACCACACGTCAACACTTGCTAATGCAGACATGCATGAAACAACAAATTTGCAGTTAAAAGTTCCTTTTAACTCCCGCTGATTTTATAAATATTCTGCCTTAGAAATAGGTATATAGATATAGAGATTTGATACTATTCAGCAAATGCAACACGAAAATAGCTTAAAGAAATATACATATATAATGATATAAATTATTAAAATCTGCATATTTTATTAAATGAGCATTAATATCTTTGTGGAACTAAATCTATTGTGAAGAAGTTTTTCGAGATGTGTTGGCTAGACATTTTTTCAATGCATCAACTGCATTATAAAAATATGATCTATAGGAGAGATCATTGTCATTGCGGGCTATACCTTTGAAAACATAAAAAAAATTTTTTCATTAAAGAAGGTGCTCTTAGCAACATGAGTTTGTCGTTATTGCAGGCTATACCTGCAGAAACATCTGAAAACAGAATTTTTCTTGGAAGGAAAAATTCTTGGCAGCATGATTTTGTTTGCATAGTTGCGGGAAGTCGCAATCATCAAATGCAAAATTAGGACTACGTTTCATGGTCCTAATATTGATTCCACTTTGGTTTAAAGTGCAGTCACCGGAGTCGTGATTGCTATTAGAGGCCACACACATTTTCATTCTGTTGCAGGTGTTGACACTATGTCCATACCTACTTTAGTACACTGCGTAGGACCTTTACTACCTTTGTGAGGCCTACGCTAATGCACACGATTTTGCAGAAATATATAATTTATAAAACTTCATGGTTTCAAACTTGATTCTTGTCAAATTCTGTAAAATAAAGAGCATCGAAAACGCTTGATCATTTTGCTAACTTGCTGACCAATATTTTTCCGCCAATTGACATCAATTTAAACATGTAATATTCTCCAAGTATACTTAGTATTTTGCTAACTTGGGGGTTAGACGATCAAGTTTTGCCTTTCAATTTTTAATACACTCACACCTTTTTACCAACACACTCATACTTTAAAAAATTGAAACAAACTTGCTTTCACTTTCTCTTTCAAGCTGAGTGTTTCAATTTACGTTCAAGAAAACAGCTGATTACATTTCTTTAGAATTGTTTTTCATATTAATTTTGCCGCCATAAGTTTTTGTATTGTCTTTATACACATATTCTGCCACAATTTTAAACATTTAAGTGAAATATTATAAATAAATAAATAAAAGAAAGAGTGAAATATGTTTGTGCATAAAAGTACTAATGATATGTTGCGGTTCACAGAGCTGTACAGAAGCCATGATATCCTATGGAACATGAATTTCTCATCATATAAATATATAAATATAAATTGCTTTCAAGTTGCGTGCAGCCTACGTCACAGTTGTCAATTTAAATGAATTTTGGCGGGCAGTATGTGTGAAAAACTTGAAAGGAAAACTTGATCGTGTGGCTATAGGGTAAGGCATACGCTTCAATCCATTATGATTGGCGGAATTTTTTAATTTTTGTGTTGCGTGTTTTTCTTCTTCACTGGATAGCAGATGAAATCTACTGATGGTGTTGGGCCCGTCATTAAACTTAGTCATCTTATACTTGGGGTCGTTCTACCAAAACCTCTTTTGACCATGTATAAACACGAATAAATAAATTGTTGATATGCATTTGTTTTTATTTACTGCGGGAAAAAGATTCTCGCTGTTAACAAAATAATGCAGGGTTTAAAGATAAGTTTACTATGTTCATAAACAATCAATAAAACAAACATGTGCGTGGTTGAAAATAATAAAATAAGAATTCATTTGTATATCAGCAATAATTATCAAAGGAATATTGTACTATTGATGAGATTTGAATACAGTTTAAATGTTTACTTCTTAAAAAGATATGTTGTTTGTTTTGTTTGAATAATATTTGACGTTGAAAACTCCCTTTCACTTGAAAGAAGATGTTGGTGATAGCGATATTATAGCATTAAAAAACTTTCTAATTATTCTTGTCTCCGCATTGTTTAATTTTAATACATAAAATCATCTGTCACATTAATATAGTTTGTGCTAGATTTTTTAAAATATCCAAGACATCATCGTCTGACACATTTGTATCCGATTCAGTTTAAATCAACGGATTATACAATTTGATTGCAAATCTTTTATTTTAGTTGTCGAGCTACGTATTAAAAAGTTATAATTATTGGGGAACATTCCAGAACCGCTATCTAACCACCGTATTTGTTCGTATGTAATTGGACGCTTATCATGATTTACATCGTTTGACACACACATCTAAAACGAGACTAGCGCATGTTAAAAAGAATGTGTAATGTAAAATATAACAAAAGGTAATAACGTGCAATTTTGTTTTAAAAGTTTAATCAGTTCGAAATACATTCTATTACGTTTCCTGGCGTAGTGCATTGTTTTGAGCTCGGAAGCTTGGCATAGTATTTAAGCGTACCTTAGTTAACAAGATTAAAGTTTTTAAAAAAATTCGGGTCAAGAACACGCCTACCGCCCATGTTCAAAAAGTGGAAACTTTTTTAATTTGCTAAATTGTTCAACCTGAGATGCGTATGTCTGTTCACTCATAGTGACGATACTACTTTATATACTCACACATTTCATTATCACCACTTGAAATACTTTTAAGATCATTAAGGTGCACTTACATGGTAATTCAATGTATTATACTTTGGAGTTTCAAAAGATTTAAGACTATGAGTAACACTGTTATTCATAAACGATTATTAAAATTAAAGTTGCTTTAAAGTATGGATTTTGTATGGTTAAATATCCCTTAAAGCATTCATTAACTTTAATAATCGTTTATGAATTAGGGGGTAAAAGTTTAATGTAGAATATATTCTCAAATGAAAATTACTTTATACGATATAATTTCATTTAATACTACTACGCACAATGGTTTCAATAAAAGGAAGTGTCAATAAGTATGGAAACGATTTTTGTAGAAATTACAAAATTTTGCTTTTCGATGTCTAGCTGCCCCAAGTGCTAAGCTAGAAGCGTTGAAAATTTGTTACCACGGCTGTTAAATTTGCGAGGATTGTAATTTTCGTAAATACTGTTTTTGAAATGTTAAGAACATTAAATTTAAATATTTTTTTTTTGCAATTTTATATATTGGTTTGAAGGTGCAAAACACAATTTTTGAATACAAAGTGTAATAAACAACGTCACACTAACGTTTGACGCCTACACTTAGGTAAATTTTATCAACTTTTGCGAATTCTTCCGTTGTTATACCATCCATATATGCAATTGTATGCATATTACCATATAAATGACTATGTAAAACTACCAAAAGCCATATATCACTATCCTACACAGTAACACATGCTAAAAAAAGTGTGGCAGTATGGCATTGAACTGTAACCGTGTGACAGATCTTTTTGACAAGTCGTTCGACTTGGAAAAAGTCGAACGCGGTTAAATATTTTACTGTTTTGGATTAGTCTATGTAGTGCTTACAGAAAGCCATTAATAAAGATTGGTATTGCTTGATAGGCTTGAATGTATACATTTTATTTCACATATAGATGATTTTCAATGAATCATATAGATATAACCGATTCGGTTAAAAGAATTTCGCGAACTTGTTCTACGAAGTGAATAAATAATAGCTCTCTCTATTTACTGAATATTTTTAACAATTCTTGATAGAAAAGTATTCGTTGACTCTAAAAACATTCAGCGTGATAGAAGTGAGAGCTATACCATAATTTTCAATTACTTTCAGTATTTGTCCAAACAGCTGGTATGTGTTTTTATGTATGTATTAATCAACTTTCCTAAAAGAAAAAATTGAAGAAAGTTTGCACCTTTTCAACTATGAAACGTATGTATAGAAAAGCAAAACAATTTTCTTGCAATTTTGATGTTTCCATGTTTATTTAATTTGTGTTTTTCTGTATCTGACTGTTGGAATTGTCTTGCATTGCTTTTCGTAGAACGGCTGATAGAGTTAATATTATAAATATTATAAATATTCTGATTATAAACAGGGTTATTTCTATAATTTAAATAATTGAAAATTGCATAATATACATATTACATTTCTTTATAAATTGATTAATTTATAAATCATATTACTTTTACAAATAAATTTTTTTATCCGTAAGAAGTTTTGTTTCCGTGAAGGGTTTAAATTTTTACTGTTAACTGCATAACACAATACTATTTTAACTTAGATGTTTTGGATGGAAAAGTGTTCATTTGTTCATTATTATTAGTGAGAGAAATTTTACAAAATCATATTTCACTCTCTTGTTGATGGATAGTGAGAGGGAAGTAAACAAAAACAGCTTATGAATTCAAACTAATTTCATAAAAGATATATACATACATAAGTTAACATCCACATGCTTCATTTTATATATGTATATTGTCTTTGTTTTTTATATATTTTGTTTCGTATAAAATATTAATATTTCACAAATAGTGATCAATTTGTACACGCCATATCTTGATAATACGGATTTGTTTTCAATTAAACTTAAGTACTTTGAAATTTAAAATATAAATACGAGCCCGATTAAGTAAATGTACACATGCTTTATATTTTTACGATTAGTACAGAACCGATATTATGGAACCAATGTCTGTAAAATGTTTCGCCATGCTATTGCTATACCATAAAAACATTCAAATACATTTACATATTAAATTTTAACACTTTCATAAATCATACATATTCTACTACCATAATAACACCCACTCTGTTTCATAATGTGCTTAATTGGTTGGATTTATTCATTCTAATACTAACATCATAAAAAGGTGTGCAATCTACCGCAAAACTAAGTTCATCTGGATGTGGTATTACAGACAATTCCGTGGGGCCAGCTTCAGTTATGGTTGGAAATTTAGTGCAAGGAAACCGGCTGGCTATAGCTAATGGACGTGATCTTGGACTATCTGAAGACAACGAAAGAAAGGTATTTATGTATATATTAATTTACATAACGCGGCTCGCAGAAATGTCACGTGAAAAGCATAATATGTATGGATATATATAAATATATATATATATATATATATATATTATATATATGTATATATATATATATATATATATATATATATATGTATATATATATATATATATATATATATATATATATATGTATATATATATATATATATATATATATATATATATATGTATATATATATATATATATATATATATATATATATGTATATATGTATGTATATATATATATATATATATATATATATGTATATATATATATATATATATATATATATATATATATATATATATATGTATATATATATATATATATATATATATATATACATGTATGTATGTATATATATATATATATATATATATATATATATATATATATGTGTATATATGTGTGTGTATATATATATATATATATATATATATATATGTATAATGTATATATATATATATATATATATATATATATATATACATATATATATATTCATATATTAACTAAAAAACTCAGTGTACAGTAGAGACAAAAACAAATGCGGCAATGTGAAAAAATCCATTAATTATTGTATTTCCCTGCATATATTTGTTTTTTTTTTTTTTTATTCGTAAAAATAACCCTTTTCGATCCCGAAACATTCAATATGTTCGGTCCTCAAACGATAACAAGTATCTCAGCTTAACAGCTAAGAAGTTTATCGTGAGTGGTAAAGCAAGGCAACGTACACCCTACAGACTGTACATCTTCGTCTTTAAATTTCTTTATCAGTTTAAGAGAGTTATATACTATTTCACAAGGAAAGAAAATTTCTCCTTGGAATAACTAATCCTACGTATGAAATTGTTTTTTAAGTTTTCAATGGTCTTTTAACAAAAGTAACTTTTAACCAATTTTCGCATTGGACGGGATTTCATATTATTTTGTTACAATTAAAAAATTTTATTATTTGTTAAAAAATGTTTTATATTATTATAAGGTACTTATGTGCTCAATTCAAATGACCACATAATATTAAAAAAAACAAATAAATCAAAACATTTTTATCAAATTATAGTTGTTAAAGTTAGTGTTCGCAAGGGCGAACATTGGCGCCTATTTGGAGAATAAGCTTTTTTGATACAAGTTTGTTGGTCTTTGTTCTTATATAAATATGAAAATTATTTTTACTAAAAATAGCATATACGTAAGAAAACAAAAATTTGGAGGTTCTGTGTTTCTGGCGGTTATTTGTTTAGTTGCATACTATATTCTGGTTGCAGTGACAACTACGATCGTCAAATTGGTTTGGGCGCAGACGTAGTTCTAAGACTATTTGAATGTGTAGAAAATCCCATCCTACATCAAACCTGTTTTGACAACTTTTTTACATCATATTATTTATTGTGCCTTTTAAATGAGAAAGAGTTTTGCGCTACGGGGCCCGTTCGTCTAAATCGCATTGCAAAAGAGCCACTACTCACAGAAAAGCACCTGAAACAGGGAGAAAGTGATTACCAATTTGATAGAACAAATTCGGTATTGGTTTGTCGTGACGGCTCTTAGCAACTTCGAGCAAACTAAACTGATGCGCAGCGTAAAGCGATGGAAAAAATAATTTAAAAAATATGCGAATGTGCCACAACCACTGCTTCTCAGCTCATATAACAAAGGTATGGGTGAAGTGGACCCTCACGACAATGCTGTATCAAACTATAGAATAAATATTAGGTCTAAGAAGTGGTATTGGCCTTTATTTATTTCGGTTTTCAGCTCATCAGTGGCTAATGCATGGAATCTACATTACTTTTTGTCAAAGTCAGCGTCTGCTCAAAAACGATACGACAGAAATGTTACATACCAATTGTCACGTATTGTAGGCGAACATATTCCAATAGTTTAACCACAAGGAATACCTCGAAGATGCCAACTCAAAGAGTGTGGCGAAACAATCAAGTGGATGTGCCAAAAATGGAATGTGCATTTGCATCCACAATGCTTTGAAAAATATCATATAAAATAAATCCTATTAATTTTATATCTTAATAAATATATTATATAGATGAAAATTAAAAACGCATCTAAATATAAGAAAGCGCACAACGCATCCACTAGGAAATTTGCCAAACAAAAAATTATAAAAAGCACCCAAAATGATGTGGAACGCTCCGAGTTCACAGTCTGGTCTGTCTGCTGTAGAAAATGTTACTCCCTGAAATTATTGCATTCTCGTGAGCGAGAGGAAGCACTATATGTTTAAAAAATTTACTTATCATTTCCGGTTTCCATCAACAGCATACAAAAATGCTTTTTTACTTTTATATTAACGAGCCTATGTCTATTAAAACGAGCATATGTCTATTAAAATCGTTGCGAATTCTCCTAAAGAGATCAAAGTTCAAGAGAAATCAAAAGTGGTATTGCTGTTTATGCCTTTAACAGGGAGGTAAAATTTAACATGTGCCAGCGAATCTTTGAGGTTGGAAATTCAGTAAGTGATAGTTTTCTCTCGTAATCTTATATTAGAAAAAATAATAAAAATTAAACTTGTACTGAATGAATTTTATTCCGTTATGCAAGATATTGTGGGTTCTAAAACTCAGACCCATATTCAAAGATTGGTGAACAATTGTATGCCCCCCACGACGTTATAGTAATATTCGTAATATCAGTAATAACAGTAGTGAAAATAATAATGGAAATATTTTATATTAAAAATGGGATGCGCAATAAATTAATCGGTAATTACTACCCGATTAACTGGTCGATTATTGAAAATTGCATATTTTCGGTTCATGGTTAAAACGGTTAATACAATCAATTAACCGTCCTAATAAAATTTAGTATTTTTTAATAATTTTTTATGAAATTTGCTATTGTCATACTCCTATTATAAATGAAATTTATTTATTCGGTGGTTAAGCGATGTCTGTATGCATTTCATTGCTGCTCCAACCAAATCATCAGTAGACTGCAACCACCGTTTTGAAAAGTTTCAAACTTGTCATCTTATGAAAAGGCTTTTATAAACCATCCGAAAATTTACAAATAATTTTAAAAATTAACATAATGTGAAACTTTTACAAACTAAACCCAATAAATAACTTTTATTCGATATAAATCTATTCTACTTTGCTACACCTGAATACAAGCAAAATGAAAAATAAAAATTTTTTAATTTTATTTTTATGAAAGTTGCTAGTTGACATATTGTCTTAATATTTTGGGGGTTTTAAAAAACCCCCAAAATATAAAATAAATTTCATTCATATTTCAAGAATGTTATTATATTTTTTATGGGTTTTTCTAAATTTCATATATGAAGCTTATGTATGTGTTGTTAACCTTAATACGGTTGGACGAGGCTATAAAAGGCCTTAGGAGAGGATATATATTACATACTTTAATTGGCGTACAGCTTTGATCAATAATTTTATAAAATGAGAGGGAGTTACACATATTATCGGCAACCTCGAAAATATTTCTTTCATGTAACTGTACAATAACAACAACTGCGACATCGGCGAGCAGGCCGGCCGTAAGAAATTCAATACTCTTTATTTTGAGTTGCTTTTGACTTCTATGTCAAATTTTATTATAATACAAATATTATATCATTAATAGGAGGTAGTTTTAAACTGGTAAAACACTTAAAAAAGCGTTTAACTTTATTTTTTTTTTTTTTTATTATATCCGCTTCTGTTTCATGTAGTCCCAGAATTTCTAATTTAGTTTGTTATTGTTTATATTTTCCTAATAGGATGAATGTATTACTTATGTTTTTATATGTTTCTATATGAAAATTTTTTTTACATAAAAAGTATTTTTAATCGGTAATCAGATTAATCCAAAACTAATAAATTAAATGAAAACCTCGATTAATTAATCGAGAGACTAACCGATTAAAACAAAATCCCGATTAATTTCATCAATCAATAACGTATATCAATTACATATATTTTATTATTGCAGCACCAACTTATAACTAGTGTTCTACGATGGAGGGCCAATACATCTCCTGATCACGTTTTGTTTACACTATTGAATTCCAAAGGTAAGCAAACATACCAACATACATTTTAAAATATTTTTTAGAAGCCTTTTCGCAATCATTTAGGCACTACTAATTTTTTTATTACACAAATTAATATTACAGAAACTATCATTTTATAATTGCTGTAAAATATTTCTGCATTTATTCTTTAATAACTCGTTCGATATATATGTTGTATAACTATACATATATGTATATATATTTATATATATATATATATATATATATATATATATATATATATATATATATATATATATATATATATATATATAATATATATATATATATATATATATATATATATATAATATATATATATATATATATATATATATATATATATGTATAAATAAATTGTGGTCGGTCCTGGTTTTAATTTGGCTGAAACACGTTCCCGTCTCGAAGTATTGTGGTTAAACCAATCCTGTCCGAAAACCTACAACTTTTAACTTTCATATAAACTATATTCCTGCTTTTAGGAAAAAAAATATATGTATATATAATGGCGGCCAAGATGATGTTAACATAAGGTCGAAATACTACCTTAAAAAAAGATATGCATTAAGCTGTTTGTTAGTTCGGCCATGATATTGATATATAAATGAGCGTAAATAGTAAACAGTGGGAAATTCGATGTGTTGCTATCGTTATATATAGCCAGCTAAACAAATTTTTTTAATATGCGCTGGTATTTGCCGCCGAAACATTTTAGATTGCTTAGATAATTATTATAGAGTACCAATGTGGTATTATATCTATCATGTGGCACCGATTTTCGTAAGTCTAAACGAAATTCCAATTTGTAATCCCATTCAGCCGTATTTATTTAGATCGCAATGAAATATTTGCAATATTAATTAAATAGTTGATATTCCCAGTGACTGGTACCAGTCTGTATAGCAAATGAACAAACAACGCTGAGAGATGGCGTAGTGACCTCGAAATCAGTGCTGATCCGTTCGGCTAAATTGATGATTATAAAAAATGTTCTAAATGTTCCACTTTAAATATAATCTAATTCGAGACAAGTTTTTAGAATAAAAGTAATTTGCAAATTTACAGGAAAAATTAAACCAATTTTTATTAAATTTTTATTAAAGGTTTTTAATAGAAGCAATCGGGAAACTGCCTCAAGAGAAATCGCCTGCAAAACAAATAACAAAGTAGCAAAATAAGCTCAGTCGGAAAATTTTAATATATATTTAAAAAAAAGCACCAAGGACACTTCTGTCTTGACAAGAAACGACTAAAGTCTGCTAGTAAAACGTTGTTGGAAAGATACGCTGTAACACCCAATGTTATTTACTTGCAAAGTGAAATTGTGGAATAAGTCACATTTAGTTATATTCTCGGAAGGAAGACTCCTTTTGGACGGTATTTGATAACTGAGAACAAACCTTCCAGTGGCTACACGAATATATATCGCTATTACTAATACTTGTCAGAGGCATAACAAAGCATCAGGAGTATAACCCATAAATAACAGGTTTTCCCCTGTCCAAGGGTTTCGTCCAAAATAAAATCACCCTAACCCAGCCATTCATCCATATCCTTTTCATCACTTTTTATATAAAATAATGCATGCGTCTAGGATACAAAAGTTGGGAGATTCGAGAAAGTCTCCCATATTATGAATGACGACGCCAACGTCACATCAACACGACAGCAAAAATTTGTCACTTGGCATTTAATTGTCGACCATTGAATTTTATAAAGCCTTGATCCTGGATGTGAGATAGTTTAGTATCACTTAATATATTCCTTCATTATGTCCTGTTCTCCTACATTATTTCTAATATTCGTAAATGCTCTTCTGAGTTAGACTTCCAACCCTACCTACTCTTTTGCAGATGATAGCAGCCTACGCCATTCTTATACGTTTATTCCAGCCCTACATTGCCACAGATCGACCGTTGTACTCAACGGTGACCTTAACAAAATAGTTGAATTATGTCACAGGAATAGGGTCAACTGTATTTGTATTTTTCTTTTATTGTATTTTCTTGGCGTGAAAATTCAATGTGATGTTCGTTAGGCAGAACATATTTTCCATGTTTTAAAAATCATTCAACTGCCTGAAAGCAACGTAAGACATCTGATTTTCTTACTACTAATACCACTTATATAATTTCTAAGGAATTCCTCGCCGTCTTGCAAATTCTTCATTGCTTCATCCCTACTAAAATGGGCTAATTAAATCTCGAAACGTATACTTTTCTCCGCTCCACTTACTCTTTATTGAGATCAATTAATTTGTGATTATAGCTAACAAATTACTTCCAGGAACATTTGTCACTGATTTACCAGTGAACCAAAACTATTCAGACAGAGTTAGTTCTTTGGCCAGACAGCCCATATTTAGAATAAACTCCCTGCGGAGGCATTTCCTGTCATATACCATGGATAAATTCAGATTGAATGTTCCTGTTTCCTTCATCCTCCTTCCCACTCGGTGATTGACTTCCTTAGTGCGAACACTGTGGCCTTCTGTGCTACAATTAGTTAATTTTTAGCCTGAATAAAGTAGCCTTTACATATATATTTGCATGCTATGGTACCAGCCGCTGCATATATTTCTTTTACATCAATTGCAAGTTGTAGCGGAGTCCGAATAACTAAATATGGAGCTGATTACACATCGAATGCGACGATTTGAGTTCATATTCTTGAAGCGGAGAATAAAGACTATCTCGGAATAGGATTATCTGATAAGGTTTAGATCGACTAAGATCTTACTATACTTCTTCTGAATATCTTCGATAAGTACAAAACGGGGAAAAAAAATTCAATTTGTGAATAACTTAACTATATCGCTTTGTTAGAATACTCGAAACTTAATACATTGTAAAAGCTTTAATCGCACACAGACTTTCGTACTAGTGACGTGGTAAATAGCAGAATTCCGTGCTTTGGGACTGACTAAGAGGTTCAACTATCGTATTCTTTGACGATGCTGTCACGATCAAGCTTTATATCAGGTTTCCGGGCGATTCTAATCTCATTACGTATTGTTTTGTGTCATTCTATATATATGCACGTTTATTATTTACTCTATATTATTATACATCAAATGTAGGTTGTACTTAAATATATGGTCAAACTATATACATATATCTTCTTGATGTCTCAGAAAACTCAAAAATATATAGGACATAAAATGCTTTTTACCCTTAGTTGGCGTAGTTCTTCCTTTAAATATCGAAGTAGGCTCATTGAGGACGCGCTGCCCCAAACGAAATGCATATAGACATTGTCTAACCACCAACAAATAAATACAATTATAACAAAAGTATCCGCTGTTCACATAACATCTCTATGAATTGATTAAACATTTTGTACAAATTTCATTTCGGAATAGGGATCACTCCCTCTTTTAATTACTGTTGCTTCTAGCGCATTTAATTTGTTTTTTAGTGTTCGTTATAAATAAAAGGGTTTATGTAAAGATCAAGTAATGATTATATCCACATATATGTATAGTATATATTTTCAATATGACAAGCCTTTCTTCAAAACTCATTGCCCAATAAAAACTTCATTACATTTGCTCCAACTGTACAGACTTGCCTGTAATGTTTGAATTAAAGGTTGACAGATAAGGCTTTGCTTCCAGATGTCTAAGCTACTAACAAAGGAAATGTAATTATCCTCCTTAGCTCCAACGTTTGACTTTGTGTATGGCAGGCAACCCTTCCATCGAATACTAAAAACCTTAACACGTTCATATTTTAAGTTTTCTAGACCTCTGTTCTAAGTGAATAAAATGCTTTTTAAAAGAAAATATGCGAATGATACTATTTTTGTGAGACATTATTACACAATATGTTATTTTTCTTCTATTTCAAGGTACAATTGCCAGAACGTTAACTTGTTCAGAATTACATAAACGGGCAGAAAAAATTGCAGCCCTGTTGCAGGAAAAAGGAAAGATTGAGCCAAATGATCATGTTGGTGCGTGCATACAAACATAAATTAATTGATAACAAAAAATTTCTTAACACGTATATTTTTTTAATATACAGCGCTAATATTTCCTCCTGGATTAGACTTACTGTGTGCTTTTTATGGGTGTCTTTATCTTGGAGCGGTACCAGTCACCATTAGACCACCACATCCACAGAATTTAATTACCACTTTACCCACTGTTAGAATGATTGTTGATGTTTCAAAAAGTGTCCTTGTACTATCTATCCAGTCAATTATAAAACTCTTGAAATCGAGAGAAGCCGCTGTTTCCGTCGATCCAAAGACATGGCCTTTAATGTTTGACATTGATGACAATCCGAAGCGTAAACTATCTTTAATTGCTAATTCTCCGTTGGATTCTACTGCTTACTTAGATTTTAGTGTTTCTACCTGTGGGCGACTGAGCGGTGTTAATATTAGTCATCGGTACTTATTTACGTTTCTCCTCCAATTATAATTTGATTATTTTGTAATATCGTTTGTTTAAAGATCTCTTTCTAGCCTCTGCGCCAGCTTAAAGCTATCTTGTGAACTGTATCCATCGCGACATGTAGCGCTATGCTTAGACCCCTACTGTGGTCTAGGATTTGCAATGTGGACATTAATCGGAGTTTACAGCGGCCATCATTCCATATTAATCGCACCATATGAAGTTGAATCAAATCCAAGTCTTTGGCTCTCAACTCTTTCCCAACATAGAGTGCGCGATACTTTCTGTTCTTATGGTGTTATCGAACTGTGTACAAAAGCTTTAAGTAATTCTATTCCACTTCTGAAGCAGAGAAATGTTGACTTAAGATGTGTTCGAACATGTGTGGTCGTAGCTGAGGAGAGACCACGTGTGCAATTAACCCAACAGTTTTGCAAACTATTTCAGGCCTTAGGTTTAAATACTCGATGTGTATCGACTTCGTTCGGTTGTCGAGTTAATCCTGCCATATGCGTACAAGGAGCAAGTTCAGCAGAAAGCGCACAAGTGTATGTTGACTTAAGAGCCTTAAGAAACAACAGAGTCGCACTGGTGGAACGTGGGGCTCCAAACTCCCTTTGTCTAATCGAATCGGGAAAATTGTTACCAGGAATTAAAGTTATTATTGCTAACCCAGACACGAGAGGACATTGTGGTGACTCCCATTTAGGGGAAATTTGGGTAAGTGTTAATTGGAAATTTAGAAAAGTAAGTAGATTTGTAGAAGCACTTTAGAAAATATTTAGACAACGTTTTTCGGCTCTATTATACAAAATTTCACAATATTATGAAACGATAATTTATTTTAAAGGATGTTGTAAATTTTAAAAAAAACTTAATGCATAAAATAAAGCTGCAGTCAACTCAGTATTTATGACTACGAATTTAAAAATACAAGAGAATTTTAAAGTACATGAAAGCGTGTACTCCATCGAATTCTTCTCTCCCCTCCGACCCATAAGCACAGACTTTCGAAAAGAAAACTTTCATAGTCGGAACCGAAGCATACCTTTATAAAAATTATACTATATGGATATATTAAATGAAATTTAATTATATAATTAAACTAAAAAGGAATTAAGAAAAGCTTATTGAAAATCTGTTCAAGATATTTGCTTTAGTTTTTCTTATATACATATTTCACATATACTTGCAAAATATTTCATCAGATCTTTGCTCTCTTGTCTTAAATACTAAGCGAATTTAATTATATTGTGATACTACAAAGAATTATTTAGTCACCTTTAGCAATGTCAACGCTTGGAAATAATGATGGTGCAGACATAGCACAAGAAGAATAAAAACACAGAAGTCTTATGCAACATTACACACGTTTGTACATAATTACAACATAGTTAGAAAAACAAGAAAGCACATAGAACTCTCATATACACCCAGTTAGCATTTTGTACCATATTTTTTTCTTTGAATGAGTGTTACGGCCAAAATAATCGCTTGTGAGCTAATTTTTCGATCATAAATGATTTCCTCGTGAGAAAATGAATCATCGCAACGAATTATATGTGATATAATTTACGGATTCATTTGGGAGTAATTTTCTTAAACAAATTTCTTTAACGTTTATAAAAAACTGACAATGCGCCTCTTTAACAAGACGAAGAAATAAAAATTCAAAATAAGTACATACATATATATTTAAGTAAAAACGTGGCAACGTCTTAAAACAAAAGAAAGAAATTATATTCCACGGATTCGATGAATTGCAAAAAAAAAAAAAACAAAACATCAATATTTAATTTTACAAATAATTTAATATGGATTCTTTATTTCTTAGTTTACTTTTTCGGCGTGTATACATTCAGGATGAAAAATTTGCTGAGTTAATGTCCGGCAGTGCAAAGAATAACATCAGTTAATTTCACGACACATCTTTTCAATGTTCTTTGTCCTTATTTTTTTCCCACCGCTAGTGCCATGCCTAATGAAGATTTGTTTGTACTTATGAGAGTTCCATAAGCCAGCGTGTTTGTACAGCAATTCAGTTATTTAGTTCAATTTACTTTAACTTATTACTTACAACTAATAACAATATTTAGTTGCCATAAAGAAACATAAAGAAATATTTAAAAAGTTAAAATATACATATTTTAATGTTTCTTCCGAAGCGAAGCAGATAATGAAAAGAATGATAATTAAGAACGGCGTAACAAAACGAACGTCGCGAGTACAAGCAACTCGACTCTACTCTCCCGCAAGCTCAAAAGATGGGCAGCAAAAATTCCTCGTGCGAGTCTGGACTTAGTATTACGAAGTTATTAGTTGTGTTATTGCACATCGAAGAATTTTATATAAAGCCATTTACTTAAGTATGTATCAAGATATCCGTCACTGTTAAGTATCCAATAAAATATGGACATGCTAATGAGCAATAAGACAGACAAAAACAACCCTAAAGGTAGCTACCATACCTGTGCAACGAATGGCAGTCGATTTCAAATGGTTTGATGTTTCATGAAACGTGTTGAGTAATTCAAAACAAAAATTTAAAACAAACGAAATAGAATGAATCGAATCAAACAAGTTTGATGTAACGAGACCATTTGAAAACAAACCGAAAAATAGAGACGAAACAATGTTTGATTCATTTCCTTCGACTGTTACTACTAGCTACTGTGCAACATTAGATTAATTTATTATACGCTTTGAATTAGCTGCACTTGTATGTTTGCTTGTATCTAACTCTCTTTTTGTATTGTGCTTCCACGCGTAGACTTAATATTATTCATAACTAGGTGCGCCCCGCGGTTTCACCTGCGTAAGTCTACATCCCGTGGGAATATCGGATTAAAAGTAGGCTATGTGTTGAGAGATATATTGTCTCTAGCTGGAAATGTATGTATAGCTATTAATAATCACGATTTCATATTCACATTTAAATATAAAGTATAAAACTGCGTTATCAGAGGATATATTGCAAAAATTTATATCTACTAACGGCAAATATTATATTCACGAATTTGACAAACAAAAAAAATATATACAACCCAACAAAAAAAAAGAAAAAAATCAGTACAATAGGTAACGACAAAAAAAATTTTTAAATTAAAAAAATTAAATATTCTTTCCTTCTTACTTGACACTTATCGTTACATTTTGGACAATTTACACAACATCTTTATAAATTATAGCCTATGTGTTATTCTGATATATAAGCTAAATTATTGTAAAGTTTCATTAAAATACATTCGGTAGTTTTTGCGTGAAAGAGTAACCAACATCCACACATCTACACTCACAAATATTCTGCTTTATAATATTAGTAGGATGTTACTCATACCCCCATTGTACTCATACAAGGTTGTTGGTTTGGTACATGTTCTTATCTTCTCATAACGTGTAAGTATTTTTACACGCTTTTGAAGCACATTAAATAAATAAAAGATATAGTTAAACACTAAAAAATACTTTTTTCAAGAAAATCGAACTAAGACGTTATAAATTAATTTTAAACGCTGTGTGTTCTATTTTTCGTATATCGAATACCAGACGCTTTTTCCACAATAATACTTCTCTTTTCGTAAAAAGCATTTATTATAATATTTTTAACCATATTTATTTTTAGTATAACTATAAATAAGACGTTTTGTAAGTCTTAACTCTTTCCGGTGTTATTATATTATACATTTTTTGTTTTATGTTGTATGCGTCATTTCGTGTGAGGATATTCCTGATGTTTACATTAAAAAAAAATATTAAGAGATAATAATTTCTTAGTTCCCAGATGAATATTAGGTGTGATCCCGTACTCTACTTTGGGTGCCCGCGGATGCCCAAGCTTACCTAAAACTGTTCCCGTACTCAAAGTTTGGGCAAGTGAGTAAGATTGTGAGAAAAAAAATTCTTGCACGAAACAGCCCGCAAAATTTTTTCGGGTAGAATGGGAAAACAGACAAATGATCGGCTGTTTTAAAAAGATAAACAATTAAAAACTGCAAAAAAACAGCAAACAGCTATTATTAAAAGATTTTAAATAAAGATTGTAGTAAAATAAGAGTAAATGACGAATAAACTAAGTACTGCTTGAGTTTAACTTCGATGTTTTCTTTTGGTAAAGAAATTTGGCTTTTTCTGTTCCCGTACTTTGGTACATTTTTAACAATATGTGAGAGAATTTTTTGCTTACTCTCACCTTACCGAACTTTACCCAAAAAGTGCGGGATCACACCTATTAATTGTTTTATCGCTTTAAATTTTGTTTTCTCATTTGTCGTTAATGTTACCGTATTTCAATAAAATTATTTCCCCTGAAGATGTCGAAAAATCCCAACGTAACGTCGAAAAAAATAAATGAAATAAAAATTTATTTTAATTGAATGACCTTAGAAGAATGAATAAAATAAATTTATTAAAAAACAAAATCAGTACACTAAAAATGTGGAAGAGAGAAAATGTTGAGGTTTTTCAGTGTATATAACTATTACTTTTATACTTTAAGGTGCAATCGTCCCATAATGCTAATGGCTACTATACAATATATGGTGATGAGACTGACTACAACGATCATTTCAATGCAAAACTTGTTACTGGATCAACTACTGAAGTTTATGCCAGAACTGGGTACTTGGGCTTTTTAAGGCGAACAGAATGTTCACAATCGGTTTCTGTCTTAGATGAAACTACAGCAAGTATTGCTAGCCGAGATAGTGATAATGATTCGATTAATTCTTTAAATCTAATTCACGCTAATGCATCTTGTAATACGATTCCATTGGATCTGCAATCAAATGTCCAAGAACAGCATGATGCCGTATATGTGGTAGGAGCTCTCGATGAAGTCATTGCTTTGCGTGGAATGAATTTTCATCCAATTGACATTGAGAATTCAGTTTTAAGATGTCACAAAAAAATATCTGAGAGGTATCAAAATGTTTGTTTATATCTAAACTTTGTACTTCATACAATATTATGCTTAAAGCGCTGTCTTTACATGGACAAATCTGTTGGTCGTTGTGGTGGAGCTTGATGGAAATGAATCGGAAGCTCTTGATCTGGTTCCTCTTGTCACAAATACTATATTAGAAGAACACCAATTAATAGTAGGAGTCGTAGTTGTCGTGGATCCAGGTAATTACAACGATTCTAAAATATAATATAAATATACTGATGTGAACATAAAAACTAAAGTCTACCGAAATCGGGTATTAAAGGAATCTCATAGTTTCTTCGCGGTCATTTGAAATTTTCAATTCAGTTCAGTGTTCATTGAAATTAAACTAATTATTTCTTACCGTATTATGTAACGCACTTATTCCTCTAAAGAATTTAAGTACTTAACATCCTAACTGTTAATCTAACTTTCGCAAACACACCTTATTAATATATAACTTAAAATTAAAAAACAAAAATTCAAAACTAAATGTTTAATGAGAGTTATTCAAATGTTACAAATGTATAAAGCGATAATATTTCGAACGAAGAAGTGTAGATCTGTTGCTAAGAAGAAAAATTAGAATAGAAAAATTCTATTTAAACTGTAGGTTGTGGGTGATTTTTAAGAACTTTCGGATTTTATAAAAAAAAAAAAAATTTTAGAGATACAACGTTCTATATAATTCAAAGTTTAAATATGATTTCATGTAAATTTTAACCGGAGCTACGTCTCAAATGATGAATACGATAGGTCCAATTTTGGCATGCTCTCTCCAACTTGTCTGCCGGTATACCACGAATAAATTATTGAATGACTTCCGGTGCGCCAACTATTAGATGATGTCCCTATAGACATGAGCCTTAACATAGCCCCGTGAAAAATAATCAAAAGGCGTCGTGGCACTCTCTCGGGCCAATTTCCCGTGCTATATGGCATGCGTCACCGTATTACTTTAACCATATGTTAACAAAAAGAAAATATGTCATCATCGCCTGATAGCCACTCGCCATTTACAGTAACGTTCCTGTCTTCCTCGTCTTAGAAAAAGCACGGGCCACACTAAACAATACACTATTCGAAATGCAGTGGCGATTTTCGCACTGCGTCTGGCTGCTCTTCAGAGCAAATATGGCGAATTTCAATCAAGCTGGGATTCGTTTCGTGGATCTTCTTTGTACGTCGATTCATGGGATAAAATATGGACTAAACTGAATATGTTTAACAGCAAAGGCCCAATTAGCGTAACGTTGGAAGCAGCGCAAATGCTAACAGAACTACTACTTACAGAATGCTTAAGAACGCATATGTATATTTAATATTTATGTTGTATACATACTCTCTTTCTTGCAATCTCATTTAACATGCATACATGTCACCACCCACTGCGCACCCTTTGAGTGAAATTCTACTTTCTGTAGGTTGACTGCGTTTTTCACCGTTCAAGTAAGCATTTTCCCAATTTTCCTTATAGCAGATTGGATTATCTAATGCGGTTGCGCTGCATTTTCGGCTAATGGGGCCTTAATATGTTACACGAAAACAGCTGAGTTGCCCAAAAGAAAGTTTTTTATTTCATGTACCTTCTATTTGGATTGGGAAAAGCAAAAGCACAGAACAATAAATATGAAATATTGTTTAGGTGTACCTAGCAAGGGGTTGCAACTAGAGATGTGCAAATAAAAGCCGTGGATTCGTGAATAGAATTTGCAACAAACACGGAGGTGTGCGTGATTCAGAAATAAAACACCGTTATGATAGGTCGCGAATATTAATATTTGTAAATATAATATTTACTCACTTCAAAAAGTATGTTTTTGAATTTTTACTGTGTCTAATACAAAAGAAAATATTTAGGAATGTACATTGATATGTATATGCTATAGATACTCACACATATGTATATTTTGTATTTAGTGTGAGCGTGGTTTAGAGTGAGCGTGGTTTAGAGTGTGCGTGAAAAAATGCAAGTTTCATATATGTACGTGATCGTGGATCTAATTTCACTCCTGCTCAGCTCCAGTTGCAACCATTTGAACCTTTCATTTACACTCTAGTAGCATGTTACACGTTGTATACGTATTATCAATAAAAATTGTTTTCGAGATGGTTGAATTTATTGCAATTTGCATTACTGTTTACATATACCATTCCAAAGTTCATTTGCAAAATATCGTATCACAAAAAGCATATGTTTTTAATTACAGGTGTTGTTCCAATAAACAGCAGGGGAGAGAAGCAGCGAATGCATCTACGGGACGGGTTTTTAGCAGACCAATTAGATCCTATTTATGTTGCTTATAATATGTGAATAAAATAAAATATCATAAAAATATTTAATTTGCTATTGTTTATTAAATACGAAATACGGAAGCACTTTGGCATCCCCATTAGCTTATTTATTTCTTTATTTTCTTACTTCATTTCTTATAACTGAATTACAGCAATGCATTACGTCACAAATAATTATTATTACCATAAGCGAAGTAGTACAAATATATGCAGTTGATAAAACAAAATTGAGAAAGAATTATTAAAAATGATTTGAAAATATTAGGCATTAACATTAGGTCTGTTTCTTTACTTTTCCAGCAATATTTATCCAGCAGCTTCCTGATAGAGAAAATAACCAAATTTACTCTCAATTGCTCTCAATTATAAAAATTAGCACAAAAAAAAGTACGCCAACAGCATTTTGCAAGATTTTGCCAGTTATTTTGCTGAAGAGCTGACGAGTAATGCTAATTCAACAGAATGTTCATGTGTACTTATGTTTATATGTGTTAAAAATAAAGTTTTCAATAATTTTTATAACTTCAATTCAAGTTTTTGTGGTTTCTAGTGCAATTACATACATACATATTTTGACCAAAAACCCAATTTGAAAACTTTTTGCAAAATATTTCACAAATAAAACTTTTTTGTTTACTTTTTAATTGGTAAGAAGAAGCAGTCAAAACATCTGTTCTATCTTGCAAAATTTTACTGAACAAAATTTCTACAGCAAGATTTTGCAAGGTCTCAGTTATTAACATGTCAATTTTCTGACTCTCTTTCTCTCAATTTAAATAAATTTCCTTGCTGGAGAAAGTAAACGAACAACATCCAGTAACATTTTGCACAATTTGTTACAAAATATCATGTAAACAAACAGACCTATTGCTATTGGAAGGAAGTTACATTTCAAATATATGCAAATATGTATATTATAAGCTTCAAACAAAAATAATATGTTCAATGACTTAAATTTGATTTTAGCATTTTTTATTTTATGAATACATACATATATACATACTATAAAAATACAGGTTTTTAGAAATGTCGTTAACGGAATCGCTGAAATATCCTTTTCTAGAACACTTTCGTTTCCTATACTTTTATATGGCTTAAGACAATAATTTACTATGTTTTTCCTTTTTGAAATGCAATAGTTATATAACAAAAACTTCCACAGTTATATTTATTTAAATCGATTGTCAAATATACAATGGCTCACAAAACTTTCTAAAACTTAAATATGGATTGATATTAGTTTATAAGAATAAAGGTAACTGTATGTAGTGGCTTTACTTTTGTTCATCTTTCCGTTCGTCTTACAGAAATGCAAAAATCAAGTAGGAAACATACTTACATATGTACATATATAAATGTTTCGTTGTTCAGTTAGATTTTAAATAGATCTTTAGTAAACAAAAAATGCTAAATTATAAAAAAGTGCTAAGGCAGAATAAAAAGTGTTAAATCTAGTACTAAAAGTGTTAAAGTGGCAAATCTTTCACCGTGGACTTGCAGCATATATGTTTTGGTGTTTATTATTTTATGTGAAAATATTGGAGTAGGAGTTGTTTTCAAAAGACATTCCGCACATATAAATAAATATTGGTATGCCTTAGAACAATTCCCTGGGAGTTTTTTCCCTAAAATATTTTCTTGTCTTATTTCTCTTATGCCAAATGAACTTCGAATGGGGAAACGCTTCTTTGGGAATAAAATTAGGTAATTCGGTTGCCAACAAAACTTGGGAGATATGCCGCCAAAAAATTCAAACGATATTAAATAGAAAAATGTAAGTATTGAATATTTTATTTTTAAATGTGATAAAAATAGTACTTATTCTCGCTTTAAGGTCGAAAAAAAAACATGGAATTATATGCAGAAATCGCACGCGAGTTTTTCAGGGGAAGCAAAAAAGAGCTTAAGAGAATCCGGGTTAATTTGGAGACGGAATTGAACGCATTAGGCCCACGATCAAAAAGTGTTGCCGAATGAAAAAAGGTATATACAAATAACAAATTTAGTTCTTACAAAATAAAATTGTAGTAAGAGTTTAAAAATAATTTTCAGGTATGTACGCCAAACCTATAAAATGAAACTTTTTTTTAATTTTTTGCTGCTTTTGCTATACTTCAGTGGGGTACACTACAGCAACTTCAACCATAAATGCAACACTTTTTTTATTATTATGAGGATTTTGTGGTTTTGATTTTAAGTTAAATTTAAAAATTTTTCATAAAACTGAAGAAAAAAAGGTTGAATTATCGAACTCCTTTTCTTTAATATTCTCTTCCCAAACTGTATGTAATAGGAGAATTTTATTCTTGGGAAAAATTAATTATCAGAGAACTCTATTTCCCATATTCTATTTAGAATTTGGAGCAAAATATTGGGTTCTCTTTTACTGAGCCACAATATCCAAAGAATTCCCAAACATATTATTAAACAGGTATGTCTTGGCCATTAAAGTTCCTACAAGTTTGACCGAGCAACGAGTTAGTATAATCATTTCATGTGAATTTGCTACTAAAAATTATGCAATGAATTTTTGCAGCTCGATTTCCTCTCCATTTATAAAAATATGACACAATTTTTTACGTGACACAATGCGGTAGCACGTTGGATATTGGGCAGCTTAAAGTAAGTTAGTGGTGGCCTGCTTATGGATTGATTATGCGTTTGGAGAACTACCGTAGTAAATACTTTTATGGAACCTTCTACAACAGCCAAACCTAATAAGTGCTAAGCTATCCGACCAAACATGATTTGGGAAAATTTATAGACTATGATTCGTGAAATATTTGGGTTAATCTTCAGTGAAATCTACAGAAGTGTTTAAGTTCATTAACCAGTATACCATGATCCACTATGTCGAAAGCTTTGGAATGACCTAGAAATCTTAAAAAATTGATATCTCCAAGATTTGCAAGCTTGCCGTATGCTATGCCCATGGAGAAAATGTGCATGCATGTCAGAAAATATAATATTCATTTAGGTTATTTCAAAATTATTTAATTTAGTAGACACCTCAAATAAAATGTTTATGCGTTTACCGAAGTCAAACTAACTTTTTCTCCTGATAAAGTGCAGCTCGTTCTACGGAAGACTTACTTGTTCTTTTATAACAACAATTATGTATTTCCATTCACCATGTATTCCCATTTCCAACGCAAAAGTAAAGCGGTAGCTCGAGATATTTGCCAAACATTTGATAGAGTGTGGCATAGCGCACTTCTGTTAAAACTGACCGCTCTTGGTGTCAGAGATGATATCTCGAGCTTCCTAACTTTCAATGCTTGCTTAGTTTAGTGCTACATATTTTTACACGTATTTGAAGTTGATGATTTTGGAAGCCTGCTTTTCGGTTCGAATAACACATTTTTGGAATCTATTTTTACATAAAACTAAAGCTAGATGGCGCAGTGATAGAAATTTTGCTATTTTTTCTAGTCACTAAAAAATTGTATTTTTTGCTATTTTCGATGCTGAATGTCTCAATAAGATATAGACCGTTCACATTGTTTTTTAAATAGGGATTAAGTTTAACGTAGTATACAACTTTTGTGCATTAAGTTTCAACGGCTAAAGTACAGATTATTCAGTATGTTATACCTCTCATTTATTTTATCGCAAAAACGTATCCTCAAGCCGTAATCGGTCACACATAAATTCCCAATTACACATTTCTGCACACAGTTTCAGGCGAATTTTGAAAACGCATTTGAGAATGTTCCCGTACAAAATTCAATCACTCCAAAAATTGCTAGCGAGAGATCTCGATCAACGAGTTGAGTACAGTAATGCAATTTTAGTGCTGTTTTGTGAAATCGAGGATCAACGGAAACATCATTGGTCCCTATTATTTTGAAAATGATCAGGTCATGGAGTTGATGTTATCGCTGAACGGTATCCAGACATAAATTAAAGTTTTCTTGCGCTTGGAGTGGAAGAACAAGACCTAGAGGATACGTGGCCTAAGCAAGATAGGGCCACAATACACACAGCTCGTTTAGTAATTCAATTATTGAATAATGTTTTCCACTAGGGTTTGCGAAAGGTCGATATAGCATGTAAGTAAGATCTCTGAATTTAACAGACTTTCTTGTAAGGTTTTTTCTTAAATCAAAAACGATTCTACATCTTTAAGACAATATTCGTCACGCCATTGAAGAAATGAAGCTTCAGATGTAGCGGGATGTCATGAAAAACGCCTTAAAAAGAGCAGTAAGTTGCATGAAAACCAAACATACTGGTTCCTGATACAAAGTTATAGGCAATCAAAATGGTAGCGGGACTTTTTGTTAAAGAATTTAAAAATTAAATAAATTGTGTAGAATATTTTACCACATGCACACGCACATAGCTAATTTGAAAACTGATAACGATGGCTATTATCAGGAAATCCAAACATATGGAATTGCATTTTTTACTGCAACTCACAATTTTGTATAAATTCCTTGATTTAGAACTTTTTAAGAATTTTGGATTAAAATTTTTGAATAATATTTTATTTATATCAGGATTTTCCTGCATATTTCCACTTAAAGAAGATTTTTCAGCATTTTATTTGATAAAAAGTCTGATTTTTTCAGTTTCTTGTATTAAAAGACCATCCTTAGTACTCCATCTTCTATGTAAGTGCATTGCCCTGAACAGCGTAAGGACAGTGGCACTGTGTTCCATCTCCCTGCCAGATCTAGATAGTCTGGCGAGTGTGGAGCTTGTTCGAATATCGGTCTTCCTAGCGTCCACAGGATGGCTTAATGCGGCAGAGGACAACTCATGAGTAGTCCCTGTTTTAGGGCATTACAACGGGACAATGTCCCTAATAACCTAACCTAACCTAATAAAGGACCATATTAAATAGTAATTAAATTCTACTACAGAATTGTCAATGCAATAAAGTTGCCTTTCGTACTATTGAAAATTCGTGTAAGCGAAAGTGCGTACTCCAGTGTGTTTGGAATAATAGTCGTAAGGATTGTGGAATTTCGTACTAACCTTTAAAAGTGACTTGACTAAAAAGTAATGTAATAATATTTAATTCTTATATTCAATTTCGTTGACATTTCTAATGACTAGTACCACAGTGAAAAAAGTGGACAAAATGAACTATGAACGCAAAATCAGTACTGATCCGTTCAGCTAGTATGATGATTCTATTGAATATTCTAATACGAATTTAATACAAATTAAAATCCATTTTTGTGTTTCTTAGCTGAGAAGACCAAAAGTCCCTCTGGTTGTTTTTGGTAACATCAGCTGAATTATATTATTCTTTTTAATTTACTATATATTTTTACACACTTTTCTATTCCATGACATTATACTTATGTTGGTTTCTTTTCTAGAAAAGAGTGCAACATTTTTTACACTCCTTAACAGAAAATGACAACTGTCATTTGAAAATAAAGAATTTATTATAAATCATTTCAGCATTCTTTACAAAAAAAAAATTCCAGTTTTAAAAGTCCACATTTTAGAAAAGATGCGATAAAGTAATTAATAGATTTGTTTGAGTTTTGAAGTTATTTTATATTATTATTTAATATTCGATATTTCGCCAACCATCGGTTAGCTTCTTCAGGAAATTATTTTATTATTTTCCTGAAGAAGTTAATCAATGGTTGGCGAAATATCGAGTATTAAAAATTAATATAAAATAACCTCAAAACTCAAACAAATCTATTATTAAATAAAAAAAACGTTAAAAAATTAGACACAAGGGTGTGATAAAATGTTCCCACAAAAGAAAACGCCTTTAGATTTAATCAATGTATTCTAATGAATCATATTGTTGTTGAAAACATTGTATTAATTTTTATTTAAGTATTATCATAAGAATTAATTAGCCGGCGCTCCATTGTGCGGAAGTTAAGAACAGAGGTTTTCAAAATAGATAAAAGTAAATGAAACAAAAAGATTTTTTTTACTTGTAATACTAATACAAATATTTTTGATAATAAGAAACATATTTTCTAAGATAACGCATAATTAGAAATCTTCAAAATACATAATTAATTTATTAACTAAATACTTATTGTAAACAACATCATAAAACATTTAAGATAAATTTATGTTTGTAAACATCCTTCAGCCATAATCAATTAAGATTAAAAAACAATAAACAAGATTTAAAAGAACAAAGAATATACAAATTCTAGCTCATCTTATGATAACAAAATATACCTAAACTAACATAGAATAAATACACAAAGAATATCATCCCTTATTAATTGCACGAACGTATAAATAGACTAAAAATACTCTCGTTCGTAACTAAACTCAATAATATAAAGAAAACTTCAAGATCCATCGGTATCTTGAAGTTAATATATTTTATAACAAAAACAATCAATTTTCTGATGATCCTCCTGCTAGAGGAATGTTACATTTATATACTCTGAGTGAGCTGCTAAAATAAATTATATATTATCTTGCAAGATATTGTTAATAAAAAATCCTCATAGAAAAGATATTATGTATGATATAAAAAATTTGAAGCTGAACTTGAGAAGGAAAGGCAGGTTCGATAACAACTGAACTCTAGACATCATGGAACAACTAATGCAGCAGTAGCCAAATCTGCAAGCGACGTGAGAAACTATTCAGCACAGAAGCCTTGAAAAGGTTAGTAGTTACGTATAGTAGCCGAAATCAAATAAATTTGGAAAAATTTAAATCATTATCCACATTTGATGGAAGAAAAAATAATTATAGGCTATGGAGAGAAAATACTATGTTCGTGATGAACAACATTAGCCAACATACAAGATCAAATAGATATGTGGAAGCACCAACTATCGTAAAATCGAGAATAATTAGACCAGCGGCAAATATAATTTTGAACCAGAATATCATTTTTAATTTCGAAGAAATGATAAAAAGAGTGGACTGCACTTATTACCATCAACGTCCACTATACGTTTTAATTTAAGAGATGAATTGACGAAAATAACCCAAGGAAAATCATCTTTATCAGAATTCCATGACGAAGTTGTAGAGTATTAACAGAAATTACTTCAAAGATTATCATGCCAGAAGACCTACCAGAATCTATTAAGTGTATTACTACACACGCTTTGGAAGATGCGGTACGAACTTTTAAAAATGGCATAAGTAACAATTTCATTCGGTCAACCATATATGGGAACCCAATCAGATATATGGAGCATGCCTATGCCAATGGAAAACTCACCATAACATAAGAGAAAGCAGAAATATATTTATGAATACAAAACAAGGAGTACAATGATATAAAGATAGCCAGCATTTTGGAAAGTCATATCAGCAACGACAAAACAATTGGCAACAATGAAATTATTTCCCCAAGCCAGAAAAAACGGATATCTCCTCCGACAACACCAAACAAGTCCAATATAATTCACAACGATTCCACAGCCAGCCGTGGAAGAAAATAAGAACAACAGATGACAACATCAGTATTAACTGATAATTATATACATATATATATATATATATATATATATATATATATATATATATATGTATATATATATATATATATATATATATATATATATATATAATTACTATAATAATTAAATATATAAAGATTAAAGCTATTTAATGGGTTGCTCTACATGTTTCTGAATGATCAGGATAATAAAAAGCTAGTTAGGAAAGAGAACGAAACCGTTACGAATCATCACTACGCATGGAGAATCTATCTTGTATTATAAACAAAAAAGATATTTTAGAAAGTACTGGATTTTTTAAATTAAATAATAACGATAATGATCTAATGTCAGCAGGCGAGAGAAGAAATGCTGTCATAGACATAGGAAGAGAATTATTTATTGTCTCCAAAATATTACAAAAGTTTAATAATCTATAGGAAATTATGTCTGATTATGAATCAGAAATGGACAAAACAATGTCCGGGTAATATAAATGATGTAGATTTTGTTAATAAGGATATCAAATTATTATTAAAAGATGGAATAATTCAAAGAAGTGTTAGTCCATACAACTCACCAATGCCGACGGTTCACAAAAAAGAAATGGACGAAAGCGGCAAAACTTTAATTATCCGCAAATTAAATGAGCATACCGTTACAGACAGGTGCATTATTCCTGATGTGGACACAAGCCTACAAAAGTAAACGAGAGAAGACTTAATTTTGTGTTAATGGGGGCAAGTATGAATTGATACGATTGCCTTTTGGGTTGAAGAATGTTCCTTCAATTTTCCCACGGTTCGTAGATAAATTCATATCAGCAACATTGGAAATTTCTAATGAGAAATCTTAATGTTTTATGTCTGGCCCATATTACCAAATATAATAAAATTACAAGAGTGTTCATAGTTTTTCAGGACTAACAGGGTATTATAGAAGTTTTGTGAGGGACTATGCACAAGTTGAAAAATATTTGACAATCCATTTGAAAGGCGAAAACGCACAGATAAGAAAGAACAAAGAGAATAATAGGAAATTGCCATAGAACCATGACAAAACTGAAATTCAAGAAACAAGTTGAATTGTTTCAGTAAACCTTTTGCGCCCGCCGCAGACGCCTCCTGAGTCAAAACAATAATCCAATCCACTTTTTGTCCCGTACGCTTAGTACGACGGAACAAAACTACACCATCAATGAAAGAAAGCCAATTAAGGAACCGCTTCACAATTCAGAAACACCAACGCAACATTCAGATGTTTACTATATGACAAAGCAACATGTAATATCAGATAAGTTTTCGGAATACATAGTCGCATATGAACTTAGTATTAAATCAAAAATACAGGGTGTCTGATGCAAATTTGTGTTTTTAAATACGGTTATTTTAAAACATAATGAGCGGTGCAGAGGGAGGGTGGCGCCGTTGGAATTATGGATAGTGCGGATTCGTTAGTCACGATCTCGCAGTGGTTAAGTGACATTTCTTTAAGAGTAATACTTCTTACGTAATTGCTCGTGTGGAAAATATTGTTCAAAGTTCGGTATTTGGCGAATAAGTGATGTACCGAATGTAAATTTAATTTGTTCGTGGGCTATGGATATGCCACGGCCAGGGCCCATTCGATCTTCAAGGACTTTCAAAAAGATTGAACTGGTCAAAAGCAGTTTACGCAAAAATCCGCGACTTTCAAGAAGGGAAATAGCAACCTCACTTGAACTTCCAAGAGCTATTATTCATGAGATTTTCAAAAAGAGTGGATGAAGTTCCATTCTTTTAAAATCCAAATCATTCAAGAACTGAAAGAATGTGACTTTAATTTACGCAAAAACTTTTCTGAAACGATGTTGAAGCGTTTTTGCACTGCAAATCCCATTTGTTGGAGCGACGAGGCCCATTTTCACTTAAACGGCCACGTCAACTAGTAAAACTGCCGTTACTTGTCTCCAAAAACCTGCAATTCTTTTTGTCAAACCTGCGAGCTCCATCGCTTTGATGAGTTTGCTGCAGGAAAATTTTCTCCAAAAACTGATATTTCTTTGGGAACATACTGACCACCGAGGTCGCCCTATCTAACTCTCATGGATTTTTTATAGGGATACCTTAAAGGGAGCGTTTATAATAACAATCCCCAATCTCTTGTAGCTTTAAAGGAAAATATTCACCACCTCCAGAGGCCTTAACAAAATCACCTCACTTCTTAGTTTGTAAATACAGGCAGTCTGATGGTTCGACAGTCGAGGATTATTTTACGAGGTTCGACTGGGCATTGCAGCTGTCAAAAGTAGTAGAAGCCGATCAGTTAATCCAGTTAAATGCGGCATTGAAAATTTTTGGTTAGCCCGAGACAGCCAGGGGAATTGACCTATACGGAAATAAAGAATACGCGTATTAAGAATGTTGATGGGAAACGCAATAAATTTGCAGAAAGCGTGAAATTCAGAGCATTAAAACAGGAACGGGTGAGTCAATTGCAAATTTTACGTTGCGATTAAAACAGGGAGCTGGGTTTTGTGAGTATGGGGCTTTCTTAGACTGCATGCTTATTGAGCAGCTGCTATTGGGACTAGAGTCGGTGACAATTTGTGATGAGTTAATGGCAGAGAAGCTGGCATACAGCGGGGAGCTAACACATAACGCAACAAAGGAAATTAATACTGGCGACATTCCTAATACAAAACAGACATGCAAACTGGTATTCGCGCCGGTTAAAACAAAAGGTAGTAAAAATTACGAGCATAAGAAGAACAATGTCGAATATTATTGTGTGGTGGGAGATCCCACGAGAACGGATTGCAAATTCAAAAACGCAAAATGCTTCGCTTGCAGTAAAGTGGGCCATATAGCTAAAGCATGTCGTAATAAGGCCAATCAAGTATCAAATGTAGAGGAGGAGCATGAGCTAATGGAACAGCTGAATGAATCAAATTGACAAGGCAGGAATACTGAAGGCAGTAGGTCGTAAACTCATATATGTTTTAAGTAAGGAAGTGCAAATGGAATTCGACACTGGGGCGCCTTACAGCATTATTAGTAAGAGGAATTTATGCACGATCAATAGCAGATGGAAATTGATTAAGGCAGAGAGAAAATTCGTTGGTTAAAGCGGACATAAAATTAATTGCATTGGCAGGGTTGCAGTGCATGCAACAATTGGCAAGACTAGTCGTTTATTAAATCTATATGTGGTAGACAGCGACTTTGATACGCTTTGTGGGCGATATTAATTTTGTCCAATTATTTACGCCATCCAGGGGTAATAGTTTTTCATGCGACGATACGTATTTAAGATTGAATCAGATCAACAATGTAGTATGAAATGTCTGTATACTTAGTGCCGACGTTGGACGCCAGCTCAAACAAGTTATTGAGCGCTTGGAGGCAGTGTTCGGAGAATCAGCTGGCAAGCTTATAGGCTCTATTTTTGATCGACCAAGGGAAGTACCATTAGCTCTGAGAGAGGCATACGCCAAAGTTGCTGCGGGCGTTTACGAATGGGTTGAGTTTTCGGAATGGGCGTCTACAACGCACGTCGTTACGAAGAAAAATAGTGGACTACGCATAACTGGCATTTATAAGCCCACAGTAAACAATCAGATGCTCATCGACGAACACGGATAACCAAAGGCAGAGGATTTGTTTAACAAAATGCAGGGGGCCACTGTTTTTGCTCACTTATATATAACCAACGCATACACCCACCTGGTCATTGATGATGAATTTGCACACGGTCTTACACTCAACATAACCACACATTGGCTCATGAGACCAAGACGGGCCGTTTACGGAGCAGCGAATATACCTGCAATATGACAAAAACAAATCGAGTCAGTAATTCAAGGGATACCGAACTTCCTTAATTTTTTCCACCACTTTTTTGATGCAGTATGATCCAAAATTGCAATATAGGTCTGGGCGCCGTATTGTCTCATCGGTTAGAAAACGGACAGGAGCGGTCTATCGCTTATGCCAACTGGGCAATGAGCCAAACGGAATGCCGTTATCCCCAAGGAGACGCTAACTACCGTGTGGGCGGTAGAGACATTTTTCAAATAGCTTTACGCTCGACGATGGACTTTGATTACAGATAATAAACCTTTAACGCAGATTTTACAGCCCAACAAATCACTACCGGTCCTATGAATCGCGCGAGTTACGTAAGACTCAACGCCGACTCCAACGAAATTTGATATTAATTGGAACAAATAACAAAAGTTCAATAGCCCAACTTTAGCTGACGCTAAGTTGTGCTAAATAAATATACAACCACTTCCCTTTGCATAAAGGTTTTGCAATTGATACTCAAATTACGAAAGAACGTTGTTGATACTTCCGTAAGAATAAGCACTTATTATTTTATAGTTATAAGCATTTCTGATTAAGTATAAATAGATTGAACAAAGTAATTTTAGGAGAGTATTAATCGAACCATTATCAATAAAAGTTTAAAAAAAACAAAACTTAAGTTTGTTTTTTTTATTCCTAAAGGAATACTTACATATAACTCGCGCATGGCAAACTACGACGACTTCTTGAGCAATTTTAATTTAATGTACAAAAGGTCAAAACAGAATACCAATGCTGAATATTTGTCACGAGTAACACCGTTATGTAGAACGCAGGCTTCGGAGTTAAAAGTAAATAGTTTGTCGACCGCTGCTTATGATGAATTTGACAGCTTTATTATAAGACAAATAGAACAGTTGCCCTTTACTGCAGATGAAATACATCGTGAAACCAAAAAAGATATGGAACTGGGAAAAATAGTTCAACTGCTAAAGAAGGGGAGTTGCTTGCTCAAGTATGGATATAAATCACCAGAGCCGAATTATAAGCTATCAGGAGGCTGTCTAATCTTCGAGCACAGTGGTAATACCTAAGAAATGTCAAGAGGAAGTATTAAGAAGTTTGCGCAAGGCACGTTTGGGCATTCATAGACTAGCCAAGAATAGACGTTGACATTGAACGCATGACAAAAGATTGTGATAACTGTTTAAGAACAGCCAATAATCCTAAAGTTTATGCGGACCATCATTGGGAGTACCCAAGCGTGTTAAGTTACTTAAACCCACCAACTTACTTATGAAAAATACTTTGTAAGAAACAGAGAAAAACATAATACATATTTTATAAACATGTTTAATCAAGACAACTAAGGTTAGTCTATATCCGTACCACTTATTTATATCATAAGAGAAAATATTACATTTCTAATGCTTGTAACAAAGACAACCTTGAATTGAATATTGTAAACGACAACATAAAACATAATTATTGTAAACAACCTTTATTGATAAGCAATAAAAAATACAAAAAAAACAAAGATACATAAAAAAGAGTATAAGTAAAAGCCGTCTTGACTCTACATTAGACTTAGAATCAGGATTACATCTAATCCTCATAAAAGAATTAAAATCATTTGGAATGGCGCAGAGTATGGATTCTTAAGGATGCCTCTCAAGCTCAAAAACGTAGATGTATTGCATAGCAAATTGAATTGTTACGAGTACATCGAAGAAATTCTCATACAGTTATACGCGAATGCAAAGCATTTGATGACTGACAATTAAAATGTATTCGTTGGTATAGTAGCAACAAATGTTTATGAGCGCTTCAGTTGAACGTGGTCATAGCAATCTGATTGAAATCTCAACCTTTAGTCCAACATAATACCAGCTCACCAGGATACAAGTTATTCTCCAACAAGAGTATAACAAAGCAATTCACTCCACAACAGGACGTTTTTCTCAGAGAACGGTATACTGATATTAAAGAAAAGGTTGAAGACAAACATGAAAATTATTGTCTTGAAATAATTACTGTGAAAAATTAAACTTTAAGAAATTGATTATTATGAAAAAGCTACCGATACTTTACGTTGTACGTCAAAAATTCATTGGAAATTATATAAAATTTTCAACATCACATTTTTAAATTTTATTACCAATCACGAGAATTTTCACTATTCAACTGGTGTCCAAATCGAAAATTGAAAATTATATTTGTCCGGCAAAAAAATTGAAGTAAGAATATAAACTCAAACTAATATTGTATTTGACAAAAATTTAAGAATATTGTTGTTGAGGTATTAGAAACTGTACTTAAATTTCGTATACGGGTTGTGCTATTGTTATTAAACGACATATTCTGCGTTTATTTTTATTCATACCAGGTTTAACAGACTGTCAGAGTTTAAAAACAACAAACGTAAGATTTGCATTCAAACCTAACTCTACATTGAATACAATATTTACGAAAACCAAGGACATAGTAGACAAGACACAGCAAAGCAATGCAGTTTATGAACTTAAATGTAAAGGAAACAATAAACAACAACGAAAAGAGCTTTAAATGCGAGATTGAGAGAGCACAACAGTGATATTTTAAAGGAGAAAGAAACAACAGCATTAGCAAAACACACACCTGACTTTAATAATGTTAAAATATTGGATAGAGAAAGTAAAGGAAGGAAAAGATACACAATAGAAAGTCTTCGCATGCAACAGAACATCAACAATGCTATGAATCTAAAAGAGGACACAGATAACATCAGCATAAGTTACAGAGTAGCGTTGAAAAATAAGTTTAGTAACATTTGAAATTAAAAGTTTTCATTTATGTTTTTAATATAAATTCTTTTGCAAATCGTAAGTATTTATAATATAATATATTGGTGTGTATATCATAATTATTTAAGTTTTCAATTTAAAATAGACAAACTCTTGAAAAAGTCAACAAAAAATTGACGAAACGTCGGGAAAAATATGTAATAAAAAGTTTTTTATTGACGTAAAGAAAGAGTTGGACCGGAACTACCTAAAAACAGATGGTCAAAAACGATTATACATACATTTTTGTTTTAACAACTTTAGCTCATATTAGGATATACACACATACATGCATCTCCGTGTGGAGACGTTTGCTTGGATTCACTCCCATCGAACGCGTCCCCAGGTGGCAGATAGGGTTGGTTTGGAGTAGTGGGGGCGACACGCGTAGCGAAATGGATTGTGGAACTGTCCACATCATTGTACAGGAACTCATCACACCTCGGAATGTTAATGGCCCACATTACCCCAGACCTAACGGATTTTCGTAATCCCTCGCGACCAAATTAAAATCAAGTTAAGTGGTACTCTAAGAACTAGTTGAAATCAAACCTTCACAAAATAAATTTTACTATGCAGAGCCTTAATAACTCAAGAGTACCGGCGGTTAGTGCTGGTGAGCAAACAGTCCCCGAGTCGTTATCATCAAGTGACTGTACGAAAACAAGTTCGGTCTAGCGAGTGGTGCGTCCAAAATCTCTGAAGAGAATTCCTCGGAGGGATTATACGGTACGAAAATATACCTGCCATATTCTGCCAGGAAACTGGCAGAAAGGCTTAGCTATGCTGTAATTGATTCCAGCACCCCATCAACCTGAAATGACTTTCGCCGCTGAACATAATTTTCTGATAAAAAAATGGACCTCCATCTAACGTTGCCAGCGTCCATTTCGATAATAAAATTCAATAATCTGTGAGCGTTGTTCGTTATAGACGAAAGTGAACATGTTTAATAGAAACAACACGAAAGCAGCTGAGCTGCCAAAGAGGCGGTTGTTAACAAACCACTCTTATTTACTTAGACCGATTTTATTCGTAGCCACCAATTCAACGCACTAGAAATTGGGTCAGATTGTTGCATATGTTGCAATCATGTGATACGAACTTTGTGTATGCGTTTATATTTTCACGATTTGTGTAATTAAAAACGTGTTCGAGAACGTAAAGTTCGTACTGATCCAGAATCAGTGTTACCATGTTAGGTTTTTAAAACAGAAACAATAAACTTGAACTGCGAATTATATGATGTGCTTTTAATGAAGGGATAGTATTGGAATTAGCTAAATTTGAAGTTGACTTAATATATAGAGTGTGGTTACCTGAGCTGGGTGTGTAAGATACCTGAAAAAAGTCTGTAACTTCTCTGATAACAAATCGTTATTGCCCACCGAAGCATTTTGGAGCGAATAATCAACAGACAGCAGCCATTAACCTGGTTTGCTTGCCTTTCTAAATCCTTCCTGCTGCTCGCTTCTTTGCATACACATATTTAGTACAACAATTGAATGTTATGGTGGTCGCAGTTCAATACATTGACAAGTATTTATATCGCTTTCTAGCCCTAGAAGCAAATGAGGCAGATATTCTCTGTAGTACATAAAAAGCAGGAAGGTGGTGTTTTATCATCATTATCATATACAACATGTATGCCATTCGATTGGAAGAGCATCTGTTGTAGTTTAAGCTTTACACGAACTGAATTAAGCCATCCAACTACTTTATGGGAGTTCAGAAGTACGCACATGTGTATGAACGTTTAATGAACATTGTGCAACTCTCTAGCAACTCTGCACGAGTGTCATATGTTAATGTCACCATACTGTCGTTGTGTATTTATTCTCTTTGGGTGACTCGTCATGATTCTAGCTTTGTTGGCTGGCTGATGATGAACATCATCATGATCAACAGGAACTCTGGCACAATCAGCAACTGCTACGAGTTCTGCTTTAGTAGCCAGCAGGCGGCAATTTGACTCTCTTGTCTCATATTGCTTCCTCATCTAAACTTTTTTTCTTTTCCCAATGCTGCAGAATTTCAATTTATAAGCTTGTGCGTATAAAGTTGGAATAATCCAAAAGCCCTGTAGAAAAACGGTATATGAAAAAAATTTTACTGGGTATGGTTCCATGTGGAAGGTGTTCCAATGGACTACCATAAGGAGGTAGAAAGTGCCATTAATTAATGTTTTGTGAAGTACATCCTGTCAGCCGATGAGGACGCTCCACATATTTACATCGAAGGCAGCAAGTTTATTCGGGACGTAATATTCCTGCAACTGGAGTCTGACTCCTAAGTGGAAAACAGCATTAAGGCACCATGGGAAGGTGGAAGACACTTGCTTATGAAGAAGACAGAAATCCAACCCTAACAAGAGCATCTTTTTTTATAAAAGAATGGGGTGGAAATCTGAACTCTATCATATATTATCGCTAAGGAAAAGAAACACCTCGATGCCAGCAAATGGGAAATCTTCCAACGTGACGGGGCAGAGGACGGCACCTTGATCATGGTGGGTTCAGACCCAAAGGTTCCATGACCCTCCTCGATGAATGGAAAGGAAAGGCCTTCTTCGCGATATATTTCAAAGCTCACAACTTGAAATTGCATTACTTCTCGGACCATCCCTATATTTTCATGACATTAGAACATTCTGATCCAAAACCTAAGTCATTCAGAAATAAGGCCAAAACGGACTATTCACTACCAGTTGATACTGTATCAAAGATAGATAGACTACGTAGTGATATTAGGGAATCCTTTAAGGACAGTTGTGCACACTGAAACAGGCGAAACCCAAGAAAAAAGCCCTGGCCAACTTATAAATCTCAGAAAAGAAACCAGAAAAAAGGCTCTTTAACAGAGCCCGTCAGAAAAAACTGAAACTATACTGGGAAGAATATAAAGGTAAACTTAGCATATTCAATAAGAAAATAAGGGATGCCAAATGTGAATCCTGGAAGCTTTACTGTGAACAGGTAGACAGCATTAGTGCAGCTTGCAAAATCAAATAGCTTCTGTCGAAACCACAAACTCAAAATGACAAAATGAGACACTTTTCAACTCGGAAGGAAGGAGGGCAGAAATGACGGACTAATTATTAGGATTTCTTATGGAGACACACTTCCGGACAGAACCGGAGAGTTATCAGGAAGTGATACGCTCCCAGAAACACCGACAATCCAAGTATAATAATAAATACTCAAATGATAAAGTAGTAAAGAGCTTTTCGCCGTACAAAAGAAAAGTATAAATCTAATAGAGGACACATATGTTGGCAAATATCTTCACAAGCTGTCTAGAGAAGTTAGAATTTCAAAACCAGGTAAGGAAAGCTATGCAGATCCGAAAGATTGCAGACAGAATAGCTTAAGTTTATTCTTACTGAAAACATCGGAGCGAATCGTGGACACATCGTTGAATGAAAGAATTCCGTGCATCCGGTCGTCTGATTAATTTTCATTCAAAACATCCGAGAAGAATTATAATAAACACAGCAAATAATTTCATCAGATGAGTACTCACCATTAGTGACGATAGGTATCATGAGGAAAATTTACGGAAAATAAAAGAAATTTTAGACATGACACAACAATAAGAAGAGAGACTAATACAAAGTATTATAAAGGACTAACATATATAAAAGGTTTTTCTGAGAGGTTAAACTCAGATCTGTATGACATTGAAATATATCAACTTGCGTTTAAGACGCATAACACAATGCAGAGCTTATATAGTAATACAAAGACTATATTAAAGAAAGAGGAAAAATGCAACGTTATATATAGCATTAACTGCAACGGTGACGGCTCAGGCATATTGTTTAAGTACGTAGCCGTCAAATCGCGGTTTCACTGTTTTTAAAACTTTTAATAATTTTTAAGTCACCCTTGTTGGAAGCCTTTGGGTTTTCAACGAGTAAACCGGTAACCGTACTTATGTTGTTGTGTTCGAAAAGAATTTAAGGTATTTTCTTTTACTTTACCTTATTTTCTATTTGGATCGCCATCAAAACACGTCGTGTAAAGCAATTACTGCCTATTTCCAAGAACCTTTACAAGGTAACTATCGAAAATATATTTGAAAATAAATAAAGCTTACATTTGTTGAATTAAACTAAAATTCCTCTTGTTTTAATTTATTTATATAAATTGCAAAAACCCATCGGATATACGCCGAAACACACATGCAATAAAAAATACGTAGGAACAACTAAAAATAAACTGAAGACCAGACTAACATCTCATAAATCAGACATAAGAATGAAAAACAAACCATGGAGCAAAAAACTGCACTTGCGGCCCACTGTGCAAAGGAAAATCATGTGCCAAATTTTGATAATGTAAAAATATTACAACAAGAAAACCATTATTCCAGGAGATTTGCTTTAGAGATGTTACACATGATTGACGTTCCTGCAGAGAAAAGACTTAACTATAAACAAGACACAGAAAAATGCGCTCAAATTTACAGAAGTGTGATAAACAAACACAAGAAATAACATAAACAAATCAGTTTTCGCAGCTAAGGACTACAGACGATCGACATATTGAAAATATGTCAACTTTATATATTTCTATATTTTTATTTAATTTTTAATTTACATGTATGTAATTGAGATTTTATTAGATGTAATCAAAAATTAATTTTAATTTTGTATAATTTTTGTCTTAAGCTAATAAGGCCTTGGTTATTGTAATGACAATAAAAAACAAGTTTTATTTAATTTTTATCCGACGTTTCGTCAATTATTTGTTGACTTTATCAAGGAGTTTTTGGGAAACCTATTTTATTATTAAAAAAACATTTATTTTTAAATTTTACATTTAAAAATAAGGAAGATACGGACAACACTTCATAGTTTATATTATAAATTAATAAAAATTTAATAGACATAGTTTGTACGTAAACAATTTTCAAACAAAAAATTTTTATAAATGTAAAAAATATATAATAATTGACGAAACGTCGGGAAACGTAAGGCCTTATTAGCTTAAGACAAAAATTATATAAAATACATATACAATTTGGCCATATAAACACAAATAAAAAAAAATTAAAAAAAAGTTTATCATATGTATATTGTTTTGTACCCAACAGTATTCCCCTGAAGATTAATAGTGAAGCTATTCGAAATATTGGGAAGATAAGATTAACTAATAAAAATATTTAATGTTTATGGATTTTTTTCAAAACATGACCTATAGCCGAACTATAGAAATACGAATATTATTATAATACAACAGGTCAACGATTCAACTAAAAATATAAAAAAAAATCAGTAAAATTTAATAAAATGTATGCAACACGTTTATATTACAGGTAGGTCTGTTGAGACAGCCCACCAAGAAGTTGTATATCATACAGAGAGATCCTTCAATCTAGGCCTTGATATCCTAATGGTTCCTTGAGAAATTAACCGACATGTCTTAAAATTTTATTAAACTTTTATTTTAAAATCTTGTTGACATGCATGAATTACTGTGTGTTACACCAATTGCTGAGTTGATAGATTAAACCTCGTGGAAACAGAGTTGTGTGTTTCTGTATATTACAAGTTATTTTTGTAAAATGTTTCTTAAAACTGTTGAAAAATAAATAGATTTCAGTTATCACTACAGTGAACTAAACCATTTAAAAGCTTTTCAACGTAAGTATTACTAATTTTTACATAGTTTTTTTAATTTTTGTGGATGGTCCCTTGAACCACCAGGCGCTGTTGAAAATATAGAGGATGACGGCCAAATAGAAGGTGTTGAGGAAAACGAGGTAGAAAGAACAGGTTTGGAGAAAAATTAAGAATTAAACCATCGGCACGAGTATGCTTTTATATATGAAGGTGTTTCGATTGACAAGAAAGCCATTATGGCGTAGACAACATTTTCAGTTACGCTATGATAATATAAAGTTTTGTAGCGATGAGTCGCTGACACCAGAAATTCTTGCGCTCTACAGATGTCGTACGACTAGCACGTTCAGTTCCACGTTTCAAGGACCAAAAGGAAATTTACCTACACCAATAGAATTACTAATGCTAGTTTCAAAGTATAATTTAAAGCCGAATTTGTTAAGAATCATAAGGAGCAATTAGCTTCAAATATTTACAAAGTAAGGGATAACAATGAAAATCTATAAAGAAGAAACCGACTGTACATGGAAGAAAATAAGAAAATTAGTAATATGTAATGTAATAGCCACAGACGATAATAATTCTAAAAATTATGTAACAAAAAGTCAGAACTGTGAAACAATCTAATAAATTAAATTTGTAAATTTTTTGTTAATTTAGATTGTATTTAAAATTAAATTATATGAAATTATAGATCTACACACTAGCAACTTATGCTTAAGAGGGAAGATGTTGTATATATAACATGTATTACCTAGATATAACAATATGGCATTACTAATTTATTTTGTATATAAGGCTTAACTCATTATTGTAATACATATGCTAACTCTCCAATTCGAAATTTTAGTAAAGTTGTAGTTGCTTATAATCACAAAAGTCACGTAGAAATGTGTCGTGTTAAGCAACATTACTTTCTTCAACTTTTCCAACTTTGCTATACATTAGTTACATCCTATTCCAGTAGGTTAACTTTGCCTTTTTTTAATATTTTAATAACAATATATTCTATTTCTGTCGTTTAATATTAATATTTTTAATTTTTCAATAAAATTTAAGCTAATATAAAGATATGTATATTATTTTTTAATAATTTCCTCTAAGCTGAAATTCTTTGCATTAAAAAAAAAAAAACAAAACAATTATTGATTTCCCAAGAAATTAAAAAATTGTAATAAATTTTTTTTTTACTTCTCATAGAAATCAATGTGAATAAGAAGTAGAAGGGTGTTTATGTACATACATACATAATATATACACGTATAAAGCACAAGTTGCGCTTTCTTATAGCTGTCTTTACACTCTACTCTTATATCAATTTTTAACTCTAAGGCCCAATTTCACTAACTATTGAATTTAAGTTCAAAATCAAAACTAATTTCAACTGTCTATTTTCAACTCCAGTACAATTAATTCTCTAAAATATTTTAAGAATAATTAAATTATTTAGAAAAATGGGCGGCAATATTGTACATTCAAAAGATTTATTTTCCTTTTTTTGTTCAAAACTAAAGAAAATATATAAATAAAATATGTTTGTATACAATATTTGGAAATCTTTGTTGTTTCCTTCTGTGTCTTTTACTTACTTTAAAACAGATATAATAACATACAAAACATAAAAAAGTCGTGAATCGGGCCACAGAGTTCGGAAGAAACATTAAAAATTGTTAATGGGATGATATATCGGACGGTGTAAAGACGGCTTATAATTTTACTTTTATATAATGGTATGGCCCACATTTCTAATATCTTTTTGAGATACATTAAAATATGTTGGGAAATTTTCAATTTTTTTTTAACTATTTTTAAATCATTTTAAAACGTTATACCTTCGACATTTGTCGAATGGTATTAATACCTTTAATATATTGCACATGTTTAACGCAATGTGTAATCATAATCTGCAAAACGTACGTTTGTTTGACCCTCGTTTATTTCTACAGAATGTTGTTGATTGTGAGACGCAATTAGAGCTCTTTGGGTAATGTATGGGTTAAATTGCATGTAAAATGGACGAGCATTAGGATACGTTTGTGCTCTGTTCGAACATGCACCATGAGAGATATTTTCAGGATAGCTACGGTTATTGCCAATTGATGTCCACGGCAGCTGTTGATTGAATTGTTGTTGCTGTTGTTGTTGCGACTGATGCTGTTGATGCTTTTGATACCAAACATTTGCGTAATCTATATTAGACCTTACATCAACGTATTCCTTTTGAGGATAGGATGATTCTGAGTCTCGCCTGACGGATGTAGATAACTTATTTTGAACTTCATTTTCGGGGAGAGCATACGGAAGTGAGCTTTGCAGAAATGTTCGATGATCTTGTCGCCCACTATTGAATTTGGATGCTGTGGTTGCACAACTACTGCTATTATTCGATGCGTTTGTTGTGCTGTTAGAATAAAAAGTTGTGTTATCAAGCTTGGTAGAACTATTAAAATTGTTATTTCGAAAGTCTGTAGAATCCTTTAGACTAATATCGGGCTCCTTCAGAGCCCGTGTGTGTCATTCACCCGTTGCTGTAACAGTCGTCCACTGCCATGGACTACTGTATGCTGTTTTTGTATTACTGTAATTAAAAATATTATACGTATATATATTAATAGCTAATAATTCCTAATGTAATATAAAAGGAATGTTATCATTAATATGAACAAAAAGTGTGCTAAAATGAATTTATTCAATTTGCTTAATCTGGGATATAATGTCACTGCAATTATGTATGTATATCTATTTGTATTCAAGTACACAAAAATTTTTGCGGAACTTTACTGCATTTTACTAAATTGCTTTCAAAGTGTGTGGATAAATTATCATTTTTTAATTGACAAATTTTAGTGGAGTTTCATGTAAAGTTTTATTTAAAAATTACCACATTAATTTTTTCCAGTAAAAATTATATTAACTACAATCAATCAGTATTCAATTTGTTTAGGTGGTAGATTGTGTGAGCTGCAAATTAATTAATCGTACGAATGTTTTATTTTAATAATCTTATATTTTTAATTAGTTGCATACATATGTATTTATGTTCTAATTAATCCCAGCAAGCGTTTTTTTTTTATTTTTTAATGAAGTTTGAGTTTTTTTCGACCCATCGATTCAAGTCTAAATACGCGCTCATTTAAGATACTTTTGTCGGGAATATATGGCTATAAGCTCACGTACACTTCCGCGGTATTTTCTTTCTTACTTCAAAGTAAAGAAACTAGAAGAGAGAGAGAGAGAAGAAAAACGCTTCAAGGAAGTCTTTCGGAGTCAATGTAACTTTTTGCAAAATTGTTACAATGTGAACTTACTATCCAGATAAATTAGAAACTAATACTAAATAAAATAAAAGTTACGAGTTTGAATGTGAAAACTTTTGAGTTTATTTCAAATTGCATATGAAACACTACTTGATTCCAATACAAAGCAATTTATGTGCTGCAAATCTGCTTAGATTCATATCATTATATAATTTTGTAACCCTAAATTTGTGTAAATTATGCCATATGAAGAATTTTTCTAGACGATTAAGCTAAATACTAAATAAAATGCGAAACATGTTTTTGTGCTCTTAGACGTGCAGTTTCAACAAATAAATACATTTCACCTGGTAATCAGATGAATGATTAAAGTTATGAAATATTAATGACTTACCTTCCGAAAAGGGGGTGCCACAAGGGTACGTTTGTTTCAGTTGTAAGCGCAGGAGCATCGTTATTCGAATGGTAATTTTCATGTGCCTTAGGTTTTAGTTTGCTAATCTCACTGCTCGAATCGAAACTAACATTCATATTGCTGTAAGATGTATGTAATTGAGGCACGATAGTTGCATTACACGAATATTGTCTTTTCCCTTCTGTATTATTATTGTTAACTTTAAAATCAGATGAGCCCTTTTTAATTTCATTAACATTTTTTAGATAGTCTGCCGATAAATTCTGTGCTAATGGAGTGGAAGAGCTTGACGACGGTAGGATACTATGTTCAGGATCCAAAAGATTTGACAATGACTTACATGTTAGTCTGGGCTTACTCTCGGCAACTTGTCTTTGGTTGTAATTTGGATATTGTTTTGGTTCAATAGAGTGCCGACCAGCGACAGAACTCCTTAAATTGTAAGACTTTTCTTGTACTAATATATTACTGGAATTATTTGTCTGGTTTTTACACATAGATGTATTTGTTTGTTTATTTGGATAAACTTTTTGCTTCCGTTGTTCAACTAAATTTGATAGTGATTCAATTTTAGCTTTCGGTTTATCTATTGAAAATACAGTGTTATCTTCTGCTGCTGCAGCCGCGACTTGCGATGAATCGGCTTTGAGTTGATTTAATTCAAGTACACTTTGCATCTGATGTTGAACTATTTGTTGGAAAAGCGATAATTCTTCATTTGGTGTGAATTGCTGCTGAAACGTTTGGAAAGGGGCATTTGAAGCACATTTGTCTTCCATTTTTTTATGCGGAATATTTTTTAAACTTTCTTCCAAGTTTTTAATACCATTTACTTTAGAATTAAAAAATGGATCAAGGTTCGGACACTTCTCTTGCAGTGTTTTGGACAGCTTACCGAAATATGGTAGCCATAGCATCTGGTTTAGTACAGCCATAGTAGCTGAACTAATGTCTGAAAGGGATGAAGCTGTTTGAGAATTTTTCGTGCAGTCATGTCTCTTTGCCGACGAGGCAGTTGTTATATCTGTGTGACATATAGATTTGTTATTTGCTTCTCGTATGTTATTGGTACAAGATAAATTATTTTTCGAGTCTTTCATAGCTTGTTGATGATGTTTGGTAGGCGATGGCAATTCCAAATCTTTTAAATGGTTTAATTGAACATCTACCTGATTATTAGATAGCTGACGGTTCGCTTCCGGCTTCATGGATTTCGAAGTCTCCCTTTTCTCAGCCTCAAGCTCATTTTTCAAAATTGCTTCCAATTGGGCCATGGAGATAACAAGTATATTTGGATTCTGTATTATTTCAGGATATGCAAAAGCTTCTGGCAATCTAAGTTCAGGTCTTGTAGTAATCAATAGTGGAATTTCTCTAGCTGGCGATGCTAAAACTGCGCTCAATCTGTCTTTTGGAACTAGAATAGGATCTGGTACCTTCCATTGGGTGTTTCGTATAAGTAATCGCAGTTGTGTTAATGGATCAGGATCTTCGTCTGTCATTGACAGTTTTCCTACATTTTGTGTTACGATTTTATGCTTACTTAATCTAGAACGTTTCTTCAATGGCTCTTCATGTTCAATATCGCATCCATTTTCATCATCCTCAATGACCACCGTCTCGATAAAATTACTAAATTGTGGGGACTTAGAAGTATACAATAAGGACTCCTCATTTGATGTATCAGAATGTTTCTGTTTATCCAGATCTAAGGGTTCTCTTTGGTGCTGGGTTAAGACATTTAATTTTAAAAATTGTTCTAATATGAGATTTTTTAATGTTTCCGAAGACGACGCCAATGGTGATGTTTCCTCTCGTGTTGGTGATTTGACTACATCAGAACTAGATGTAACAGCACATTGACTACGAGATTCTGATGGAGGACATACCTCCTCACGTTTTTTATAACTAAGGTCTTTAGGTGAATCCTCATTTAGTTGCTGTAAGTTACTGTTGCTTATATCCATATTACGTACAATATTTTCAACATGGCCGGACGAAGCCGATTGTTGAGAGGCTACCGTTGTTTCTAAAACTGACGTAGTCGAATGCAACATAATTTGGGGTTCCGTTAGCATTACCGAAGTTTGCTTATCAAAAGCTTCGATATAGGTATTTGATTGGAAAAGTTCGCCATTCAAACCTTCGATTTCCCCGGCTTCATTAAATGACAAACATTTTGGAGGATCACTAACATCTGCTATAAGATGAACAACCATATCGTTTGTCCTATGCATTGATTTCTGGTTCAATTGGTCTATACTAGCTTTACTTATTATTTCATTTGCCTGTATCAAATTATTCTCACAGCTGGTCTTTACAAGTGTGTCTATCAAGTCTGCATCGCTGTTTGTGTTCTCATCGCAGTTTTGGAGAAGATCAGCATCATCAAGTAAATCTTTAAGATTTTTTGTTTTGGCTTCTAAACTTTCTGTATTTTCTTCAGCTATTTGTATTTTGGAGTCTATATTAGTTTTCTCTACGCCACTATTATATTCATTTTTGTTAGATACAAGAAAACTGTTCTTCCCAGTTTTTAAGGCATTTAGTTCATATATTTTTTCGTTAGATTCATTCTCATATTCTGCTACAGATATATGATTTGGCAAAAACAAGCCTGTTTTTGGACACAGATGAAAATAATCTTTTTCGGTTTCAATTCGATATGGAGATTTGGTATCTGATGGAAGAGCACACGATGCGCTCCGATTCCTATTATCCTCTTTATGATTGTCATTTTCTAAATTATGTACCGGATTATTATCATCCAGATCCTTTGTAAGCTTAACATTTTCCTCCAAAATATCATTATCAATTATAGACTCTAAGCTAGCACTTGTTTGAACAGCAGATTCCGGGGTTTCTGAGAAATTTGTTTTAAAAGGTGGAATCAATAGCTTGGGAAGATTTTCTTTACTTAGTGTTGTTTGAATAGTGGCAGTGGAACTGGTTTTTAATCTTTTATCAGAAATAGGTTTCTTTTTTAATTTTTTAGACTTTCTTCTAGATTTTTTAATGTTTTTAATAGCGAGAGGATTGCACACTGTGTCATTACTATTTAATTTATTACTGACTTCATCGGTAACACATACAGGATATAAGCCAGGTAAGGAAAAACAATTGCTAACCACAATCTCTTTTGTTTTCGTATTATTGCAGATGTTATCTGCTTCATGAATACCTTCCCTCTTTACTTTCATCAAAGGTGTAGGATAAAACTTTAATACCCTTGATGATGTTGGATCAGATCGTGGTATGGACCTCCACCCATTTGACGTTTTCGTTATACGTATGCGATTTCTTTTGTCATAATCTTCGCATCGAACCTCTACTATACGCGTGTTATCTTGCTTTACCCACAAAAATATTGGATTAACTCTAGCAACAAAATTCTTTTCTGTATCGTACGTGCAAGGCTCTGTATCCAGAGCTAATTTTAAGGATTTAATATTTTTAGATTTTTTCGACCTATCTGATTTCACCTTAGCTGAGATAGATATCTTCTTTTCCCTAGATTTGACATTTTTCTCCACCTTTTTTACGTTATTCAAATTATTTGATCGGTTTTTTGCTACAACTTCAGTTGGGACTAAAGCATTAACAGCCACAGTGCTACTATCGTAGCATTTTGGTTCATTTTTTATGTCTCTCAAAAGTCCTTTTGATGTAATTGAGTCCTCTACCTTAAGGTGGCCAAACTTTGGTTTAGTTTGTTTTTTATTTGCTCTTGTTTTCTTTCTACAATTTGTTTCTTCTTCAAACACCAGGAATATGTCACGAGCAACTCTCCGCCGTTCTGATTTTCGATGGAATACTTCTTCAACAACTGTTCCTTTTGGTACATCCGCGACAAACCCCTTTTTGATACATCCTTCCTTACTTTTTGGTTTTCTTGCTGCGTGTTTCGGACCATCACAAAATTTCGGGGTGACATTTCTGTTTCTCGATTTGGCAGTTTTCGGCATATTGCAACAGCAAATTTATTGCTTATAACGCTATCAAAGCTTTTATTATCATTTTCAATGTTAAATTTAGACTATAAATTATGTTCATATGGTATGCAAAGATATAATTATGTTTACGTCATTTACATATGTAAGAACATATATAGAAATAACTCAGACACATAGCAACTTTAAAAATAATGTCTTTACCACTTGCAAGATTTTAGTTTAAAAAACAACAAAAATCCATTTGTAAAATCGATTCAATTTTGTATATATCATAATATCTCATAATATTAGCACGGGCGTATAGGAATTTCGCACAGTCGAATCGTTGTTTTTAACAAGCAAGTGGTGTCAATACATTTATGGCAACATGAGAATATAATTGACCAGCAGGTGGCACATAACAACGAAATAGTTCACATACAGGTGGCACCATAACAGGTGAAACAGTCATTATAAAAGAGTATCCAAACTGGCGAATTGAAGAAAGGGCCGTTATTTTAGGATTCCATTGGGTTATACAAATTCAAAAATCTTTAACCGTTGAAATCATCTGATTATTTTACATATGTTTCCGCCACCAGCGTATAGTCTTATATATTCTGATTTACATTTTTACATACATACATATATATATATATATATATATATATATATATATATGTATTTATATATATATATATATATATATATATATATATATATATATATATATGTATATATACATATATATATATATATATATATATATATATATATATATATACATATGTATATTGTTGATTTATCTTTATTGACCTTATCAGCTTATTATAATATTAATCAAGCTTATGGTCGTTTTTTATTAAATTATATTTGGTCTAATTATTATTCGATATTTCGTTAACAGCTTGTTAACATCTTCAGGAAATAAAAATTTTTTACTAAATCGAATTCAGATTCATAGGCTAATTGTTCGAACTTAATTTAAATCTCAGAAAGACATGATGATAAATATTCCAAGGCACAAAGGAAAGTCAACATCAGTTTTATTCTACTTACACAGCAGAGCTGTGTGTGCCCTGCTATATAAATAAATATGTTTTGTTGTAGACCTTTTTGAATAAATTTGTTTTGTTTGTGATGTCCTTTTCGGCTAGAGGTCTTTTTATATAATAAAATAATATTAAAATTTTTCTTTTAATATATATTTTTTTCTCTTGTTTATTCTTGTAATCTTTGTCACCTACTGTTCACTGGTTTTTTTCTTGTTCTGTGTTTGTTTATTGTATATCTATAAATGTGTGCGCAATTGTCAGTGTCTGATTTATAGTTAATTCTCTTGTCAGTGGGAGTATTTATTATGTGTAGCATCTCTTGCATGTATCTCTTTGTATTATTCTTCTCTCTTTCCAATATTTTTACTTTGCTTAAGTCTGGTTGATGTCCAGTTATTGCACAGTGAGCAGCAAGTGCAGTTTTTTGGGTCAAAGATTTATTATTGCTTAGATCAGATTCATGTCCAGATATTCTAGTCTTTAGTTTTGTTCTTGTCGTGCCAACATATATTTTCTTACATGCTTCGGTGTCGTCCCCATTGCAAGTTATTTCATAAACTAAATTTGGTTCGTCCATTGTATTGATTTTTGATTTCATATTTGTGAATAACTTCCTTGTTGTATTGTTCGTTTTCATTGCTAGTATGTATTTGTCTCTATCATATATATCAGAATTTCTTATCCTTTCTGATAACCCAGGTATGTAATGTACTGATCTATAAATTTTTGTTGGTTTCTCAGTTATTACATTGTAATTGTTTTTTCTCTTCTGGACTTCAATTCTTATTAGTTGGTTAACTGCTCTAGTTGGAAAATCGTTTTTCCCCAAAATATTCTTAATTTTTATTATATTATTTTTATGAAACTCAGTGTTGCTGGTATCTAGTACTGTATTAATAAAATTAGTAGCGGTGTTTAAAATCATATTGCGAGGATGTTTTGAACAGAAATTTATAAGTCTTCCACTGGCTGAAGGTTTTTGATACCAATCTAATTTAATTATGTTGTTCTTTCTCACAATCAAGGCGTCTAAATAGGGTAATTTGTTGTCGGATTCCATTTCCAATGTAAACTTAATTTCTTTATTGAAGTCATTTAAAGCTGCCAGTGTTTCGTCTACTTTGTCGGTTTTTACAATTCCAAATAGGTCTTCAACGTATTTTGTCATTTTCCTTGGCTTAACGTCTATTTTATTTAGCACTGATGTCAATAATTCTTCCATTATTATGTCAGCTACCACTGGAGATGCAGGAGATCCCATCGTAAAAATTTTCATTATATTTAAAATACCTGCAATCTTTGATACAAAAAGTCAATAATTCCATAAAAAGTGTCTTCGGTATTATTATTATTATTATTATATATTATATAATATTAAAACAAAAACATTTTCAAACTGTATAGTAGTAGAATGTTTTCCTTTTCATTGGGACATATTGTCCCAATAAGTTTATCAAGTGGGATCTAAGATTCCAAGAAGTTTATCAGTGGGATCTATGATCCCAATAAGCTTATCAAGTGGGATCTATGATCCCAAAAAGGTTTACAAATACAAATTTGATGTGTAATGTCCCACCGAAAAGCGTTATTGGGATTATATGTCCCAGGATAATGCTAAGGATATTTTAATTCTCAAGTGCCCCAAACGTCTTATATTTTTGTATTCTAATTGTATTTGACTTCACAATTGAAAATTGAAAGGGTTAAATACAAAATTCATTTTTACAGATCACATTTAAATACAACTTAAATATCCCTCATTGGACACTTAAATGGTATTTAAATAGAGCATAGAAAACATATGACTTTGACTTTTTTTCTTTTAAGAAAAAGAAAACATTGTGATGTCGAGAAAAATTTGCTAAAAACTTAAAAAAAGTTACATAAATACGCAAACTTAAATAAGACCTAAGTGCCCCCCATTGGCCATTTAAATGTTATTTAAATCGAGCACAGTAAATATACGACTCTGACTTTTTTCTTTTAAGAAGAAGAAAACATTGTGATGTTGAGAAAAATTAGCTAAAATATTTTAAACAATTGCGTAATTAAAGTTGATTATCAATAGAATAAAGTCGGAATTAATAAAACAATATTTATTGCACAAATGGACTCTTAACACAATTAAAAAACTTAAAATATGTAATTTCATGCACAACCCTTAAAATACTTTGAATCATAAACAAAACATCTGTTTCCTGAATAATGGCGATTTTTGTTTACATATTTCATGGTGCTACCACATTTTTCGCATAAGTTAATTGAAGTATTTAAATCTGACTGTAAATATTCATCAAAATTAACTAAATCTACATTTAAATAGTCACTGATTTATTGGGCATTATTTTTGCCATCTTTTATTATAATGCCATCTTGGTTTTGTAAAATGTAGTTCTCAATATATTGGACATCTTTTTCGATTTTGCACATATTGTACGAAAACTGAAGTAAAAATATCTGCATATACATACATACATATATGTATCTAAAGCAGTGGTGCGAAGAAGATAAACACACCGGCAGAAACAATTTGCTGTTACTAATATAGAATTTCAATATATTGGGGTATTTAGAAGAAATAAATTTTAAATCTGAAAAGATTATCTCACAAAGATATGTGGTAGAAAAAAATTATAGACATTTTAAAGAAATTTTTTTAATATTTGGATATGAGTTTTATGTAATCAGAAGCATTTTTTAACATAAATTCTTTTCATAAAGCATACATAAATAAATTTCTCACAGTGCGTTTGAGAAAAATAAGTATAAAGATAAGCAAAATTTCTCTCAGATAAGGCTAAATGAAAGAGAATAAGAATACGTGTGAATTCGATTTGCAAAAATTTGCTTCCTGATCACTGATCTAAAGAATTGTCCTCATATTGTCAAGTGTTTGGTAAAATGTTGTGTGTGTTAGTTTCAGTCATTCATTTTTTTGTAGGGTAGTGATGACACAAAAATAGCTCTGTTCATTTACTTTTCTATCACTTTCCATCAACTAGAAAGTAAGAAGAAATTTTATGAAATTTCTCTCAATAATAACAAAAAGTATCCAAAATTATCAACTTAAAGTAGTGATGTGTTATGTAGGTATACGCAAGTACTCAGTATTTACTTCAATATTTGGGAAAACTTTATATATAAGTATGAAAATAATGTGATTTTGAATATATATTTGTTTCTTACCAATGAAATTAATAAATAATTGCTTTTTACATGTAGCAGTTATACAAGAACGAAGTAAATTATAAAAATTTATCTTCACAAACTTACTAACACTATCAATACTTATACTTTTATTTTCTGGAATTTTGAACTATTTCAGTGAAGGAAATATTCATATAAGAATATTCCTCGACCTTAGCTGATTATCTTATCTTGTTATTAATTTCACTATGGTTTTGTGTCAAATCACAGTGCCTCTATAAACAAAACGTTTATTATTCTCTGAAACGCAGAATAGGTCAAAATATAAAACATTATTTTATACATTTTTGTTAGATTTGGATAATAACCAACGTATTGTTCTATGAATCAGCCTACACCAATAATTATCATAATGATAATTTCGTCGTTATGTGGAGACTTCTCACAAACTGCAGAATACAGGCCCTCTGTAGAGCCAAAAATATCCAAAAATATACTGTGACCAAGCTTACATCATATAAAATATTTGGTTTCTTAAAAATGATTTATTTCATATGCAAATGCATATCTTAAAAAATTCGACTATCTACTCCTATTGTGTGAAGTATCCAGTATCTAGCTACTTATAGTTTTTACGTCACCTCCAATCGCTTCGGCATCCAGTGTCCCTGATGTACTAGGGGTACTAGGTGTTTTGCTACTTAATTCATTTCTTTTTACGTAATATTTGATTACTGCTGATCCTAAGCTTAACAAAAATAGTCATAAAAATATTTAATAGCTTTAAATACTTTCAATTACTTAACTTTCCTCAAATTTTCCAAAATATTTTAATTTTTAGCTTCTTTTGGAAATCTTGATTTATAAATGTAACATAAAACAGCTGATTGGATAATTATTGAAAGAAAAAATTTTACTATCCAGAATTTAAAAAAATTTTCCAGTCTCTCAATCTTTTGCTCTCCTTTGTGGCTCTCTCTTTGAAAGTTTTTCGAGTTAATGAACTCTTTTCTATCAACAATTGTTAACAATTGGTAACAATTTTCAGTAAATGAACAGAGCTAATTATTGAAAGATATTAAAAGAAGCAAAATGGGATGGGAATATATATTTGTAGATTAAAAAAACCAGAATAACACACATATATTGCGGGCCGCATGCATGACTTTTGTCAATTGAATATCTTCAGAAAATTTGTCATCGTTTTAATAACAACAACGCTTTTCGTTAAAAGTAATAAGATCAGCAATTTTCCAAACAATGTGATTTTTTTTTAAAATAACTTAGTGAATCGCTAAGAATTTTGATTGTTTTTTTTCTATGTGTTTGAAACGCCTTCCACTATGCACATAAGTACATATTTTCAAATCTTATCTTATCTGACTTCATCAGAATATGTACATACATATATATATATATATATATATATACATATATATATATATATATATATATATATATATATATTTATTATTATTTATACGGAAGATAAGCGAATTCCAGCTGGATATTCTTGCTATTTTATTTTATAAACATATAATGAGTTCATTGTTTCGGTTCGATTAAACTTGCTCGTTTTTATACGGTATTATATAAATTTAATGCCGCTAAAAGTAACAGATACATACGTATATAATCTTCTTTGCACATACCGATACTAAAACCGTAAAGTAATACATGCGTACTCAAGTATGTAAGGCCGACGACACACCAAGGCACTTTGTGCCATCGCAAGCAAACTCTATGACAGAGTTAGTCATTTTCTTATATTTCGTTGTGTAGCGTTGCCTTCCAAATTGTGAGTTTCTTAATGACAACACAAATGCGATGTCACAAAATGCCGTAGTGTGTTCTTGACATTTTTACGCGTTTTTGTGTACTAGTCATTGTTTAAATAGTATTGCAGTGATCGTTCGGTTTTCATAGAAAATGAAAAAATTTTTGTGCGTTACAACTTGTGCCTTTGTCTGTTTATCTCTTTGTCGGAGTGAAATCACTATGGTTGATGATGCAACGAGCTCTAACATATCAAGCTTGGAAAGCGATAATTGGAATATAAATCATAAAAAAGAGTACGTAAGTGTATATTACATACAACTAGAGATGCCTTGAATTTTTCGTGTCGCGGGTACTTGTGACTAATATGTATGTACATATTTATATAAAAAACGTTTGCAAGCGCAATACATTTAAATTTGCACGCATTTACTATTAACATATATGTATATATATCGTTATACCCATGTAGAAAGGGTGAATCTTATATAATTGCAACTTTACAGATGAAGGTAACAACATAATTGACACTGCATATACATATCAGAATGCAAACTATAATAATTAATTGCCAGTAAAACCATTACATTTGATATTACCGGATTTGGTTGTTATATATTAGGATCACGAAGTTGCAAGTTATGGCTTTACCACATTAGCTCAAAGGACTTATGTTATTCATAAAAGAAATATTTTTACAATTGCTTTTTACATCTTATAACTGAGGGAACTTCAATATAATACTTTTTCCCTCGACTTTTTAATTTTTTTTTTAACTTGCAGCTCTTCATTATTAAATTCGTATATTTAATACATAATTTTTTTAGATTTCTTAGTGATTCATCTTTAAAACTGAATCGCATGTTATGTCCAATATCATTTCGAAAAGTATATTAAGCAAGTCTACACCTACTTGCTTAATATACTTGCTTTTGAGAACATTAATTAAAATTGACCTTAACTTTCTCTTGTACTTTTTAACATTTATCATGTCTTTCTGAATTAACAAAACATTTCGAACAGCTGGCCTTACGAAATTAAATTGAATATAGTAACAAATAGTTACAGTTTAATTGTAGTTGTTTCCTTCTTATTTTTATAAAACATACTATCTTTTTGTAGAGGTGAGTGTGTGATATACAGTGTAAATCACCGAATTCACACCACGATGTTAAAGCATTAATGTTCTTCTATTTCCTTTTAAAAACATCTTGCATTTATACTATTATTTTTAAGTAATTTGTATTTTCTGTGGAGTTTATGAAGTTTGTTTCGAGTAACTTTTAAGAGTTTATTTCATGAGCTGTATAAATTAAACAGTAATATAAAATAAATTATTTTAAATTAAATTTTCGAAGTCAAATCTCTTTCTTATTTGAAAATTTTATTCCATATAAAACGCAAGGCAATTGCTTATCAATTGGTCGTAAGATTCAACGCTAATAGCACATAACTATACTTATTATTTCGTTCGTTAACTCTAAGAAAAATGTCTACAATTGTTAAAAACGTTCTATATATAAAAAAAAATTTATGTTTGTAGTGAAAAATGTCAGAGTACCATAGTTTTTGAAAAGAAAATCGTTACTTTGCTTTATTTTCGGAAAAAAACGTCAAATGACGTAAAATCGGTATATCTTCATCCTTTAAATTTATTTGAATAGAGTTTGAGAAATTCTTTAATAGTTAAAACTTATTTGTGTCTTCAGACGACGGTGAAGATATGGTGTTGCAGCGTTTGCAGATGATGGTAAGTCAGAAGAACTTTGAAAACTTTTGTATATCGTTTATATTTTTCCTGAGTGAATGGTTTAGGATCTAAATTTTTTGTTTTGGTACGTATTGCGGTGGTGATCCAATAGTCACATAACGCACGTAATTTTCTATTTCAAGTAGTTGTTAGTAAGGATCCGATTTCTTCTTCTTTGGCTAATTTGCCAGGATCGCCATTTCTTATCGTGTGGCAATGCCGCTAGCAATTGCCGACTACTTTTGAAGGATTAATTAGGTCGCGAAAAATTGTAGTGGCAACGACGCGCTTGTTTTCACCTTTTGAAAATATATGCAGTTTTTTTTTTTGTAAAAATATAAGTTCGTGTTATAAGGTAAAAACTGTTAGCATCTAAGGAAACAGTCGTCGAGCTGTGAGAAAGCGGGCAAAAAACTTTTCAAGTGAAGAAGAACTATGTTTGGCGCTACCATATTAAAAAATAAGAATATATGGTAATATAAACATTAATCGTCCTGGTAAAACTTATCCCAAAGTCGAACTTGCCTTTAATATATCACTCATACTTAGGTTAAAGGAAAGTTGTAATAATGAAAATGTATTTATCCCACCGATAAAATCTCACTTTCAGATAACACCAAGTTGTAATAATGGCCCTAAAGAGATTAAGGAGAGAGTAACGATTATTTGTAGAGGACAATAATTTATTTTAACTCCCATTAAATTGTGCATCCTCTTTTTGTCATCTTTTTTTATGATCACTCATCTTTAGTATTAAAAGAATTATCATACATGTTTTTATTGAGCTTTCACTTTTGAAAATATGCATATGGAAGCACTTTAACGATAACAAAATATCGTGAATTTCGAATCAGATAGCCAAGGTACATTGTAAAACTTTGCAAAATTCTACTTATTTTGAAGGATGCCGGAGATTTTTTTGGCGATGGCAGTCTTTTACTGCTCTTATTTTGTCTTCATCTGTTGAAAATCCATCTGTAGTAACACGATGCCCCAAATACTTTATTCAAAAGTTTTCCCTACCACGACTATGTCATCTAGATATACCAAACATTTCTTGCAATGAAGTTCTTCCATTACTTGCCCCATTAAGCCTTCAAATGTCGTCGGAGCATTGCAGAGACCAAATAACTTTGAACTGCTATAATCCGTCACTAGCGCTGAATTCAGTATTCTCCTTGTCTTTCTCTGTAATCTCCACCTACCAATATCCGCTTTGCAAGTCTAGTGTAGAGAACTATTTTGCACCAGCTAGCGTCTTCAAAGCGTCGTTAATACTGGCCATCTTGGTAATGCCATTGAAATTCCTGTAGTCCACGCAAAATCCAGTATCTCCATGCTTCTTTTTAAAAAGGATTACAAGTGAACTCCAAAAACTTTATTTCTATCTATTTGATTTTATTTCCATCTGATGCCTCTATTCACTTCGTCTTACAGACCTATTGGTAGGCTCTATATATTAATGGCTTTTTCTTGGCTTACCACTAAACTGCTATAGGGACCATTTCTTAATTGCTAATATTACAAAAGTGTTTCCAGTTATTTGCTCTCTCTTAAAATCTGCTAATTCTATAACTCTCAACCAATCGTCTCCACCATCTCCCTCCATACGCTATTATAGACCGTTGTAATATGCTGTTTAAAAGCTCGTAGGAAGTTCGTTTTAAAATTATTTGTGTGTGCGCCCGCTTCACCAATTTCTAGATTATGGACTCGTATCTGCTATCTCTGAGAGATTCTGCCTAATTTGTCCTCAATGAAATCCGTTCTATTGATTATACCCTCAGAAATCGTTGCGACTTATAATTTGTACCTGTAGGTGTTTTCAGTGGTTTTTTCCACGTCGACTAGAGTATCAATTTTGACCTCCTGTATTTCGGCTAGAATTTTTTCATCGCTGACTCTATTTAATCTCTGCCGCTTCTTTATCCTAGAACTCACATGTTCCATGTCCATGTCACGATTCTTGAGCTCAACGGTAGCTCAGCTTTGTTACCTGCTATTTACATTTTCAGCTTTCCAGCTCTTTTTTCAGGTGCTCAACTTTTAACGGATGAAATTATATACTACCTTTTTTATCCTTGTTAGTACAAAATAACATATTTTCTCTTATATAGCAATATCCTCTTTTCTTATATTGTAATATAATATGTTTTCTTATAGTGCAATATGCACTATACCTTATATTACAATGTCCTTTTCTATTTTATTTTGGAATCCCACTTCTGACATCGATTTCCTTCCGCAATAATGATTTTTTATTCGTTCTTCAACGATTCGTTTAATAAAAAAATAAAAAATAAAGCAAAGACAACATAATACCAATACCCCATTGTAGCCTCTTATCAGTGTCATATACAAGAACTCTTATGCGAAATTAGTTCTTCACGATAGCCAACAAGTACCGATATATATATATATATATATATATATATATATATATATATGTGTGTGTGTATATATATATATATATATATATATATATATGTGTGTGTATATATATATATATATATATATATATATATATATGTATATATATATATATATATATATATATATGTATATATATATATATATATATATATATATATGTATATATATATATATATATATATATATATATATATATATAAATATATATATATATATATATATATATATATTTATATATATATATATATATATATATATATATATATGTATGTATATATATAAAACACAGTATATTATATCTTTCCAGCTAACCGAGTTAATCGCATTTTTACGTCAAGCGTTGGGGCAACGGAATACTTCCTCATCTCTTTCCTGCGATCGCCTCCTAAGATTTTTTCGCAACTACACTTATAGCATCCACGGCTGAGATCTGGCTTTTCGAAACCCGAATTGGGTTTCGGACAGAGCTACTTAAGCCAATCATGTATTTTGTTAGAATTCAAGTCGCTATATTTTTCTTTCTTTTTATCTACACTTATTATTCCACAGCCTTCAATAATCTTGTATGTTCTCGTTGATGTTTCCGGAATATCCCTTTCCCGTTAATTTTAATGCTAAATATTGAGTATTTACCGGGATGGCTATTTTCTTTACAATAACAGTATAGCTAAGTACATATAGCCAAATTGTCGTTAAATTTTAATATAATTTTAAAATTGGGAACAGAGTTCATATAAAAATGTATGCCAACGTACATACCTATACACATTAATACAAATCTTACTAACCTGCCTATCAAGTGCCATGTAAGCTTTCAATCACATTAATTTTGACGCGTATTACGTCCCACTTAGAGCTATTTTCAAAGCATACACAGTGGGGAATTAAATCGGTTAACCGTCAATCTTTTAACCGATTGATTTGAAATTGACTATTTTAGTACCATTCGAAAAAAACTTAGTATTGTTTGTAGGATTTTAACATATCTTTTGTGTACTTACTTACCATGTAAGTGATGAGGCTGTGAACGAACTTAATACAGTTTCTGGTTACTAAATTGTCGATTAACAAATAAAAACCTATTGTGCCATTGTAACTGAATTAATTAAATATCTGAGGATTAGATTTAATTTTTATTGCACCTATATTATTCTTCAATGGAGAATATTTTTTGAAGTGGCAAGTTTCTTTCTAGATCAGAAAATAAGGATTTCGCATATCAACTTTTTGTAAAAAGTTCAGTGCTGAATTTTCCCAGAAAGACTCTGATATTTATAAAACAAGCACTCTTTTCAAAGAGTTAATGCTATACTTTAGTAGTGTTGAGATCCTAAAAAACGAAAACAGTTATATAAAAAAGTAATGATAAATCAGATATTTCCTTTTATGGCTTGATTTGAAGTTCTTTAATATATACCAGATATAAAAGGATTTCTTTATTAAAATTTATGAAAATATCTTTTGAATTCTAAGCAATTGATCCAATTCCTACTTTCAAAATATGCATTTTGGATATCTCTATACTATTATAAATATTATATAATAACACTATCTGAACTCCTTTTTTAATGTGTATGTATGTATTTATCAATTCTCTCGTTTGCTATATCTAGTTAAAACATGTTTATATTAGTTATGTTATTGTTTTTGTTGCTACATTATTTACACACATGCGTTTTAATATTCTGAAATATTTATAAATCTAAGAAAAATTTCTATTTCTCGGTCAACATATTAATTTAATATAAACCGATCAAACAAAAATCCTGATTAAACAAAAACGTAATGTAGTCTTATAGTGGGTACACGCTATGCAATGCGTGTTTCGTTTTTAGCAACGAATTTCTCATTCAGGATCTGTTTTCACACACAAACTGCAATAAAAAATGAAGTCATAAATGCAATATCTCTCCCGGTTTTATATATTATCATGTAAATGTTTGCTTGTTTTCAATGAAATAAACAGGTAAAAACATGAAAACATGATACAGACGGTGCAATACAATCTCAAAACACAAAAATATTTTTTAATACTCATGAAAGATCGAATGCAATCCCAAAGGATACAAACAATGCAATCTGCTATGAAATTTTTCAAATTGTTTGAATTCATTACATGTATGTATGTATATTGTATATTTACATTGTTGTTTGAGTACGGGTAGACCTCTATTTACGCGGTTTCATGGCAGAAAATAAAACGAACTGCTAGTAAGTCCAATTAGGGTGTAACGGTGTTCCATTAGTTAGATGGCGGAAAAAAATTAAGATCTAAGAATCGTGTGAAGCCGAGAAGACAATGTGTATATATGTGCGTACATATCGCGTGCCTCCAGTAGAAAAGAATCAGTGAAAAACGCAATTCCGTAATATATACGACCTTTCTACTCGCGACCATCAATATATAATTTTTAAATAGACTTACTTTATTCGATATTTCGAAAAATTTGAGCGAAAGTAAAATAAGAAAACTCATTAAAATTTAAAGCAAAAATACCGCGCGAATTGAGGCTATATACCGTATGAAAAAAATATTTGTTAATAGAGTTCGTGATATATTGAAATGGAGGGTCACCACATAATTATTTTCATATGGTGCCGGAAATATAATCCAGTTCAACTCAATGATTTTGTATTCTTTAAATAATTTTAGTAGAACTCTTTATTGATCTTCACTTTGTTTCAGGTTGAAAAAATATTTTAAAGTTTACCCGATATATATATATATATATATATATATATATATACATATATATATATATATATATATATATATATACATGCATATATATATATATATATATATATATATATATATATATATAGGTATATATATATATATATATATATATATATATATACATATATATGTATATATTTATATATATATATGTATATATATATATATATATATATATACTTTTTTTTATTTAAGGTCTATCGAAACGTCAGCAGTTATACCCGAGTTGGATGCCTTCCCTTCAGACTGTGCTCAAAGACAAAAACATAAAACGCTTCATATACAAAATACTTCCCGCTTAAAAAAATGTTGTCCCATTGGTGAGAGCTTGACCATGAATGAAGAAATCGAAAGTCGAACATTGTGTGACTCATCGAACTTGCAATTAATACCAAAACTTGTTAATGTAACATTATACGATAATTGTATTGAAGATATGGAGACTGAATTTACTTTACCATTAGAAATCGGAAATCCTTGCAATACGTATGATTCAATTATTTTATGAAAACTGTTTGATATTTAATACATTTTTTCCATAATTTACAGATCGATCTTATATAATGATAGAGATGATTTATTTTTTATCATTCAAGATGGTTCACTGCTCGTAATGGATTTATATGCAAACGATACATACGCTTTATATAAGAATTACTGCGTGGATATAAATAATATATCCGGTGTAACTTACGCAGTCGTTTGTATAACTTCTGTTGAAGAACATATAAGTCGCAGCGAAATGGTCGTCATTGCAATTTTGATGTTAATATCTATTCCTTGTCTCCTGTTGGTTGCTTACTTACACTTCCGTGTTAAATATCTTAGATCTTTGCATGGACTAATATTGAGTTGTATGTCATCATGCTTAGCGACAGGATATTTTCTATATTCCCTTGTTCATATATTTAAGCTGAATGAACGCAATACGGGTTATGCTGTTCAGTTTTTTATGTTATCATATTATTTTTGGTTTTTCTCTTTATGCTGCAATGTTACAATTAATATTTGGTAAGTATAATTAATAATAACACTTCATTCAGTACTTTTATGTCTCTTAATATCTGTATGCTATTAACAATTCAGTTTGAGGTACATATATTATTTTGAATAAAAGCATATAGATTTTTATTTAAATCCAAGGTACGCCCTTAATATAAAAAGCTCATAAATTTCGTTTTTATGGTATTAACGCATAAGTAACTTATTTCTTTTAATATTTACATTATTTTTGCAAATAATAATATATGTCAACACCCACAAAAGGGGGTATGGAAAAATGGCATTTTATGATCTCTTCGGCCCACGTTTAGATTTTTGAACTGCCACCGACGTTAACAGTTCGTTTTTCTAAACAAAAGCACGGGAAAACTTAAAACAAAATCTAGTTTATCAGTGGTAGGTTTAATTCTTCTTAGGGGAACTTTTTTCCCCTTGGTCCGATTTTTTTTTCAAGCTTACTTACCCTATGACCATAACACAAATTTTTTTAAGTTTCATCATTGGGGAGCACCCAATAACTTTTTGGAAGCACCATAAAAAATAAAAAAACTCAATGTCCGATTTGCAAAATACCCCTATGTGCGACGATCTATAGTGGCTACTTCAACAACTGAAGCCGAAATAGTCACAGAAACTAAAGAAATAATCTGCTTCATCGTTTATATCCGCAAGGTATAAAATTTCAAAATATACTGGGTTTTACAATTAGACAATGCTTCTGTAGTTCGATTATCTCAAAATCCAGAATTCCATTTCCGTATAAAAACATAAAATTCATCTAAAGCAAATCTCAACTCTTCAAACAGTCAGATTAAAACTTCTTTGTTCAATGCTGGGTTTGCAAAGTGATAACTCTAAATAACAAGGAAAGTGTTATGGTTAATGATTTGTTATAATATAGCTATCCCTGTGTCTTTGTAATACTTTGTGTTATTATATATATATATATATACATATATATATATATATATATATATATATATATATATATATCATACGGTTCTAATTTTATTTTTGAGTAATAAATATAGAGAAGTCCTTAGTCTTGAAAAATACGCAATTACAATAATATATATGCATATATATATATATATATATATATATATATATATATGTATATATATATATATATATATATATATATATATAAATTTTGTATATTTGTATATTTACATATATATATATATATATATATATATATATATATATATATATACATATTTATACATATATATATATATATATATATATATATATATATGTACATATATATAATATTTATTTTCCTTGCAGGATTCATATTCCCTTAAACAAGAAAACATCAACATTTACGTCAACTTTATATTTCACTTCATATTGCCTTTTATCATTTGTTGGAGCTCTTGTACTGGTTGTCCTCACGCTGCAAAAAGGTCTTCCTGGAATGCCGTCATATTTTATACAAGGATATACAGAATGTAAATATTTCAAACAAAAAATCCTTACGCAATTGTTCAATAGCTCTTGTTTCCATCCATAAACTTTTTTTTTTTTTTTGATACAACACAATTTTGTAAAACGCTTACTTAATTAAAATATATAATTAGGGTACACACACTGTTGCATTAAAAATGTTTGAATAATGGGAAAAGATTTCTTATATTAAAAGTTAATTGTTTTTTATCTTAAAGCTCAGCTAGAAGCTCTTGATATTGATGTTTGTAAAATAATAATTGAAATTTATTTATATAGTACTTATTCTATTATAATATGAAATTTATTTGTTGGATGGTAAAGCAATGTCTATATGCACAAAGATGGAATCTTGTTCTATAATAGAAAAGGTTTCCGCAGCTTACATGATGTGATTGAGAGTAAACTACTAACTACTATAGAATAAAGCAGTACATTTATTACCTGCTTTTTTAGACTTGTAATTATAACGATCGATGCCTGTCGTCAATATTGCATAAACATCAGTAAATTTGAATGCTATTTTTACCGTTCCTATGAAAATGAAAAAGAGGCAACTCCAAACCGTACCTTTGCTAGTGGAAGCAACACTTTCGTCTGCATAATTAATTAGTGTGTGAGTACGGGGGCGTAATAGTTTTTATCCGGCGCTGTTCGAAAGTTATAAACTTTCAAAATAATTTTTAAATTTATTATTTAATAGTTTTGAGTTTATTAATTAGTTTTGTCAATATTTCATATTCGATATTTCGCTAACCATCGGTTACCTTCTTCAGGAAATTATTAAGAGAAAAAAGGTTAAAAAAAGTAAACACACGAATCATTTTAAGTTTATTTTTAAAATTAGTACATACTTTTAACCTCTTTACTTTTAATTTCGTGCTGATTTTTTTCGTAACATTTAGGGGGAAAATCAGTACGAAATTTAAATTAAAGAGGTTTTTAAGTTTATGTGCCCTAAGTAGACATTGAACAGTGTTTTTGATTTAAATTAAGTTATTGCAGCTTTAAATGCATTCGCTATTGAAGTTGCAGTGTAATTAGTACGTGCGTACTAATTACTTTTTTACTTTAACAAATGTGAGTTCATAATGAAAAGAGGACTAACAACTTTTAGAAATCTGAGAAGAAAATAAAATTTTCATTCAACATTAAATGCTTTATAATATCAAGTATGTAGCATCAACTGCACATTTTCGAATAGTAGTGCGAAATAAATATCTGGAATACACATCAAACTACTGACTTGAGCTAACCACAATAAAGTGTTTCAGCGATTAAAAACAACTAATTTTGTCTGCTGTGTAATTTGGATAGCCAAGTTGATGTCGACATTCCTTTGCTCCATTTCTTTCTAACTATAGCACGTTACGAATCCTAACCTGTCAATCTTTATTGAATTTAATATAAATTGTGTGTATTTTTATTTTTTCAGCTATTCGTGAATCGCAGCGGTATTTTATACCACCTGTATCTACTTTGATTTTGCTAAGTTTTATTGTTATGATAACAGCTTTCTTTGGTTTTCAAAGGCTAAGAGCACAAGATGTTATAGTGAATTCAACTGAAGAAGCAACCCCCAACCATTCGTATGACGAAAATAGTTTTGGAGAAGTAAAAAAAGAGTATGTAAACAATTGATAAATTCTATAAATGTCTGTTTAAATCAAAAATTGCTACAAGAATGTACATATATATATATTTGGAACCAGTCTATGGAAAGACACACTTTTATATTCATTTCTTATAAATCACTACGAGCCAAAATCAGGTTTTTTGGTCAAAAGTCCATTTCAGGTGAAAGAGAAATCTATATATGTATATATTTCCTGAAAGTATAGAACTTAAGTAGAATTTGGTTGATAAGCGCTGAAAGTCGAAATTTCATATTTTTAGTCCTAGTTTTGCTATAAGGATTATTTGTACAATTCATAAGATTTTGTAAATATTTTCAATATAAAGTATTGCATCTAATCCATTTCACATACCAGATGCAAAATATGATAGTAAGTAAATATTACAAAAACCGCGTAAAACTCCTTAGATATTGTCAAAATTCACAAAATTCTGATTTTTTCAACTCTTAAATTTAAAAATATTGAAAGAATATTGCAATGTCAATCGACAAAAGAGATATTGACAATGAACTGAATTAACTACCCATATAGTTGAGGAATGCTCTAAATAAATATTTCATATAATTCGATTTTGGAATGCATGAATTTTAAACAATATAATTTAACAATTGCTAAAAAAAATTAGTCCCAGGAAAACAAGTAACTCCTTTCTTATCATTTTTTCGAACAAGTTCTTAATTCCTTCAGGTTAAGTGGCATTTTTTTTTTTGCTTTTGAGTTATATACATATGTACTGTTAATTTGTTTTAATAAAATGGGTGTACAAATAACGGAAATATATATGGATCTGGTATTCACTTGAAATCATATTACGGGTTGAATCAATGATCTTAATAATCTAAGTATTGTAGCCACTGTGTTTAGTATAGTTCACGAGTTGGTATGCTTCCCTTGTTTACCAGACATTCAAGACCGTTACAAATGAATGATTTGGTATTTGATTAAAAATGTGTTTTTATTATAAATTTATAGATTAAACTAAAATATATAAAATTTAGGCAAAAGTTCGGCTTAAGTTCTTTTCGATATATTAACCTGAGTAGAATAACGATGGCGAATTTGACAAATGTGTAAAGAAATTTTTCCAAACATACCAAATGAAAACGATAAGGATTTAAGTGTGAAATATATATTAAAAAAGTTGAGGATGATCATCAGAAGAATATCTATTGTAAAATAAAACCATCATTCTCTATAATCTTAGTAAATTTAAATTTTTTAAACAGCATTACCAGCAGTCCTCAGATGTAATCTCTGTAGATCAATCAATATACGAGAATCACAGAGCTTTTCATTTTCATTCTAGTTAAAAAGAAATCAAAAATAGTTTCTTTTAAAAAAATTTAGTCGCCATTTTGAATTTTTTAAATTTAATATCTGATATCAAATCAGAGGCACCTAAAACTTTAAATGGAATAGGCATCAAACTCACTAATGCCAAAAACCTGACTATTTAAAGCCAAAAACCTGACTTCTGGCTCATAGTGCAACTTCACCTACAATGAACGAGTATAAATAACATGTGACTACTTTTTTGTTAATCATGTTGCTATTCGAACTTTCAGATATTAGCACATCAGGCAAATATGTCATAAGCAGTTAAATAATAATAAAAGCACAAAGCCATAAATAAATTTTTACTATATGGTAAAACATTTTATGTAAAATTAATAAACTTACTCTATTCCAATGCAAAGAGCAAATAATATCAATTGCAACATTGACTTGATACAAAAGATCAACATTTCTACTATTTCATGTTAGAAATATCATGTATGTGCTTTAAAAAGACTTAGGTGGAACTCCTTTGTTGGTCTTTTGGAAAAAGTCTACAATCGCCTTAAGTCAAACTACAATTTGTCTAGTTTTTTAGTATGATATTGATTTTACATTGATATTGTTTTAATAAATGTTGACTTTAATATTAAAACCAACTGTTTAAGCTTGGTTTTGCCACAAAAAATAATTTTGCTAAAACCAAATTGTTTGGGGAAATAATTTTTGCAGAATACAAAGGAAAATGCAGCACATGAGCACTTCTTCTCTTAGAACTTGCATGATTTCTATATGAAATCATTATTGGCTTTGTGCATAAAATTATTTCTATTTTAAGGCGCAATGTAAAAATGCATACATTTTATTTTACAAATTAATTATAGAAGTTAAAGAAAAGAAAACATAGAAGCTTATTTCTATGAGAAATTTTATTTTGATCAAATTTAATAGACAATCTGTGTGTTTAAACCTGAATTTATTAAACTTGAACGCAAAATCACATATTAATGGTTTTAACTTTCAGTGTGAAAACATGATTAGATGACTACTCTAAACATTACAAAAATACTTAAATTTGTACATGTAGACGAATAGGGCGAGCTATAGAGATCTCTTCTATATAAAATTTTTCATTTCTTGTAGGCGTTATTAGTACCCCAATTAAGTCATTAAATTTTACATATGATATATATATATATATATATATATATATGCATATGTATATATATATATATATATATATATATATATATATATATGCATATATATATATATATATATATATATATATATATGCATATATATATATATATATATATATATATATATATATATGTATGCATATATATAAAATATATATATATATATATATATATA